>CP130732.1:21745805-22068339 GCA_030553155.1 Nippostrongylus brasiliensis
AGTACGGAGTGGTTAAAAATTACGTGTGCCATAAAATGGTTCAAGTTTCATCAGCATTTCCTACATAGGCATGATTTCGTTACTACATGGAATGGACGGTACCACAAATGATCGACATGGTGGTCAAAAAATATGGGCTGCTTGCAACGCGAACCCAACCTCAACTTCGCCTCATTCTCGTTTGTTACTGGATTACAAACAATGATCACAACACACTGAAAGTAGGAATCTTCAGGTCGACGGCTCTTTCGACGAATAATTTGAGAATAAATATGTATTCGAAATGTTCGCATTACATTGTATTAACAACATAGTACAAGTAGACAGTAGAAAAGCAGAAACATAACTGAGATATGAGAATGAAGAAGAATACCCTTGACTTAGAACTTGCGCTCTCACTCCACGTACTCCCTCCACGGCGGTCTGAAATAGAATTTGATCTATTTCGGGAATGATTTGGGCGAAGTCAACAGACATTGAAAGGGTAAGTTACTCACAAGAAGAGTTCCTTGTTAACTACTTTCTCTCTCATTGGACGCCTGTCATTCATGTAATAGACTGCTTGCTGGTTGATCGTGAAAAACGCTAACCACCACCCGAAGGTCGATATCGGAGACGATATCAGAAATGCTGCGCAAGCTCGCGATGAGACGTAGAGATCAGTACCTTCAGTGGATTCCGAGGCACGGGCTACCTCAACACGTGTTAATCAGGAATAGAGCTAAAGTGGAAAACGAAACTATAGTAAAAGAAGCCATTATATTTTATGAAATACATAAGGAGTGTGCAGTACTATTCAAACATAGTATAAATAACATGGTATATAATATAAATGAACAACATCACTTTTTCACAATCCAATATACAATGTTACTGAGTCGTAGAAAAGCGAGGCTGTTCTTCCTCGGAAAATGAAAAATGTCGAACGTTAAAACATAAGCACTAGATACAATGTCGGTACACTGACAAGCAAAGATAGTAATCTTACGGCGTAAGGTCTGCGTCCTGCCGCGGTCAGAAGCGGGCAGAAGTTTCCAGCCTAATTCTCTATTTTTATCAGCGAGGTTTTATGTCGAACACCGTCATGGAGGATTATCATGCTTTTTGTGCTCAATACTCACAGACGTAGTCGTAAGTGAAAGTCGCTGAGTTGTTTGTACATAGAAGTCTACTAACTTTTCGGCCTGGGCCCGTATGCTCCTGTCTCCCCAACTCGAGAGTGGGCGGGGTTAGGCCCTTGTTAAGGGGCTTGCAGACTCGACGACGAGCAGTTTGCGCGTCGAATTCCCCGTTATAAGTGCACTTGAGCAAAATACGCTTGGACGAGCCAAGCGGTGCCAAGCGGTGCCGTGTACTCTACAGTCAACACACTGCATTGCACGACGGCACCGCGTTGGACAAGAAATCTCGACGTCGCGTCGTCGAGTCTGCAAGCCCCTTTATACGTTCGCTCACCCCCCAGCGTAACTCGTCCATTCAGTATCAGACACCGTGGGGCCAGACACGTTTGTACGAGTTATCATGGTGACGCTGGCGTGGTGAACTCGTGCAAACGTGTCTGGCCCCACGGTGTCTGATACTGAATGGACGAGTTACGCTGGGGGGGGGTGAGCGAACGTATAACAAGGGCCTTAGGGTAGCAACGGGCGAGGGTGATTAGAATCGGCGCGTGTGGCCTGTGCTCTTACTCTTTAGTTAGGGCTCGTTTAGTGGGTACGCGACGCGCGGCGCGATAGGTGGCCGACGCGACGCTCCCATCGCGCCTCCGACATTTTGCGGGCGTTGCCGCAATCGCACGGGAAACACTGCAGCCTACGCGCGGTGCTGCTGTGCGCCTGCGAATAGCCGGAATGAGGTGCTATGACCTTCTACACTGCGTCCAGAAAAGATAGGGACACCCCCTAATTTCTTGATTCAAGGAACTGCTTGGTACTATTTGATTCCAAATCTATACTAGTAAATTCAGCACGGCAAAAAACATCGGATTAAGCTATTTGAGCTTCTGGTTTGAACGGTGAAGATTTTGAGGACGATTTTTGCAATGAATGCGACGAAATCATTGTCCAGAAATGATAGGGACACCTACAAAGAAGAGCCGGTTGAATGGGCAAACTGATAAAAACCAATTTTTTGAACAATATTCGTTTCAACAAAATGTTTTGTGTTAGGATAGACCATAGAACGTTGTGCTCAATAAAATAACAAAGCCAAATTAAGGCTCTTGATAAAATAAGGCCTAATGTCGCGGAATTTCGCCTGCGGTGAAAACCTCGAGAATGATTATCGGCGTTTTATGACAGATTATGAAACGAAGAGGTTTCCTGGAGGTGATAGGTCACCCTCTGATCTAAAACAAGCAAACGCTGGCCAAAAAATATCTGATGTGCAGTCTTAATGGAGCAAGTAAGCGAGAGCCTACCATGAAAAAACCCAATAATTTTATCAACTATTGTATGAAACGTTGCGGAAACGTTCCTTACGTAAATTTTAAGTTCACTTCACGTTTAGCAGCCGCGCACAAGGAGAACAGTTGTGAATTTCTCTAGAGAAACAAAATCCGTTCTAGGATTAAGGCACGGTAGACACTCACTTGGTTCCTAGGCTAATTATTCTGAGATTAAATTGATTTGTTCCGATGCGAAACGACTTTTCTGGAGCTGTCCAGGTGGCATACAGTAACACAACACGGCTTAGTGGAGAAGAACTAGTTTTTACGGAGGAGGGGCTTGAGGTACGGTGCAGCCTTTATGTGGGTGGTAGTTTTAATCTGAATAAAAAACCTTGATCAAATTTAGTTCAGCAAATTCGATTTGATTTGAGTACCAACAGGTACTAGCAACTTATCAGTTTACGTTACTAGAGGATAGGTGAGGCATAGCTTGTCCTTCCAACGGGAACATGGCGCGCTTCATAAAATCAGATTGACCCCAAGCTTTTTAAGGGCCTGTTTCGTCGATATTCTCGAATTGACAGCAAGTTTTTCTAAGACTATTCTGATGGCAGACCCCTAAGAACAACTTTATTGGAGAATGAACCCGATTAACAAGATGTACTCCCGCGTTGAAGACTTCTAGACAGCGATCCATCGGCCTCTTTGATGAAATCCTTAAAAACTCTGTCGCCTCAATCCCAATTCCACTTATTTACGTTACACTGAATAACGAAACGTCCACTAATTACTACTTTCAGTGGCCTAATTAAGCTCTGGTTCATAAAGCTGTTTTTTCTTGGGTGTCCCTATCATTTCTGGACAGTGATTCCGTCGCACTCGTTGCAAAAATCGTCCTCAAAACTTTCACCGTTCAAACCAGAAGCTCAAATCGCATATTCCCGTGTTTTTTGCCGTGCTAAATTTACTAGTATAGATTTGGAATCAAATAGTATCAAGCAGTTCCTTGAATCAAGAAATTAGGGGGTGTCCCTATCTTTTCTGGACGCAGTGTATCACCTCATCTCCTCCGAAAGGAAATCCCTCAGGAAGGATTTCTCGGTAAGAGCAATTTGAGCCCATCATATTGCCTCGGTACATAAAAACAAATTCTGCCCTATATTTGACGGCTTATAAACCTCACACCTTCGAAGAAGATGAATGATATGTACCTCTATAGCAAATGAGGTTCCCGGATCCTGGCCCTCACGCTTTTTACAGGTACATCTAGGGTCCAGTCGAGAATTTCTACGTTTAAAACGCAGAAGACGATCTCATAATTGATTTGTCTCATTTTTGAGATTTGGATCACTCTTCGAACCCTATAAAGCATCAACGTCTTTTAATTTTATTCTTGTCTGTGTTTGGATTCAAATGGTTCGTTACCTAAGTGCTAGAAAAGATATCGTCAGAAATGCAGAATATTGGCAAAAGTGATTTTTGGAGATAAGCTTGAGAAGATATCATTTTCGTATGAATTAAGCAACGCAGAAGCTACCCATTCAGGCGAGCATTATTAAAACTACTATGTGTAATGACACACGACGCAGTTGGATTGACGCCTAAGATACGGTCCGTGCGACACACACTAAACAAGGTGCGACACGAATTCGCGGCGCGAACTGATTCGAATTATTATTTCGATTTTGCATTTTTCCATGAGTTCGCGTCGCGCGTGCGCACTAAACGAGCCGTTAAGGCCTGTCCAGAGTGTTGCTGCATGATTGTGCAGCAACAAAGGGGCGGAGCGTCGTTCCGTTCGGGACCTCCGCGTTGCTGCAGATTTGCTGCAGTTTTCTGCAGCAACAGCACAGCAGCAGGTTTTCGTGGACGATCGTTGCGGGACCCTCGCGCCCATTCAAGTCCGCAGCCACAACCTCTCCTGCAGCACGACAATGAAATTCCGGTGGGAATTCTCTGCTGCAGCTGCTGCACGCAGCAACACTCTGAACACCCCCCTCTACTGCAGTGTGCTGCATGCAGCTGCTGCAGCGCTGCAATTCCTATACTTTATCATTGCTGCAGCTGGATGCAGCCACACCCTGAACAGGCCTTAACTCGCCCGCTCTTTCCCTTGCTTCGCCCATTTGAATTTCATTGTTCCTTCGGGTAGTAAAGTGAAAAGCGAAAATGTGAAAAAATAGCATCATCGACAGCGATTTTTTCTGCTCAGTTCCAAAGGCTTAAGTAAAATGTGACATACGTTTTGAAAGATGATGATTGTCTCTATTGGATAATATATTACTTATTCCTATTCGTTGCGTAAATTACAAAGTATCAAACCCCCACAGTTTGTCGTTTGAAAGACAAGAATAATTTTCCGATGCTGCTCTTGATTTTCTTCTGAACGTCCGAGGTGACAGTTTTTATACAGATTACTGAGCAGAATTTTTCGCTCAAGATAGGTTTATTTTCAAACAGTTCTCGATTTAAAAAATTTTTTGCGAGGAGATCGCCTTGAAGTTTCTTAGCCAAGCAAACCTCCAGTTTCAATCGTTTCAGAAAATCTCATATAACATTCGAAAAAGGACGACACGCTCTACTTTTCTTACTTTTTTCACTTTTTCGCTTTTCATTTTAGTAACCGAAAGGACAATGAAATTCAGATTCAGCACAATTTCCAAAAGTCCTGCTCGAAAGAGCAGATAATTCTCTTTCGAATGCAGTGTGACGCTCTGCAAAAGCTTTCGAACTTAACTTACAACAGTCGTTTGGAAAAACGGTACCAACTTTCTTACCAACCTAATATGTAGCTCATCTATTTACAGTGAACATCAATAGGAGAAAATGGAAACGAATTTCACAGAAAACAACATTACCGGTCAAAACCCATCAAAGGTACATTAATCTTCAGAAACACAAGTGCAGCGAAACTTGCAGGCGTGAGCGCCTTCCGATAGTCGCTCAAAACATGGCCGGCTGATGACGAAAAACCCTCTCTATCTCGACTGACCGTGGAGGAGCACAAAAATACCTTGGAGCTAGTGAAGCTAGATGAGGGTAGAGAGAGGGCCTTTGTAGTGCCCCGAGCAAAGGGTCCTGACCCAAACACTAGCAATTTTGACATGTTAGCACAACTTGAGCGCCGAAATGAAAGTCGTAAAGATTTCGTAAGATTCCCAATTTTTTTGCCGTGGAATCGTAAAACGATATTTTACGAAAAATGCCGTAAAAATCGTAAAATCGTAAATCGTAAAATGCACACCACTGGTTCCTATCCGAGGAGACGTTGAGCTCATGGAAACCGTTGTCCAAGCTATTGCGATTGATACAGGGTGGCAAAAAATTACGTGCGCCATAAAAAGTGTTTATAATTTGTCTCTCTTTTGACAACTATTCAGGTAACATTATTTATATTTAAGAAGAAGGCATAACGTTTCATAACTGCGAAAAGCTTCTGGAGTAGCAGCTGTCATTTTCTATATAACCGCTATTTCATTACTCCACCAAATCGATGGTGCGCCGCAAGTAGTAGACGTCTATATTGTTTCAAATTTCGATCAATTTTCATCGAAATCTGACCGAATTTTTTGTTTTTGACTTCTGACTTCTCCCTCTGCAACTCCTCAAACAGGCTTGTCCAGTGGGTTCAGATCAGGAGTGTTCATGGACTAGAAACTCGTAGTCAAAAAGGAGCTGATTTCGGTCTCATGACGGTGCACGGCTGTTTTGGGTACATGTTCCGCCACTGAAATGTGAAATTGGAATGCTACTGCTTTAAAGTGCTTCAGCGGCACTACAGCTTCCATGAGGATAACTTCTTGGCAGACTTGCCCATTACTTTTATCCTTTCTATCGATAAAAAGCAAAAAAGTCATGTCTGAAGCACCAAGAGCGCTTCTAACCATTGAGTTTCTAGTTCACCAGACTACCTTGGTAATTTTTTGTTTATAAGTATTTGATAGAGCTACATTCAAAAGATGGAGGTGATGTAGCTACTTTGAAGGCAAAAATTTCCTCATCAGAGCGGCGGGCGCCCTCGTTGCGGCGCACCTGGACGATTTGCCGCAATTTCTTTTATATTTCCTTCCGATTGCAAGAGGAGAGCCTTTGTTTCAAACCTTCGATAACAAAACACCTTGAGCTTTTGTTCCGTTATCATTTTATCTGAATTGCAAGAAAAATAGAACTGCACGGCCACCTTTTTCAACATCACTTCATATTGTCGGTCTGTCCTCTTCTTAACAATTCTGTGCTACTCCTGTTTGTTAACAGTCCACTTCTATCCACTACTAAGTTTGGTTAGAAGATGCTCTTCCTCAATTCAATACTTTGCAATCTCCTGAACGGTTCTTAGCGAAATGCCGAGTCTCGAATAAAATGCCAAGCTTTTCATCCCATCTGCCGCTTATTGGGCGATCGCGTTTCGACTTGCACAGTTTTTCGGCATCAAATGGAAATCAAAAATTTCCTTCGAAAACCTGATAACAGACATCTAGTAAATATTTTATAAGAAAATGTATGCAAAAAGACGTTGTACGATAGTTGGAAATTAGTAGAATATCACGCGCACGTAATTTTTTGCCACCCTGTACTTTTTGCGGTGGCATTTTTCGCTGAATTGCTTGCTTTTCGGGGTTGATGTCGCACGCCACTTCTTCAACTGCCTCGTTAACCATACAATTAGGACGTCGTTTGCGCTTTAACACGTTGACGACAGTGTGGCGTTATGCTGCGCCACGCTCAAGCGGCCGCGTGGGACCGTGTGGCGCAATGACACGCCACAGTTTTGTATTGTATTTTTCTCGATACATTTCAGAATTTCGGAGGATGTTTTTGTGCCGCTTCTTAGCAGACCTTTGCACATTGTAATAGGAAGCGTGGTCCATGAAAATGATTCTTAGCTTCTGATTTACTTGAATTTTCGATTGTGCACTAGTTTTCCTTACAAGTAAAGACAAAGAATGGTTATTGCAAGAAACAAATAAATGCAAACAAATACTGGTTGCTGAAACAAACAAATATTGATTTTTAGAATAAACAAATAATGAACAATAAACAAATAACAACTTCCTTTTAACCTGGATAGGGAAAAGGACATTCTGAAAGCTTCCAGCCGTTATTTTTCTAGTTTCATTGCAAAAAAGGAATAGTCACAATCCCCGATAGTACAGAACTGTATATGTAGTCTTCGAGATTTACTATTCACTTCCATTTTCAAAAAAATTCGCCGTATGCCGGCATCATGCCACAGCCTCGGCGCGGTAGAAAATCGGTTGGTTCCACGCGCCAGACACGCGAAACAGGCGCTGTCGTCAACGTGTTAAGAAGCATATAATTTTGAACGAGCGTGGACTCTCAAGCACCTCTAACAACAATTTTAATTACGGAACGCTCAATCAAAGTGTGAACCACTAGAACGTACAAATTCTTCCCAAGTTTCAGGTAGCTGCTCTGTACCACTTTTGAATTTTGGGGCGTAAAAGTTTCGCAGGTGCATCTCGACCTACTTCACATCGGTGAACCGTCATTCGGTCAAGAAACGTAGAAAGGAACGACATGGATGGTCATTCTTACATGGGAGGTCAGTGAGCTTTCCCCAAAGATTCTCACCTATATGGTTTGCTAGAGCACTGAATGACATTTACAACGGTATAGTTTGTTTTTGCTAACTGCAAATGGGTGGCCCAAAAAAGACGAAAAATCTTGACCACTAACCAGGTGTGAGAAACTAGTGGCGAGAGAGGTTCTAGATGTTAACCTCTCGAGGTAGCATCATGGTGGCTCAGTCGAAAGCATGTATGGCTCACAATCTGGTGGTGAGGGGATCGGTCCCTCTGTTGGGCTTCCCTTTTGCCTTCTTACACTACATACCATATTACGCTCCTTTTGCAATTTTGTAGCTGTTGCGGGATTGAATCGTGTTTGGGAGGAGCATGGCGAATAAAGTACGCACAAAGGAGAAAATCTAATATCACTTACGTATGTGACCCACATTTACCGTAATCAACACAAATCGACGCCAAATTCAGAAACAAATGTCAGATTCGTGATCAGCGTTCCGAATCACCCCCGTACACGGAATTTGAGTTAAATCGGTGATTTCGACCCAACCAGCCTTACTAGTGTCGAGTGATTAGCTGTGTGAAAGTCCAGTTGCCGAGAATATCTTCGTTCCTATTGTTCCACTTTCGGATTCTAAAGAAGAGATACTTTATTTTGGATGAGTTTCTTTTCATATTCATCGAGAAAGATCACTTGGACTGCTGACAAATCCACAATTCAGAAATCTAACGTCAACTTTTCTCATTGTGTCTGACATGCGCTTGCTAGGGTCCATATGAGCAAAGCAGGGTAATCGAGTCGAAATCACCGATTTAGCCCAAACTTCGTCTACGGGGGTTATTCGGGGCGCTGATCACGAGTCTGACATTAGTTTATAAATTTTGGATCGATTTGGGTTGCTTACGGTAGGTATGGGTCACATACACAAGTGCTAGTAGATATTGTCCTCTGTGCGTACTCTATTGGCCATACTCGTCCAAAACGCGATTCGATCTCGAAACTGCGACGAAATTGCAGAAGGAACGTAATTTGGTATCTAGCGCATGAAGGTAGAAGAAAAATCTAGCGACACTTCACCACCGAGAAGGATCTTGAAGCCCTCTCACCACTAGTTAGAGGTCAAGGTTTTTCGTCTTTTTTGGGCCACCCATTTGCAGGTAGCAAAAACAAACTATACTGTTGTAATCGTCATTCAACGCTCTACTAAACCATGAACGTCTCGATGAGAATCTTTGGGGGAAGCTCACTGACCTCCCTCGTTAGGTGCAATCTATGGTATATTGTATGATGCGTGAACACAACGCCCCCAGTCAAAGTCTTCGGTATGTGGAGCGTCCAAAAATTTGTTCACCATCTCGGCCCTCCTTCGTAGTGGGTTCTAGTGGTCAGGCAACTTTTGTCGAGTGTCTATTCCCCATTGCGGCAGATGGGCACCTGAGGTCGTGTGTCGGCGCTGGGCTCGGATTTCATTCTACAACTGTACGTATATCTTTCAGTGCGTGCTTAACGGACCCTTCCTCTTTCAATTCGATGCCGCTTTTCCAAATCTTTTGATTTTTTGAATATCATCAATTGTCTTACGACAGCATCCCTAGGTGGTGCACATTACCATCATCGGGTTGCAGTATAGTAGTGGGCAACTGGGTACTTATAAAGAAGGATTCAGCAAACACAGGTTTTGCGTGCTTATATTTTAAGCGGAAAATCCTAGAAAAGAAAAGCAGCAGGAATACTAAACGGTTTGATGAACTATATGATACATGATCCATAAAACAGTCAAAAACGCAAGGAATTTGGTGAGCACTCGAACAACTTCAGTCAGACCATGGAATTAGTTCCTAACACGTAATATCAAGTACGGCTTATTGAAGATATATTTCGCAATTTTTCCTTTTCCGTATACCATACTAGAGCTTGCTTCTGCTACCCTAACATTTTTCGGTACTTTTCCTCACACGACTATAATTACAGGTCGACTCAAATTAGACACGACGAAATAGTGTGCACAGAGAGGAGTGACCGAGACCGCGTGGCTTCGCCACGCGGTCTCGGGCGGGTGACCGCGTGGCTTCGCCACGCGGTCGGGCTAGGGGAGGAAATCCGGGGTGGGCGAACCAGTAGTGGTGATATGATACGTAGTGGTCACCAGTAGTTGTTTATCATATGATATGGTCGACTTATGTTTATGTTATGTTGTCATGTTGTTATGTTGGTTGTTATATTTATGGGTCGATTATATTCTCTGGCGCATGCTCGTCTAACCCTTGGGATGACGTGGATGATATGATCCCCAAGCCACGTCATCCCCGACGCGCGGTGGCTGATATGAGTCGACCTGCAATTATATTCCTCTCTTTTCCTCCTAATGCCCAATTATCATATCACATCCAAGCGTATCATGTCATGCTCATATCTTAATGCGCATCCTTGAAGCGGTCTTACCATATCATGCTCGAGCCGTAATCAATTTATTATCAAGCTGTTAAACAAAATCAACGACTTATCTAGGCTAGAAAACAGCTTCATACGATAACCTCTGAAACATCTCTCTTTTGGAAAAACTCCTCATTCTTGCGAGAAAAGAACCGCTTTTTCTTCCATATCAGGAAGATCAAACAGGCTGCACACGAACATAGGTAGATGCGAAATGGTATGATATCGAATAGCACGACATGATAAGACCGCCCCAAGGATATACATTAAGAATAATTGGGCATTAAGAGGAAAAGTACCCATTTTTCTAGGTCACTCTTTCAGATGTGGTTGGATTGACGGTTCGAGAAGGTGGGAAAATGTGTTTGTCCGAACAGAAAGGAACAACTCACATAAGGTGAACCATCCATTGTTCCAGATCTCATAAGACTTTTAGCTATCTCTTTCATAAATGGCGCATCGTCTCCGAAAATCAAATACTGATGAAGCCTCTGCAAGAGCTGTGATAGATTGCTGTAGTTAATAGGTATGTATGAATCTTAATCCCGTTAAAACTGACCTGTTCATTGGCGATTTTCGTAGTGACTCGAACAATGTCGGTTTTGTTTACCGCCAGATTTAATTCAAGAAAATCACCTCTTCGAACATGCACGCACATGGCACTTGCAACATCCCTGAAATAACTAATTACTATGGAGAACGGGTCCTTGAGGTGTATGTCATTGAGACACACCATCGCATAAGAAGTTGATGTGCTGATGTATTTATAAGAAGGCATCAAGACCTTTGCGATGTTTGCAAATGGCAATTGAAAGTCTATTAGCGGCTTAACCTTTCGAGTTATTCGTTGTGTTGTCTTCACAGGCCCTGTCCACCGTTTCAGCTGTTGCATATTGATAGCACAGTTAGTAGTTGAGTACTAACAATAAAGTTAATCTTAATTATTCTTACATTTTAAGTTGCTTGAAAGCACGTTCTCCTTGTAGGCGCACAGATGCTGAGAATCGAAGGAATTCACGAATATCGTGTAGGTAGTCGAGAAAATAGTTGACGTTTTGACCGAATTTCATATCAAGAAGGAGGAACTGCTCTTTGTTGGCTGCAAACCTATGAAACGTATTATGCAAACGTATCTTACAAGGAAGATTCTTAAACGTTTTGAAGTTATTTGAGGTGCATCAACCGAAAATTGTGATTGTAATTATACTGTTGAAACAAACTTCAGAGGGTCCTCGTACAAGCAGCACGACGGCAATCCATTCTGCTGATAGGCAAACGGGACTAAGGTTTGATTGATGGATCGTTGCTGGAAAAGAAGTGTCGATTCCTCAGCTTGCCCTCCTTCGTTCAGTCCATGAAAGAGCTCTTTTGTCAAGTTCATTTTCACAATAGCTTCGTTTCTTCTTATAAACCTTTCCTCGCCCTTGCCGAAGCTGTAGAAAGAAATAAACTGTGAGCGACTACCCTATTCAAACAGTACTAGAAAATGAACGGCGAGCTCACATGTCACCTCTGCATTTTGCAAACAAACATGATGACTTCGCCCAGATTCTTCACTTGGAAAGGATTGTCAGGGCTAACATGAAAATGAAAGTAACCTCGTAACATGAAGCTCCTCCATGGTGGTGACGAAACCACTGCTAATTGGAACACTCACATCTAAAAAAGTGTAGAGTCCTTGCAGTTTTGGAAATATGGCCGACGTCGCTCTCAATCTCCTAACAACATTCCAATCGTCCGTTCTGAGGCGATCGTACGGTATATAAAGGGACCTGTTCAGTTTCTTTGCAATAGCATATCCTGTGCATAGGTGGAGAAGCTGAAGGATAGCAGCATTACAGTGTGATTATCTAACGAAATATTCCAATGGACAAGGAAAACAGGAAACTACAACACTACCGTCTCCACATGCAGGGTGGTCTATTAGGTTGGAAACTAATTTCGTGGACTGTTTTGCAGCCATTATTTCTAGCACACACAACTTGCTTGGATGTTCACCTATTTCATTTCTCTTTCGACTGTTGGATAGCGCATATCAAGCAGCTTTCAAAACCATTCATTAATCCTGTTACTTTTGTTTGCTGGGAATGTTGTTCTGCATGAAATTAAAATACCCAAAACCAGCGTTTGCCAAGGCCTTGTTCACGAGAACCTGCCTAGCCACTAGGTTATTCAAGCATTACAATTTGTGAGGGAAGAATATGGGGATGATGTCCTGAAACGATTGATGGCACACAAAAATCTCAAGAGATTCTGAACAAGCAGTCCCAAACGAAAAGAAAAGTGCACTTCGGATGACCTACGGAGCTCCGTCGGAAGGCCATAATTATTTCCTCCGAAAGAAATCAGAGCTCGGCAACACCTATATTGACACTAGAAGTCAAGGGCTCAAATAGCTCAACTGAAAAGGTTCTGCACTATTTTAGTTTTTCCGTAAAACTGGCTAATAGGTTTCTTGCAACTTGACCCATCGCGGAGATGGGTGGCTCGGATGCCGCACTTGAACGTTTCGATCGCTACAAAATCCCGAAGATTAAAGCTAAGAGACTCTTGTTCATGCAGGTTATAGTACGGATAAAGCGCTTCATGAGTAGTACCTATTTTGGCTTTTCCTGCATTATTTGGGGCAAAGACGATCCTGTAATGAGGTGTAGGTGAAAATGCACCTATGAAAATAACTCCTCTCAAAAAACTCAGCATTTCTTAGTGAGTGGAATGGGGCAGCTACCTGAGAGTGGGGAACTATCTCTTCGTTTTGAAGGTTCACATTTCGTTTGGGTAACGTTTTTCTTTATTTCATAATTAACACTTTTGTGGAATGTGCGTGAGAGTCCACGAAATTAGTTTCCAACCTAATACAAATATTTGCCTCTCCTTTGGGTCAGCGATATTCGTTTCTGATCATTGCAACTTATTATGTGGTTTTACATAGCTAATGATTGAAGGAAAGGTCATTGTGATCAGTAATGCAGTACGTGTGGTGAGCCGTTATGAGAAATTCACGGTTCCGTCCGTACATTGTTCATCTCGTCGACGCCGTAGAAATATTACCAACAATTTCGAGGAGGCTCAACATCCCATCAGACCTGTGCAGTACGTGATCATGTTGTGTAAGGTAGTAGAGGACTTTGACGGCAAGAAGAGGACTGGAAAGCGTTGCACAGCAAGCATGAGAAAGATCTGTGCTATTTTCACCAAGCGAATCGACAGCAACGATGGCGTCAGCATGAAAAAATTGTCAGATATCCGAAAATCGATCAATGCACGGCTTAATTGATTATAAAAAATAGTTCTGGATTCAGAAGCTATCGAGTGCCCAACAGCCTTGCGGCAAAACGGGCAGGAACGAAGAATCCTTCAATGTGCGGTGCGTCACAGATGTGCTCTGGAGCAGGGGTGTGCGGAAACTTTTTTCAAAAAAGCGGAAGACGGAACGGAAATGGCCAAAAATGGCCGGAAACCGGAATACGGAACACGGAAGCCGGAAATAGTGCAAAAACTGCAACCACTAAATTATTGGAATTTAGCCAAAACTGGATCACAAAAAATTTTCATTTCTGTTTGTAAACGTACTCATAGAGGGCTCGTTTTGTTTCTACTAGAATATGTCTATTATTTTGGTGAAGGCGTTCAACTTGGTGATAGATTCAAAGTAACGGTGGAAATTCATCTTCATAAACTTCATTATAAGCCGAAGACAAGTACGTAGAGAAAGACACACCTTTTTGGCGTGATAGACAAGAATGTTTTCAAAACAGCATTAAAAGCCTAAAAAGAGCATGTCACGGTGGAGAAACAGCAGTTTTTTTCATGATTTTGGGTAGAGAGGCTTTTTCTCAGATCGTTTACAATGAAACCAGCAGAAGAAAACAATTTCGCACTCCTCGACTATGTGGCAGGTGCCGACAAATACTTCATTGCAAGTTTTCTTAGCAGGGGAGGGGAGTGTATTTCGTTGCATTGGTTTCATCCTAACAGAATTCGAATGGATCGCATCAACGTCAGCATAACAACTTCAGTCTCCATTTTGTTAACTTGGCACAGTGGAGGTCTTCAATTTCTTCTTCCATTTCCGGGTTCCGCCCAAAAACAAAGCGGAACACGAAACGGAACGGAAGGGTCAAAAACGGCCGGAAACCGGAATTCGGAACACGGAAACGGAAGTTCCGCACACCCCTGCTCTGGAGTATGAGGAGATTTTCACCAAAGGTCAGAATTACAGGATCGGTAGTCAGCTCAAGGACCAAGCCACAAGAACTCGAGGATAAAGAAAATTATAGCGACTACCAACGTGGAGTCTTGTCGACTGCGTTCCAATGACAATCATGACGATGACTCTTCATTTTCACAGTCTCATGTCAGTCCTTACATTCAAATCTCCGCAAACAACAAATTAGCGTTGCAATTTTTTCAATGTCGGTTAGAATCAAAATCTTGGAGAATAACGCAGCCTTATATTGAGAAGTACCTGGTTGCCCAGTCGCCCGTGGTTGTGTTGAATTGCAACATACTTGATACGAGAATTCTGGTAACATGAAATGCGAGGCAGAAGAATACTATTGAAAAATTGTAATACGGAGAAGGAAATGGGAAGTAGATAAACTCTTCTGTGCATAAATCGGAACCACATACACCTGTAACAGCGTTGCAGCTATCCCGGCAATCGCAGAGAATTCACCGCAAAGTATTTACAACAAAGCATTTCATAATTATATGCCACCCTATATATTGGTGGTTTCGTTTTCGACGTAAAACATTCACCTGATTTATTCCTGAACGAAGAGACTTCTTTCAGTGTTTTCTTTGATGTCAGTTTTATTGACACGAAAAATAACCATGGGGCACGCATTTTTGGAATTCATGAGCTGAGGCGCTGTTTCTCAGGTTGATTTTTCAATGCTCTCAGGCTTTTCCGTTGAAACCACTCTTTAATGTCCAGAGAATTTATAAGCGCTACAATTGTAATTCGTCTATTGTAATAAAAGATCGCTCTTCTTTGATCCGATCTGAGCACCGCAATCAAGCGGTTCTACATAACTGATGTTTCGAAAAGTTGATGGTCCATGTTCGCTAACTGCTGCATCCTAGAGCTCATTGATGCTGTCAATTAATACAGCTGGCAAGAAATCACGTCCTAGAAACTTCATTGGATAAAGGTTCAGCTGCATCCGAACCACTTCAACACCTTAGCACCATTTCTAAGAACGAATTCGTCGAGCCGCTGACATGGATTCTCGCACTGTCCTCCTGTAAACGTGCATACTTCGATCAAACCCACAAAGCAAGAAGGTGATCAGCGAGCTTTTGTTGGTGCTCATTGCTTTTGGTGCTCGAACATCATTTCAGCACAAAAGGCGACCTAAACACTAGTAGAACCCAACCCAGGCAAGGCTTTTTGTAATCGCACTGAATGCTGACGCGACGGCGTAGCACTCTACGGATAGCCGAACGAAGGGCGGAAAGCCCCACATCGGCAGACTACTGTTTGGTATAGCTCGGCATAATTTTCTTCTCATCCTCACGGAATACAACATATTTCCCTGTCATGCTTACCGGATACTGAACGGGGACGATCAGGGAATTACCACCTTCGGGACCATGCAGTTATCATCACAGCACGTTTAATACGACCGATTCTTCCCTAGACCTTTGCTGATGGAGAGACCGACACCGCTAAAAGCATAGAATGGCTAATAGCAACTCCAATATCCCCTCATTTAACGAGAATCTTGAGGGTGAAAGATATATTAAACGCGATGCTCCACTCATGGGTAGAAACTCGAGACTTTTTTGTAAAAAAAAAATAACAAACTGACAAGGGAGGTCAGTGAACTTCCCCCAAAGATTCCAATCGAGACCTATATGGTTTTGTAGAACATCGAATGGAGATTACAACGGTGTAGTTTGTTTTTGCTAAATGGCAGTGGGCGGTCCAAAAAAGGTGAAAAAGGTGGCTCAGTCGGTAGCATGCAGTGCTCACAAAGTGGTGGTCAGGGGATCGGACCGTTTGTCGGGCTTTTCTTTTGCCTTCATACACTTGATACCCAATTAAGCTCCTTTTGCAATTTTGTCGCAGTTGCGGGATGCAATCGCCTTTGGGAGGGGTATGGCCAACAGAGTGCGCACAAGGGACTATATCTACTAGCACTTATGTATGTGACCCTGTCACGGTATCGTGGTCCCTCAGAAGGCCACGCCCCTCTGCGACCTCTGATGGAGGTAGTCTCCCTTACTGTTCTGTTACCTAATGGTTGTGTTCTTTGCTTGTGATATAGATGATAATAAATTATATTGAAACTCTTACTCCTGTCGGGACTAGCATGACATGGAGGTCCCAGGGAGATCTTTCTTTTGAACTTTTACTTAACTAGTCTGAAGAAAGCTTACAGTAAGGAAGATTCCGTTTTGGCTGGCCACCAAAACGTACTGAGATCTCGAGATCTGCACTTTTGCATATGCACCGTTATTATATATGCATGTAAGCACAATTGAGCACTATTGCCTCTCTCATACACCTTTTTTAGTCGTTCTCATTGATGGCGCATGAATGAGGCAGAGCACATGGTTTTCACTACGCTTTTTTCCTTAAATTAATTTTTTTCTTTGAATCGATCTTAAAACATTTGTCCACCCCTAAGTTTTTCCGCTAACTTTTGCAAACAAATAAGTGCACAAATTATCAGAAGAATACTGCGCTCGCGTGATTTTTCTACGATATTTGATAGCTTTACTATTTGCTTGCGGAAAATGCGATAATTGCTGTTCGCCAGTGCGATGAAGTGCAATATTCGCATTTTTCGGTCCAGATTTTTTATGTTGATCCATTTTTTGTGCGGAAAACTCGTTTTTTACTAGAGTTTCGAATGCAGGAACTCGTGTGTGAACTACGTGTTTTTCGGTCGTTTTTTTTTTGCGCTGCTCGATGCTCTTATTCTTGTGCGGAAAACTCGTTTTTTACAAGAACTTGCTGAGGCAAGATCTCATATGTAAATTACGTGTTTTTCGGTCTCCTTTTTTTGCGCTGCGCTAAACGTCATTATTATATCACTGTACTTCGCCGCCTACCTCTCCTACTTGTTATTTACACTACTTTTCTCGCTTACTTCCTTCATGAATTTCTTTAAATTATTCATATCAATAGTTCAAAATACTTTTTTCACGCTTTCACATTACTGCTCTGCCATTCATGCCATCGCTAGCATGTACATAATGTATATAGGGTACCCTGAAAAAAAAAAGAAAAGTACAAAAAAAATAAATATAGCGCTGAAAAAAAAAGAATGTTATGTCAATTCATTGTTAAATACTCTGAGTATTAATTTTCGTCGACGTAATGATTACGGTATCTAGTTGTCGCTATCACAAAAGAATCTAGCGTCGCCATAGCGTGACCCAGTAGTTAATTCACGCCGTACCGAAAACCACTTGAGTGTTTTCGACAGCTAGAGTCACTTCTAGGATTAGAATGTGTGCAACAAAAGTGCCCCTTGAAAGGCCGAGCCGCTTTTGAGGTCACCACACGCGCACCGATATTGCGCTAAGGTCAACATAATCCTCCGAGATAAGGGAAAACATTCACATAGGCGAGACTCTCTCTACCGACTAAATAATATAAATGGATTGCTGCTTTCTATAAGCATGGTCGTTAATCCGTTTTGATACAACATAGAATTACGTAAAAACTCCTAACAGTACCGAATCTGTTCGAGGATATGAGATAGTTTCCGTTGAGTTCAGAGATCACGGAACTTGGTTGAAATTTCATTGAAATGGACAAAAGGACCACCTCTTCTATTTATATGAAGTCCAGTACTTACTATATCTTTTCATCTGTACGACTTATGTACTAGCAAATACTTTACCATAAAAAAAAAGTCACTACTGTTTTCCAACGTTCACAATACTACTCCAATTAGAAGGTATTCAAAAAGGGAGATATGCAAAAAAAAGCCATCCCTGTGAAAAATAAATAGCTTAAAATTCGGCATACCGGAGCAAAGGCTAGGTCACACATAATTATCCACCCATCTACCTGGAAAATTTCCACGATCCTCAGAAAGAGCCCTTCACTGCGACAGAATCTATGAACTTAAGCTTACTTGGGCACACAATATTTCCAATATATAAATTCGAGTCGTCTTCGCGTTATTACATCGGATTGCATATTAGATATTATTTGCACAAAGTGTTATGAAATGGTTATAGTTATAATTTGACTTTTCTCTTTCGATAAGTTGCCGAAGATTTCCACATTTCCACCTTCCATCGTTGGGCACTTGCGTAAGATGTTGCGTTAGCAAACGGAGCCCTACTATAAACGTTGCGTGAAAAGCAGGAAAGCTTAGAACATGGACTACAAATTTGTTTTGGAAAGTCGCACGAACCTCTATTGAGGCATGCTGAGATTGGATCATAATTTTGAAATTTCGTTCAAAAGCTAAAAAAAAATAGTCCGCAACGATATTCAAATAGATCTTCAGAGAAAAACACAAATGCGTGAGTTAGCTCTTAAAATAACAAAATTTTGGGCTCGAGATGACTGCGTACTAAACCCAGTCGGCTTCATATTCAGATTCATGTGACTACTTTGTTTGGCCAGCGCATTAAAAAAAAACAGTAATTCTCCGTCTCTCGGTGGATCAATTTTCACAAGAGCGATCCAGAAAGTTCAATGATATCTAATTTATTACTATTTTTCCTTTGCTAGTTCTTTACGCTTAATAGCGAATCGTCAAATTTACACCGTCAAGTCTCGAGAACGACTTCGATTTTCGAGAGAGCGAAGAAGAACATTACTTTCCAAACAGCACACTGCGTTTCGCAAAAGCTGCTGTGAATATTTCGTTAGTTTTGTTGTCAATTGCTCGGTAAACAAGTCGCATGAATTGCTACTTCCCCAGGTGCCAAGCTAAGACATGTATTAATTCAATGAAATAACTCTTATAGACTACAAATCTGAAAACAATAGAAGTGCGACCTAGCGTAGACATATATTTTACCAAATGTAGTTTTCCCTCTAATCTTAATGAATCTCCAATTGAGAAGTTCTTGTAGTACATCTGCATTGAACTTGTGTAGTCCAATATTAGATCATTTCATGATTTTGAAGAAAAGAAGCTATGGAAATAGCTCGTAGCTCGAACAGACTCGGTCTTGCAAAATTATACTGAAATATGTTTTCTGTGCGACTTCATGCTACGCAAAGGTCCATATTTTTTTAGCCATAAGGATCTTCACAAAAAAAACTTTATAGGCATCAACGGTGATATTGTTTACAACTATCGGGCTCAGTCGCCTAAACGAATAGTCAAGCTTACGCCGAAGGTCATTTCCAACTGTCAAAAGTTCTGAGAAAACGGTGTCGAGGATCTGTGTTTCTTAGAATCAGGGTTACTTTACTAAGCAACAGTACAAAAAAAATCAACTTATTGCTACGTTGGGAATATATCGCGAAGGTCTGTCGTAAATGTATTTAATTGTACGATCTTCTTTTCTGGTAGGTAAAATTGCGAGTGGATCGAACTCGAGGTAAAATGAGGCTAGTTCATCGCCCGTGTATTGTTCAACTGTTTTAAATTGCGTGCGCCCATGAGCTTGAGTTGACCATGTAGATCTGGTTCCAAGAAAAAAAAACCTTGGGCAGGGAAAAAATTGTAGTTTCAGTTGTGAGTACGAAATAACGTGAAAAACGATCTCAGGAAAACGGCTGCCACAGCTCAGTAGAAACATAAGTGACGTGAAAATAGCGTTTTTTTTTGAGGAGAAACAGGTCGCCATATTGAAAAGGAAATTGTTCAACAAGCTATGGTGATTTAGCGAAAAATAACGAAAATCTTAGTGAACAATAACGAAACCATAAGCCTTACAACTAAACTTTGTACGAGGTCAGCTTTTGAAATTACGAGGAGGCGAGAAGTAATGAGTCTGAGTTCTTTTGCGTCTTCATTCTTCATGATTAAATCCGCTTTAAATGGGAAGTGTTTTGAAAGTGTTGAAAAAATAAAATAACGAGTGCTTTCAATATCAAAAACAAAGTAACGACGTTTTTCTACAAGTAACGATAACGGCAGCGTTTTATCAAACAATAACGAATTAGTACTAGATCAGTGCTTCACCGGTCTCGAGTCACATTAACGTTCCGCTGTAACCTGAACCGTTGAAGATCGACTTCTTCCGAGCGGAGTAACGACAATCTCACCGTTGAAGGAACGGGGAGTCCTTTTCCTTCCGAACGAAAAAACGACGTTCTTCCTACTTATTTGTACAGGACATCTCGAACTCTTCACCACGACCAATCACCAAACAGTTCTCAACGACAACCAAGCAAGTGCCACGGACCACCGTGATGGGAGTGCAGCCACACAAGCCAATACCATCCCAAGCCGTCAGTCAATGAAGCCGCGGCTCCGTGTAGCATCCAGCATTCCCTGCACAGTCGTTCAAAAGCAGAAGCGGATCGTTCGCCAGCTCTGACATTATTGGTCGCTCAGATCATCCATATTAATTTCGGTCGTTTTAACTTATGGTTGCTCGTTGAGGACAACTCCGAGACAACGGCACGTTGACATCATGAATCAGTAGGAATGTTAGCATCATGATTCTGTAGAAAGTGCCTAGTACGGCCTTAATGTGTCTGTCTTCTTTCGAGGAACATTCTCTGACACTCGACGCTACACTGGTACTGCTATTTCCGTTGCGTGTATTGCTTGAGAGTTCTTTGCTTCATAATTTCGCTTTTTTTTGTCGAGGCCGACAAACTTGAAAGGAGTGGCATGTCACGGTATCGTGGTCCCTCAGAAGGCCACGCCCCTCTGCGACCTCTGATGGAGGTAGTCTCCCTTACTGTTCTGTTACCTAATGGTTGTGTTCTTTGCTTGTGATATAGATGATAATAAATTATATTGAAACTCTTACTCCTGTCGGGACTAGCATGACAACCCATACCTATCGTAAGCAACTCAAATCGATCCAAAATTCAAAAACAAATGTCAGATTCGTGATCAGCGCCCCGAATAACCTCCGTAGACCAATTTTAGGCTAAATCGGCGATTTCGACTCAACCACCTCTGTTATTACGGAACCTAGCAAGCGCACGTCAGACACAACGGGAAAAGCTGATGTTAGATTTGTGAATTGTGGATTTGTCAGCAGTCAAGAGATTTTTTGGTACTATTGTACTTTTGGGGTCCCAATTTTTTCGTTTAAAATAGGCTTTGTAGGGGTAATCGGCCATGAGAAGAACGATTCTGATACTCGCTAAGTGCGGAAATGCCTTATAAGCCCGTTATCTTAGGTTTTAGAGGCGAGAAACCTGCGAAATAGCACGCGGCGGCGGGAGACGCAGACACTGCACTCTCCTCCCCTGCACATTTAGAAGTGCTTCCACTGCTGAGTCCGCGTTCAATTCGCTCCGACTGGTCGGGGAGTTTCCAGTGGAGGCTTGGTCAACACCACCAAGGGTTCTCTCGGCGCGGCAGCCGTAGAATTCGTCCGTCCCCCATGACTCTCAGACAGTACCATGGCAGTACTGTCTGGGTGTTGTCCGAGCCTTGGTGGTGTTGACCAAGCCTCCACTGGAAACTCCCCGACCAGTCGGAGCGAATTGAACGCGGACTCAGCAGTGGAAGCACTTCTAAATGTGCAGGGGAGGAGAGTGCAGTGTCTGCGTCTCCCGCCGCCGCGTGCTATTTCGCAGGTTTCTCGCCTCTAAAACCTAAGATAACGGGCTTATAAGGCATTTCCGCACTTAGCGAGTATCAGAATCGTTCTTCTCATGGCCGATTACCCCTACTAAGCCTATTTTAAACGAAAAAAAGTGGGACCCCAAAAGTACAATAGTACCGTTTCTCGCCACGAGTTAATGGTCAAGATTTTTCGCCTTTTTTGGACCGCCCATTGCCATTTAGCAAAAACAAACTATACCGTTGTAACAGCCACTCGAAGCTCTACAAAACCATATAGGTCTCGATTGGAATCTTCGGGGGAAGTTCACTGACCTCCCTCGTGAATAGTGTGTTCCACAATGATCGCGATTAAACAGCAATGGTGTCTCCACGCGCCGCGACCGCAGCGCGTGGGGTTGGGCCACGCATCTGTGGCGGTCCAAGCGACGACATGCCCTGGACTACCTCGTAGGTATTCCAGGTATTGCATTCCAATGGTCGAAGGAGACTTTTACATATAGGTTTGAAGATAGGTTTGAAAGGAAGTTTGGAAACGCGACAGAACCACGGTGTCAATTTCTCGAGGAAACCTTTCTTGGACTGCATGTGTTCTTATTAGTTTTTCATCAGCTCAGAACATCAGAATATGATGTTCATTTTTTCGTGTTCATTATGTTCTTTTCGCGTTTTCCGCTCGGCGCGTTACTCTGATAACGCTTTCTTGAAGATGTTCTTTGTATTGCTGACCTTTTCTAATGAGATAAATATCATTGAGCATTGAGTAAATTCCAGTCAGCTATCTTAAAGGTAAAGGTATCAGCAATGATCAGTCCCCTAAGGACACGCCACGCATCTCCTACGTTCTATTCTTCTTTTATATAGTGGTGTCTAATTAAAATCTTACTTTGCTTTTTGATTTTGCGGTATTATAGTAGATCAACAGCAAATTGTGTTCTTTGGACTTTTGACTGTGCTATTTCGAATCAGTTTTTCATGTTCAAAAATGCTGAATGGTTCGAATTTCCGCTATTCTCACTACAAATTATCAATGGAGAGATTAACTCGTAGTATAGCGCGGCGCCGCAGCGTCGCGCGCGCGAGCGGGCTTATCTATGAGACTTTAGGGTAACACAAATTTTTCTTCTCTTGCACTTCACACCTCAACCCGCCTAGCGCCGTTTTTTTCTAAACGCCAAGAAAGGTTTCCTCGAGAAATTGACACCGTGGTTCTGTCGCGTTTCCAAACTTCCTTTCAAACCTATCTTCAAACCTATATGTAAAAGTCTCCTTCGACCATTGGAATGCAATACCTGGAATACCTACGAGGTAGTCCAGGGCATGTCGTCGCTTGGACCGCCACAGATGCGTGGCCCAACCCCACGCGCTGCGGTCGCGGCGCGTGGAGACACCCTTGCTGTTTAATCGCGATCATTCCCACAATAGCATAAAGGGGTGGGCATACTCCACGCGCCAAAAACGCGGCGCCGTTGGCGCAGTGTTGAGAGAGAGCGCAGACGAGCAGAGCGCTGCCGCGTCGGAGGCGCACCTGCCGCGGGTAGGGCATACTCGACGCGCCAAAAACGCGGCGCCTTTGGCGCCGGCAGCCGCCGGGCACCGCGGCAATGGCGATTGGTCCCGACCATTCGCCATTGCCGCCGTGCGCTAATGCCGCCGGATCGATAAACATATGGTAGGTTTTTCTTTTCAGTTTTTCGTTTGTGATGTGTTTTTTTTTCGTTTTGCGTGTTTTCTTTTCAGTTTTTCGTTTGTGATGCGTTTTTTCGTTTTGCGTGTTATTTATTTTTCAAGCTTCACAAGCTTATGATGTGCAACCCACAAATCGTAATTTATGATTTCAAATCTGAGAAATAAAGAAAAAGCTACCTGCAAACCATAAATTAATAACCTGCTGCACAAATAAAAAACCAACAACATAACATCAAATGAAAGAAAAAACACTAACTAAACTGAAAGGCTTTGGAGTAGGGGCAGCACCCAATATCGATCCACTACGCCTCAAATTCGCCGCGTTTTTGGCGCGTGGAGTATGCCCACCCCTTTTGGCGCCGGGCATTGCCGCCGTCCTCGGGGGAGGAGCCAGCGGCGAAATTGAGCTCCGCCCTCCCAATTGCCGCTCAGCGCCAAAGGCGCCGCGTTTTTGGCGCGTGGAGTATGCCCACCCCTTAACACCTGGTTATTTTTCATGCTAAAAGCAAATTGTATACAGGGAAAAGCTGGATTTCTTCCACAAAGCAGCAACTATCAAAGCAGAGGCTGACACACAATTACGAAACACCACAACAATGACACACAATTACGAAACTTTGTTGAAGGCTATAGGAAAGTCGTGAGAACCTACCGAATGCGGAACGGCGACAATCCAATGAACACAGGTTCATGGTGTGCGACCCATTTCGATGAGTAAAGAATGAGCGATGCTCGCTCGAGATCATTTACAGCGAAGAGAATCTGCAGATTACAATCAAGGGAAGTCAAGACATTTAAAAGTGGTTCCGTTATGCTAGTCAGAATTGAAGCATACAATCGCTTCATCTACGTACTTAAGTGTCAAGAACACAAACAATAGGAAAAAAGAACGGTGAAACAGTTCGAGAACTGTACAATCTATAATGGAATTCCAAGTTGAGGTAGTTATAATGAAGAATGAGTAATGAAGAGTAGGTAGTTCTAATAAGTTTCAATAGGTTGAAAATGATTCAATGAAAGTAACAATAATAATGGCTACGAAACTAAAATGTTTGCTCAATTGCAGCATTGTTATGTGTATTTGATAATGATTGATCACGTTGTTCGTGATGCGATGATCTAATCGTGTTGCGTGTTTTGTTTGCGCAACACGCATAGATCAACGCAACACGAACATCATTTCATCATTTCATTCATTTCGTGTGGAGTAATCATTTACCCCATACGCGTGGAAGGTTTATTCGCGGAAAACTTTTACACTCCCGTTTTGAGATGGCTTTATCTGTTGAAATTGTTCTTCCGTGAGATCGGAAAGCAACGCGAGGAAATGGTGTCCTGGGAGCACTTTCTGGAGGTCACGCTGTATGAGGTACCGTCCTCCAATAATCCTCCAACATTTTTTTCATAAGACTTTTTTGAAGACGTCTTTTGCGGCGTCGGGTGGATAGCGTACTCAGACCTGCTAATCCTTTGGTTTGCAAGCCGTACAATCCATTTGCTCATAGATTAGTTGCTTAGTCACTAGTGCATCTTTAGGTATACGCTCCTAGTTGATACATTTAGATGCGATATGCGAAGAATATCCTCATTAAAGTTCAATTCTGACTTGGTCCTGATTTTCCTTGTTTACCAAGAGCAAGCCACTGGGATTTGCAGCTGTGAGTGGGCTACTTTATGCACTTCTCGTTTGCTATGGCCAAATTATTTTGCACGTTGAAGTTCCTTTCGAATCTTCAAAATTCCGTACGCGATGTGATTCCAGATTTGAGCTGGGTGAGTGACATAGTGTGGGTAACTTTCGGCCATACTTTCTCACCTTTCGCAGTTCAGTGGACGCATTGCATTTCATTGCAGCTAGGTTTATGAGCACTGGAACTCCTCTACAAAACAGTGAGTGGTGTTTGAGGGTTCGACTTCTGTGGCGGCTTTCAGCTCATCCTAATCGGTGCTAGCTCACCTTGGTGGAGCAATCCATTCTCAAGCCCATCGTAGTATTTCTTGACTTCCTAGAACCAATCTGTTCTGGAGGAATATACAGGACACCTTATTTCACTGCACTGCAGAATTCCACGTTTGGACGCTGCAGGGGAACGCAGTAGCCGGAGCTCATTGAACTTATGCAGTTAGGGCGCTATGGTTTAGGCTTCATAATTTGAAGGAATTCTAACGAAATCGAATTTACGATAAATACTGTGAAAGAGCTTTAGCCACCCTACTGACAAGGAGTCCATCTCAGGGTGTGCCAAGCTTTCTTGATGCCACTTTTACAGGATGTAGGGTCCCTTGCAGGTACTCGAAAACCATACTTCATTTTTTCTCTGGCACCTCTGTGATGGGAAAAACGGCTGTCGAAAAAAATGGAAGGCGCGCGCACTATACAGACCGAGCGTGCTCATTACAGACCGCCCGCTCTACAGGAGGTAGCCACCTAGCGCAGTGGTAGTGATGCGGCCTCTGGTGCGCATGCTTGCATAATCGCTGGATACAATTTCTACGTGATTAAGGTTTTTTGTAGGAACATAGGACGTATTCCTGGGCTTGTATGAGTTGCTTTCCTATGGATTGGACCTACACGTCATTAAATCGCCGTAGATACCGCAAATGCATTGAATAAAAAACTAAACTAATGGCAGATTCGTGATCAGCGATCCAAGTAACCCCTACATGCGAAGTTTGGACGAAATCGGTTGTTTTGACCCAGGTACCTCACTCACCCACCCTTACCATCGCTAGCGTTCACCAGCCCAAACACAACCAAACAAACCATACGAAACCCTCATTGGTTGCGAATCACGAAACTAGTGTTAGATTCGTGGCCAGCGCCTCAATTAGTCTTACTAGCAAAATTTGGGCCAAATGGGTGACTTGATGTCTCGAGCCTCGTGTCAGGTGTCGAAAGACTTGCCCAAGGTTCAGTCTCTAATGAATTACTGGTAATGTTATGCTACCATTCAGGTTCTTGCTGTCAGAAAATCTTCAGCATCCACTACCTTTGTTCCAGAAACTGCCTAAAAGTCTCACCTAAACTGCTGATCGCGAATTTTATTCTCGTTTCCTGGGCTCTGACTGGTGAGCGTTAGCTATGGTAATGGTGGGTGAGTGAGGTGCCCGAATGAAAATAACCGAAACCGATTTCGTTCAAACTTCGCATGTAGGGGTTACTTGGATCGCTGATCACGAATCTGCCATTAGTTTAGTTTTTTATTCAATGCATTTGCGGTATCTACGGTGACTTAATGACGTGTAGGTCCAATCCATAGGGAAGCAATTCATACAAGCCCAGGAATACGTCCTATGTTCCTACAAAAAACCTTAATCACGTAGAAATTGTATCCAGCGATTATGCAAGCATAGAATAACAACAGCCGCATGAGTGCAAAAAAAGTTGTATGATGCGGGACCAAACCCAGGAGCTCCGCACAAGAGGCCGCATCACTAGCACTGCCCTAAGTGGCTACGACACGACTATAATTGCAGGGCGACCCATATCAGACACCGTCAGCATAGGCGTAATTGGTGCGCGTATTGTCACTGGAGCGCACATTCCGCGCCCCACTCAACTAGCGCGATAATACTGCACGCTAAACGTATTCCATTGGCGACGAAATAGTGTGCACAGAGAGGAGTGACCGAGCTCAGGCTAGGGGAGGAGTTCCGGGGTGGGTGAGTCATCCTAACCATTGCAAAGCTATTGACTGCGATAGGATCCGAACCCTGAACTATCCTACGATAACAGCCATCACTGCCACTTACCCATCTCCACCGCCTGGGAAACTCTCTCGGATCCCTTATGACGGGCCGCTCCCAGTCCGTTGCCGGTCAGACAGTGTCCGCGACTAGATGTGCAAGTGCGCGCGCAATTCAAACTGCAGTTAATGGGGAGTGATTGCACCAATTGCGCCTAACATGACGCGCAGTGGCACCAATTGCGCCTAACATGACGCCAGTGCGTAATATGGGTCGACCTGCAATTATACTCCTCTAGTGGCTACGCTCCTGTCGAGCGGGCGGTCTGTAATGAGCACGCTCGGTCTGTATGGTGCGCGCGCCTTCCATTTTTTCGGCAGCCGTTTTTCCCATCACAGAGGTGCCTAGAGAAAAAATGAAGTATGGTTTTCGAGTGCCTGCAAGGGACCTTACATCCTGTAAAAGTGGCATCAAGAAAGCTTGGCACACCCTGAGATGGACTCCTTGTGAGATTTCATCGAAGGAAAAATGCAGAAGTTTCAATAGAAGTTTTACTATGTGACGAAAAAATATTCAATCGGAAGGTTTACTATCTAATAGTTTGCAGCTGATGGGATTTCGCTACCAGCTGTTACCGTTATCTGTCCGCTTCTGATGAAACGAGCGAACATGATGCTTGTGTTAAAGCTTCTGTTACTGAAAAGAGTAATCCGCCCTTGGGCAATGCATTTAGACAATGTCCCTTCATCGAATGCAGCGCTGATAGACAGCTGGGGCCGCTTGCTCGTGTCTCCCGTTCGGGATCGCCCACAGCTGCGCATCCTGAACCCTTGGTATACTCCCGTTGGCCATCGCCGAAGGTTCCCGACGGGAAAATGCGGGGCGAGGGCCAGCGACGGCGATCCTTCGCATTGGGGCGCGTTTTCGCGCATCGAACCGTTGCCAGGACACGACCACCCAATTTGAGGATATGCGTGATCCTTGGCCGAATTTCGAAAAATTATCTTCAGAATCGTTATCAGCATGTACAATTACCACCTTGGACGAAATTTTAACCAAATCGATGATAGTACTTGAATCACCCAGATTGCTTTTTCAAGTAGTATGGGTGGTCTCCAGTCGAAATTCAGAAGGCAGACGCCAAATTCGTGATCCGCACCCCAGAAAGCCTGCATGACTGTGCTTATTTCTGATTTTATTTGCATGTTTGATCTTTCTAGTGTGATTTTTCGGACTTCCCCTGTTTTATGTCAATGTCGCTAACGTAGTGTTACTTTGAAGCTTTCTTTCGTTGTTTCGAAATTCTGTTTCTTTTTTCTCTTCAGTTGAATTGAAAGAAAAAACGAATGAGTAATGAATTTAGATTCACTTCAGCTGAATTTTCTCCTTCAATTCAATTTGCAATTTACAAATTTGAATTAAATGCAATTTTTTGAATTTAAATTTAGAGAAAGTTTGAAATTGAATATAATTTAAATTTGAATTGTATATAAAAAATCAAATTAGACTATATTCAATTTTCTATTTACTCTTTTTTTTCTTGAAACGGAGTTGAGGAGAAAAAGAAACAGCAAAAGAAAGCTTCAAAATAGCATAATGTTAGCAAACACTGACCTAAAACAAGAACAAAGACAGAAAAAGTGCTACAGAAGAACCGAACATACAAAAAATGGGAACAAACACAAAAAAAATAATAAAACCCATTAATGGGCTCGTCCGGCAGTCGTTCGCGCGCTGGCGTTATGGCATAACAACGGCGTATGGCACTTGCCATACTCACGACGGCAACGGTCGCAGCGAAGCTAAAAATGCATGGCTCGCCTCTAAATCAATAAACCACTGCAGCTGGGTTTTTTGTAAGCTGCTGTGTGCGGGGACTCGGATAAATTACCGCAAGGGCAAAAAGGACGGTGCAAATCCTCTCAGGACAGTACTGTGGCCTTCGTCGCAGCGAGCTGCGACAGGCTGCGAGCCGGCGCCAGCTGTGACGGTTGGGCAGCACGGCTCCGAGTCCTCGCACACAGCAGCATACAAAAAACCCATGTGCAGTGCTTTATAGAGGCGAGCTATGCATTTTTAGTTTCGCTGCGACGGGGCCGTTGTCGTGAGTATGGCAAGTGCCTATGAGATCTCATCGCTACAAAGTACGGATCTCATCGAGTACACCAAGGGCCTAACGATTAGTGTGCCAGGAGGCGCCGTCGGGGGAGTCGTTCATTAGAACACTCCTAATACACTCCTTTGAAGCCAACTTTTCTAAAGGCCGTTGAAGGAGAATGATGAGGTGATTATAATAGTAAACTGACATACACGAAGTAATTGCACTTGCACTCTTTTCTTTTGTAGGAGCGTTTCATTTCGTGGGAGTGTCACTAAGAATTATGCACATTTTTTTTTGAAATAAATGGCTCGGAATTTTTGCTCAAATCTAATAACTCCATTCTGTAAAAGACCTTGAAAGCAAAACAAGCGCTATGTGGTGTATTGTTGAGCGCAACAAGCGGTTGTACAAACGTGTTTATTGTAAGCACGTAAGATACTGCACTGGTGAATCATTGGAGGCATCGAGCCTCGTGGACTTCTGGAGGGCGGGGCGATGAGAGTGAAGAGGCACCGTCGACGACGGCGATGCGAGATAGTGGATGCATCGACGTTGACGGCGATACTGCGGCCGGCGTGACGAAGTATGGATTGTGGAGTTGAAAGTGGTTGGCTGTTGATGGTTGTAGAGTGCTTGTTGTTGCTTGTTGCTGAAGAGGTGGTTCACTGGATATCTGTAGGTAATAAGTTAGTTATAAAAGGCTCTCGGTCTGTTTTGTGGCCCCAAGGTGCTGGTGAAAGGTGTGCGAGTGGCTTAGATGCCAATGCGTTGCTTCTCGAGGGACCCGCGAGAAGTGCGGCGCGCTCAGATGTCGCGTTTACTCCCGTGTGCTGCTGATCTCTTCTGCAGTTACCACATTCGTGTATGGTTCAGATCCGCTTGGACGTCACGGCTGCTTTTGCCTTATTTCTCACAAGATTGCAATAAGCACCGGGCGATGGTTCCTCCGGCAATCGCGTAAAGTTTCTACGGAAATTTTGCAGAGACGAACGATTTTTTGAGGTCATTTCTGAAGAAGGATCAGCTCCGTGTCGTATGCGGCGTCTTCGTTTATGCTCTACGAAGCTGGATCGAGATGAAGAGCTTTTTGATCTCTTCAAGGCTGATTGGTGGCTTGGAGGCCCAGCGATGAAAGGTCGCCGTTGTTTTGCTCCAGAAATGAGTTTTTTAGGAATGTCGCGTTGCAACGCTTTTTTTCGGTTCCCATATAGCTGTCATTTCAAAAGAGGCGCCTTTTGAGCTGCTTTGTGGAAATGACCCTTTACCGTATACGGTAGGCCCAAATACTGTTTCTGCGATTTGTAGACCTGTGGGAGTCCTTTTGACATTAATTGGACCAGTAACTAGTTCGTGGTAGTAGTCCAGTCCCACGAGAACGTGCGGTTTTTGATATTCGCCGCGAGTATTTGCATTGGCCAGGCAAATGCTGTTTGCCTCCAAAAATGCCACGTCAACAGGACTGAGGTTGACGGCTGGAAAACCATTTGTGATGATAGGCTTCGTTTGGATTTCCAGATCGAGCTCCTCACCGTAACCGGTGCTTATCTGAAGCTTTATTGTGTGGCTCTCGAAGGTCTCTGTGTGTCCTCCAATTCCTGACATGGTGCATATTTCGGTGGTCTGCCTTGGAACGCCCAACCGGCCAGCTAGCGATTTTTCTATGACGGTACGCTGGGCGCCGGAATCAAAGAAAAAGAGGACGTTTTCGTATTGCCCACTGTTGTGGTTCCAAACGCTGCCCTCAGCGGTCAATAAGACGAGCTGTGACGACGTGGAGTTGTTCTTAGGCTTTAACTCACCATTCTCAGAACACATTTGCAGATTGTTCGATTTAAACCTGCTCTGCTCACCTTCATTGGAACAATTTCCTTTTTCCCGTTGAAGGTGAGGTGGTTTTGGGTTCTTATGACCTGGTCTGTTTTCTAGCTTATTGGTCGATGGTATATTGGTACCTGTCCGACCTCCTTCCCTCTTGAAACATAGACTTATGTGGTGACTTTTACCACATTTTGGACAGTCTCGGTCATTGCAATCAAAGCTGCTGTGGTTTGACGAGCAGCATTTCCAGCATCTATGTCCCTCGGTTAATGCCCTTCTGCGGGCAACTTGATCAGTGACCGACCTACAGGTCATTGAGGCATGATTACCATTCCGAAAAAACAGACATAAGTCGGCATAGTGCGACATTGATACCGCGTGCCGTTGATTGTCGGCATACGACCGCGTGTTATCCTCTATCTGGTCAGCAGATACATTGTGGGTCAGGTCGCCAGACTGTGTTCTTTGATTGACGTACTTGTCTCTCAGACTGCTGGCAATGTTTGTTTGCCTATGACCGAGTCTGTTTTCCACGTAGACTTTTGCGGCTATCTCTTTCTTCAGGAGACTTATTAGGTCGCCGATAGTTTGGTTACCGTGTGAATGGTTCGATAGAAGAACCGGCTTGACCACATCATGTGGAAATTTTGCTAAGATGGTCTCGCACCACATTGGATCGCAAGTTTTCCGCACGTCATAACCGGCGGAGGCCATCTGATTGACCAATATTTGGATCTGGTCAAAGACAGTTGTACAGCTGTCCGAAGAATTGTTTGCTGGCTTCAAATTCACCAACTTTTGCACTACTTGTGACCTGTTTACTGGTTGATTACAGTAGTTTTCTCGCAGAGTTTGGATGATCCACTCATAATGCTGAGGTACGAGTTTTATTCCTTTTATTGAGGCCTCAGCCCTCCCTTTCAGACTTTCCTTCAGGAGCAGTATTTTTTCCATCACGTCAAGTTCATTGCTATTGTGAACGAGAGTTTCGAAAACTGCCCAGAACTCTGGAAAGCCCTCAGCACTGCCGTAGAATTTTGGCAGCGTTGCTTGAGGAGGCTTTACAGACCTGTAGTGCCGTGCATCCTCCTCATTTCTTTGGATGACGGCTGAATTTGAGGCTATCTGTACGGGATTGCTCCCATTTGTGTAGTTTTGCCTCGTCTGAGAGACGCTTTCGTCCTCCTCGATTTGTTGATCGGTGATTTCGGAGGAAGAGCTCTGCAGAATTAAGGACTGTCGTGTAATGTATCCCAATTTCACGCTCATTGTGTCCCTTGTGCACTTCGACTCGTCATATCGCGCAGTTAACATGAAAATTAATTCATCTGCGCTGGCGAGTTCTTTATGTAGCTGAGAATCGCTCTCAATTTGCTCTATTTCTAGCAGTAGGTCCTTTTTATCGGACTTATTTTTACAATTTCTATACTCCTCTCTGATTTCATTGTAAAGAGTTTCTAGTTTGTCTCTTACACCTTTGATTTGACCGATACTGCTTTGTAGCAGTGCAGTCGTCGTTCTGCATTTCTCATAGTTGTCCTCATCAATCGAAGGGTAATCCAACCTTGCCGTATACTCAGTGTACCTGGCTGTTAGATTCCTCAACGCGGTAGCGCTGTTAACGATTGGAGTCTTATGAAAATACAACACCATCGTTGTGCTAGGTTTCAGGAGTCGATTCCTTGTGATTTCGTTATTCACGTTCGTTTCCGTTCGTGAATTACTTTTTCAACTGGGAAAGGACTGCTCCAGGTAGACCTTTGGAGACTTTTTGCTCTAGGTACGACTGGCGTACGAGTCTTGGAATGCTCAAGTACGACTGGCGTACGAGACTTGATGCCTCAGATTCGAGGACTTTGTTGTGCAAGAGATGTTACTCTTAAACACTAGATGTGTTGGCTAATTTTAGCCGATGCACCAGAATATGGTGTATGAGCGCAACAAGCGGTTGTACAAACGTGTTTATTGTAAGCACGTAAGATACTGCACTGGTGAATCATTGGAGGCATCGAGCCTCGTGGACTTCTGGAGGGCGGGGCGATGAGAGTGAAGAGACATCGTCGACGACGACGATGCGAGATAGTGGATGCATCGACGTTGACGGCGATACGCTACGATATCACTAAACACTATCAGCAGGAGCTCAGGTTTGCTTGTTTCAAGCACTCGTACATGAAATGATCACTTTGAGTCTTATCAATGAAATCATGATTATACCATAGTTCACAACAGAAACATGATAACCTCACTGCCCGCTACCGCGACAGTTGCACAGTATATCTTCTACTGGGCGGTCGATCAAGAATAACGGTCAGTGGTGCGCTTACGACAGTTTCTTTTCTCTTATCATATATTGTTGAAATCACTTTGCAGGGAAATGTGGCTCTGGTTTTTAACTGCGTTATCCTTTGCACTCACTTTTTACATTTCTGCGATCGCCTGCGGATGTGGAGAGAGGGAAGCAGACAAAATTGCCAAAAGAGCTGCCATGGAACGAGAGTTCAAACGTCAGCAGCAACTACAACAACAGCAGCAACAACGTGAAAAGGTATATTCGCCGCGAGTTTTGCGTTACAGTATGGCCCAAGAGTATAGGACTCTTCCATTTACGATTTGCGTTGAAAGTTTGGAGTAATCAACCCAACCCTGCTAACCGACTAAAGACAGTCACATTGTCAGCAAACCGTTGAGCAAACAGACCTATGCTTTTGCTCTTTGAACTCCTTTTGCCTTTCGTGCCTCGTTTAGTTGATGAAGAGGTTCAACAGTTGATCTCAGCGTTGTTGCCAGGAAAATGCTCCAGACTGATCTGTGATATTCAACCTAGTTCCTTTCATCGGCTTCGTTCGCCTTACTTCCCATCTCTGAGAATGTTTGTTATATAATTAAACTTTGTATGCTTGTGAAGAATCACAAGAACATAGTGTTACCATCAGGGGTTGTACTACCTGAAGTCTTCACTTGTTAATGTGTTGAATGTTCATCAGTTGAACCCATCTCACACCATCGCCCACCCTCCGAAATCATGTACCTCCTGTTAATGGAAATACAACTGTTAAATCGTTAACAGCTTTTTAAGTTTCGTATTGTGAGCAACGTTCCAGAAATTATTCTCATTGATTTCATTTCAGTCGGCTGAACTCCTGAAGAAATCTAATGAGGTGTGTTTCTCATATGTGAGAAGAAAGATGCGGATTCTAAAAAGAGTAGAAGTGACTAGACGGTAAATGGAGGCTACCTAGTACCGCACTATTCCTCGTTTGATCTAGCATCATCGAAGTTCTCGAATGAAAATAATGAGATAGTGGGCATCTTCCCAACCGAATAAAAAACGATGAATGAGCAGGTAAAATTCTGTAAGAGAATGCGGATGCAGAAACTAGACAGGCTCTCTACAGCTAGCTAAAATAGAATACCTCAAGAAAAAGGGTAAGTGTTCATTTAAAAAGCTCAATGAAAAATATTGGCCAAAAAACACCCCATAGTTAATAGCTATTAGGCATTATTGGACAGCGCTAGATGATTCGATACATCGGCTTTTCTGGCGATTTACTCTCCATGCTAATATGTAATTTAAATTTCTGCAGTGGAGGTCGCATCATTTTTAGCGTGAAACAGACCCAGCCTCCGAAAGGTCATTATGGTTGTCGATTTTCTGAACATTACTCCCTTTCAGTTGGTGTTGCATAATTTTTGCAGGATAAAACTGGATCTTCTGATGAAGGAGCGCCTAAACCAGCTGCACTTGCTCAGCACCCTTTACCTACCGTATGTTCACATGCATCCTGTTCTGTAGTCGAGTATGGTTTCAAATTCCAAAAATCGATCTAAAAAACGTAAAGATCTGTGTGGAAACTCGGAGCAAACGCCTAAATGAGAGAGAAACCAATGTGATATATTGAACGGCCAATAGGGTCTCACTTATTTGCAGGCTAAATCCGTAAAAGGCCAAAAAGTGGGCGACTCTGTTGCTGACGACGGATACGAATCATGTCCAGACCTCACTCCAGAAGAACTGCAACGCATTGCCGCCCAGAAATGACCATTGTTTAATTTGTGGCACTATTCAACTTGAAGGACACCAGTGCTCGATTTTTTTTCAGTCGTCGAAATTTTCCGAAACTTTGCGCAGGGCGGCGATTGAGGGCGCTGATCACGAATCTGCTGTCCGTTTTCATGTGGGTGGTCTCGGACCACACAAATCGCTACTTGCGTGGTCCAGCCAGGATCACCGATTTTGCAAAACTTTGCCTATGGAGGTTATTTTGGGTCTAGAACACAAATCTGAGACCCGTTTTTTCACCTGGTGGTGTCGGACCACCCATATCGACTATTTGGGGGCACCAGTCAGGATCACCGATCTCGCTGAAACTTTGACTAAAATCCTGATTGGACCACCCAAGTAGTCGATATAGGTGCTCCGAGACCACCCATGTGAAAAACGGACAACAGATTCGTGTTCTGGACCACAAACAACTGCCAGGTGAAGTTTCAGTGAATTTCGACGACTGAGAAAAAGATCGAGTACTGGTGTCCGTTAAGTTGAATAGTGCCAGTTTGTGTTCTGCCTTCAATATCTGTATATAATATTCAAACAATAGCTGCATTACGATTAATAACCCTATCTAATAATTACCCTCCTAACTACTAGCTTTTTCGGTACTATTTAAGATGATGCACCCCACAGCTATGTTGAGCTTTCTCACATTAAGTAGTGTGTGTCTTGAGTAGAGTGAGAGCCTGCGTCTCCTCCCGCCGCGCCCTATTTCGCAAGGCTTTTGGCGATTACAGCTTAACATATCAAATTTAATTCAAATTTATTACATGCGCGTAGCATGTGGTAATGCATGAGAAAACGGCAACGTGAGCACCAACAAGAAAAAAATGGAATAAAAGTATAAAACTATAAAACATCTCAGAGCAAACGACACATGATAGTGAAGAACGGGAAAGTAAAGATATCATTAAAGTAATCGTCTACGAGTAAGAACGGTAGAACTACAAAAGTGTGACCGAGTAGCAACTGAAAACACGAGCTGGATGTGCCAACGTCCGATAAATGTCGCTGGAGAGCAGTTTTGAACAGCTACCGAAAAAATGGTAGGGATACAATTTCAACCTGATTAATGCTTTTTGTAAGTACCTAGGACGTATTCCTGGGCTTGTATGAGTTACTTTCCTATGGTTTGGAGCTGCACGTCATTAAAACACCGTAGATACCGCAAATACACATAAATACTCTAAAACTAATGTCAGATTCGTGATCAGCGACCCAAATAATCCCCACATGCGAAATTTGGTCGAAATCGGTTGTTTTGACCCAGGCACCTCACTCAACCACCCTTAACAAAGCTAGCGCTCACCAGCTCAAACACAACCAAACCAACCATGCGAAACCCTCACCTGTTGCGAATCAGGAAATTAGTGTTAGATTAATGACCAGCACATCAAATAGTCTAACTAGCAAAATTTGGACCGAATGGGTGACCATGATGTCTCGAGCCTCGTGTCAGGTGTCGGTTGAGTTGCCCAAGGTTCAGTCCCTAATGAATCACTGGTAATATTTTGTCATCATTCAGACTCTAGCTGTCAGAAAATCTTCAACTGTAAAAGAGAAACGTTGGCACATAGGAGGAACTTGAATTGATTTGCCCAGTCTGAATATATCGGTGGGGTACAACATCTTAAATAGTGCCGCTTTTTCCATTCTTTATAAAGAACTAGTGAATGAGATGGAGAAAAAATGAAGATTTTGCTGGATCCAAGAAAAGCCTTCGACGTATAGGTTTTTTCCACATTTTCAATTTTGGAATTTATTTAGCCCAACCAGAACGCAGTTGAGATGTATATAATGACCGAAAAATATGCGCAGTCATTTTCGAGAAGTTGATAAGGTTTTGGTAGCTAAAAGGGTGCTATTAACCCACGCCGACACGCGCCCGCCCCTGCCAACCCTCCCCCTATCCCCCATCGATCCTTATAAGATGTCATTTATAATATACAACGCCTCTCCCGACCTAATATATTAAAACCGCGTGGCTTCGCCACGCGGTCAGGCTAGGGGAGGAACTCCGGGGCGGGTGAGTCATCCTAAGCATTGTTGGATAGTTCAGGGTTCGGATCCTTTCGTAGTCTTCAGTTTTGCAATGCTTAGGATGACTCACCCGCCCCGGAGTTCCTCCCCTAGCCTGACCGCGTGGCGAAGCCACCCGGTTTCAATATAATAGGTCGGGAGAGGCGTTGTATATTATAAATAACATCTTATATGGATCGATGGGGGATGGGGGGGGTGGGCGAGCGACGCAGGGGCGGACGCGTGTCGGCGTGGGTTAATAGCACCGCTAAAAGTTTCATTGATAAGGCGCAATTATATCAATCAGATCGCGCACTCGCTAGCCTATAGCTCTTGGTATACTCCCGTCGACCGTCGCCGACGAGGCTGGGCAACTGACACTCTCTCGTAGTGAATGGCAGTCGGCGGGTAGTTGTACGCATGCCACGCCTCCCGTCAGCAACCGTCGGCGACGACCGACCATGAGATTCCGTCGCCGGCCAGCGACGGGCATGGGCCATTGATGAATTTTGTTTTTTTTTCTGTGTTTGCTTCCCTTTTTTTGTACGCTTGATTCTCCTGTGGCACTGTCCTTGTTCTGTTTTAGGTCAGTGTTTTCTAACATTATGCTATTTTGAAGCTTTTTCTTGCTGCTTTTCTCCCCAACTTAGTTTTTAAAAATTGAGAAATCGAACAAATAATTGAATGCAGTCCAATTTAAGTTTTCATATTCAATCTGAATTTGAATTATATTAAATTTTAAATGTTAACTGAAGAGAAAAAGAAGCAGAATCTCGAAACAACAAATGGAAGCTTCAAAATAACACTATACTAGCGGACGTCATCATGAAACAGGAGGAAAGTCCGAAAAATCACAATAGAAAGATCAAACATACAAATAAAATCAGAAATAAGCACAGCCTTGCGAGCTTTCCTGGGTGCGGATCACCAATTTGGAGATTCAATTTTAAGGAGATTTATTACCATCTTTTAACTAAGCACCCGTGGACGAAAGATAGGATTGAGAATCTTAAAATAGACAACCGCAATCTAGATAAGCCTAAGCCTAAGCCATGAAACCGAAAAGAAGGGCAGAAAGTAACCCGAAGGAGAAGATGTGTGGCTTTACTGCGGACGAGCTTCTGTGCTGTATAGTTTGCTTTCGACGAATACCAAACGTCGCCAGTGAAAACGAATTCGACGACTGGGTGCCCACATCCCACAATGTTGTTGTGGGATGTGGGCACATGAAGCGTGTGCCGATGTAGGATCCATCCACGACAACGGACATTTCGAGTATGGACAGCCAGCGTAATTGGATCATCTAACACTTCATATTCCACATTCAATTCATATTCTCGTCTATTACCTTTGTAGCATTTGAGGCACTTCGTAGCATTTGTAGGGTTCATTGTGTATACCGATACAACTATTTTCTACAATTTCCCGTTATGTGATCAAAACATCACAGCAAAATCGAAGAACTCCATGCGCAGAGACATTCTGAGGCGTGGCGACGGTGCACATTCTGAGGCGCCACAACGAATGCACGCCAAATACACAGTGTTGTGCAAATGAGCACAGTACACATACTTGACGCCTAGTCCGCTCGCTGTCCTTCGCGTCATTTTCGTTTCTCACCAATTTGGAATGTCTTCTGAATTTTGACTGGAGACCACCCATACTACTTGAAGAAGCAATCTGGGTGATGCAAATACTACCACCGATTTGACGGCTGCGTTCGCGCCCTGGGCCGGTGCCACACATTTTCGACCTGATTCGTCTCTTTATAAGATTAGAAAGTTGCAGTATTTCTCGCATAGTATCCGTTTTACGCTTTTCGTATGTTACGTCATGTTGTTATGTCCTTTGTTTTTATCACTTTCGAAATGTACTAGCAATAGTGAAGAAACAAAAGCGGAAGTAAAAAAAAAACAACACACTTATCCGTTTCGTCCTTTAACCAGCGCGGAGGTCAGCGAACGTGCCCCAAAGATTCACAACGAGACTTATATGGTTTTATTGGAGATCGAACACGGAACGCAGACACGTAGTTTATTTTTGTTGCGCAACGCTAGGTGGTCAAAAAACTATCACCGCTAACGAGGGAAGCTTGTAAGCGATCGGTGACGATTCAAAACGAAACCCATATGGGCGTGTAGGGCTTCGCACGAGGAATGCAACGATATATTCACAAGTTGCTTTCGCTACCTGGCTGATGTGAAAATGGCCGGCAAAATTTTGCACTGCCGCATGCGTAGGCTTACCGCTAGCGAGAGTAGCGGTAGTGAGCTTAACCTCCAGGATCACGAGGTGGCCTAGTGGATAGTACCGTGGGCTCACAATCAGACGGTCGGGGATCGATCCCTCCGCTAGACTTTTCATTTGCCTCCATGCGCTAGATTCCAAATCACGCTCTTTCTGCAATTTTGTCGCAGTTTCGGGGTAGAATCGTGTTTGGGACGAGTATGGCCAACAGAGCACGCACTAGGGACAAAATCTAATAGCATTTATGTACGTGACCCACACCTACCGTAACCAACCCAAATCGATCCTAATTTCAGAAACTATTGTCAGATTCGTGACCAGCGCCCCGAATAACCCCCGTAGGCAAAGTTTGGGCTGGATCGGTGATTTTGACCCAATCACCCTTCTTTGTAGTAGGAACCCTAGCAAGCGCACGTCAGGCACAATGGGAAAAGTCGATGTGAGATTTGTGAATTGTGGGCTTGTCAGCTGCCCAAGTAATCTTTCTTGATGAATATGAAAGGAAACTCGTCCGAAATGGGGTCTATGTTCTTCAGAATCGATAAAGTAGAGCGATAGAATAAGGAATATCCGCGGCAAGTGGACCTTCATACAACTACTCACTTGACACTAGTAGGGATGGTTTGGTCGAAATCACCGATTCAGCCCAAACTTTGTCTACGGGGGTTATTCGGGGCGCTGGTCACGAATCTGACAATAGTTTCTGAAATTAGGATCGATTTGGGTTGGTTACGGTAGGTGTGGGTCACGTACATAAATGCTATTAGATATTGTCCCTAGTGCGTGCTCTGTTGGCCATACTCGTCCCAAACACGATTCTACCCCGAAACTGCGACAAAATTGCAGAAAGAGCGTGATTTGGAATCTAGCGCATGGAGGCAAATGAAAAGTCTAGCGGAGGGATCGATCCCCGACCGTCTGATTGTGAGCCCACGGTACTATCCACTAGGCCACCTCGTGATCCTGGACGATAAGCTCACTACCGCTACTCCCGCTAGCGGTAAGCCTACGCATGCGGCAGTGCAAAACTTTGCCGGCCATTTTCAGATCAGCCAGGTGGCGAAAGCAACTTGTGAATATATCGTTGCATTCCTCGTGCGAAGCCCTACACACCCATATGGGTTTCGTTTTGAATCGTCACCGATCGCTTACAAGCTTCCCTTGTAAGATGTTGTGAGTGGTCTTCTAGGTTAAGTATGCCATCGAAAGTGTATCGGTGGCGGAGTGGTTACCATGCAGGAATCGGCTCTGGACGTCACAAATTCGTTTGTTTTTTGCCACGCAGTTTTCTTTGTCTTTTTACCCATGATCCGAAATTGCAGTTCTTTTGCAATTATATCGCAGTTGCTATTTGGAATCGCATTTAGCCTCCCGTCTGCGATCGACAACGACGGCCGGCGACGGGGCTATGTTATAGTCCCGTCGTCGATCGCCGACGGCCTGCGACGGCCTGCGACGGCCAGCGACGGGGAACGATGAGATCCCCATCGCAGGCCGTCGCAAGCCGTCGCTGGCCGTCGCTGGCCGTCGCAGGCCGTCGCAGGCCATCGCAGCGCTCTGCACAGCGATGGCCAACGACGGCCAGCGACGGGCATCGGGCATTGGTGAGTTTTCTTCATTTTTTATCTTTGTATTGCGTTTTTATTTTTTAGGTATTGTCATTTTTTATTCTTTGTGACCTTTCTGGGTAGGGTTGTTGTTGTTCATCATTGTTTTTGTTTTTGTTTGCTGTTTAGTGCACGTTTGTTCTTCTATTTTGATTTTAGGTGTGTTTGAATGAATTATGTACGTTTTTAGTATTTAATAGTCTGTTCTGATTTTAAGTTTAGTTTGCGTTTTTGAAAGTTAAGCCATCCCTACCTTACTGATGAGTCCCGGGGATGGCTTTAAACTAATCTTTTTTCTGTTTTTTTTCCGTCTAAGGTTAAGGGACGAAACGGACAAAGCGTTTTTTTTGCTTCCATTTTGTTTGTTCTTCTGTTTCTTTCGTCACTGCTACTGCTTGCGTTGCGGCATAGTCCATTGGTGAGTTTTGTTTGTATTTATTATTGTTTTTTGTTTGTTTTTGATTTATGTTCATGCATGTTTGATCTTCTTTTGATTTTCAGTGTGTTTTGCATCTTTTCTTCGATTCGTTTGGGTTTTGCTTATTGTTGTTATTGTTTTTTGTTTGTTTTTTCCCACTTTTCCTCATCTTTTGTTTGTTTTTTCCCACTTTTCTTCATCCGGCATATCTTCCTCAATACCTCATTCCTCTTCGTGGTTTTCACTAGTGATTGTGAGCGACTACGTGACTTACAACACATGTGGAAATGTCCTCGAAGAAGATGATCACTACTGCTTTTGAACTCTTCGTTTCTCTTAATTTAGAACGAGTGTTGTCGTAAGATTAAGCGCAAGATCAGTATCTACTAATCCTCGAGTATATGGCCCATACCTGCCGTAACCTACTCAAATCGTTCCCTCATCGAACCATTTCAAAAAATTCATGCAAGATTCTCTAGTTTTGCACCTAAAGCAATTTTCTAGGTCTCTTTGAGATGAGTGTGATGCAGATAGAGATTTCTTGATCTCTGGAGTGCGAACAGTAGCGTAGTAGGAACAGTGTATTTCTCAACGGCCGAATCTTCACCCAATCAATAGGGCCCCAACTTCGAAATGTTAAAATCATCGATTTTGCGCAAACTTTGTCTATGGGGGTTATTTGGGGGGGGTAGATCTTAAATCAGGCATTTGTTTCTGGATTTTGAATTGAATTGTGTAGGTTACGGTGGGTATTTTTTCACATACATACAATAGGTGTTAGTAGACAATGCCGTTTGCGCCTAATCTAATGGTAGTACTCGTTCTAAATGTTATTCTAGCACTGCGATATAGTTGCAAAAGTACTGTGATTTCGGATCACGGATGAAAAAGCAAAAGATTTTTGCAACAAAAAGACCGAACCAGTGACTTTCCTGCCGCGAGTCCTGAATGCTGACCACCGCGCCACCGGGATACGATCAGTGGAACATTTGACCTAGAAGACCGTTCGCAACGGCTTATAGGCTATAGTTTTTCCCTTTTTTATAGCCCTTTCATCCAGTGGCCCACAGTAAAAGGAAACATTCGATGCTTTACTAAACCATATAGGTTTCGTTGGGAATCCTTGGAACACGTTAACAAACACGGCCTCCCTAGTTAAACTAAGAAAAACAACAACAAAAAGTAACTTAAAGCCATCCCCGACAGTCATCAGTGAGGTAGGGGTGGCTCTCGTTACAGAAATGAACGTGGCTTTGAGACTGTAAAAAACAATAAAATACTGCAAAAAAAAGGATGAAGTCCAAATGAGAAACGATACTTACCCTCGCAATGAAAATCCAACCGACATTCGGAGAATTCACACCTACCCCTGAAAATAGAAATAAAAAACTCGTGGTCAGAACATAATACTGCGAATCGAGAACGCAAATTGTAAAAAAAAGAGTACAACGAACACAATATTTGTCGGTTTTTGCGCACCCATTTTCGTTACCTTCTGAGGAAGCCTCCCATCTTTTGTCCTCGACATTTTATTCGCTAGAGCTAAAGTTAGCTATTACTATTAACTCGCTACTGGGCACTTTGGGCTGCAACGCTAGTGGAAACTGAAAGAGACAAAGTCCGCCCGAATTCGCACGGTTGTAGCCCGGACGTTCTGGTGTCTTCCACCCCTTTTGTTGCACTAAGCTGACTAGGCCCTAGAGCCTGTCGGACCAAAGTTATCCTAGTAGCACTGATCTCTACGATAAACCATTCGACTGTCTTCTAATGGACCGAGAAGGCGTTCCTCACATCTATTTGCACACATGTTAGTCTCTACTAAAGACTGGGATGCCGCAAAAATTACCAACACTTTGTTTTATTCTAGGTTTTTTATTCGAGATTTGGCACGGTGTCATTGTTTGGTGATATTCAAGTGTTTTATTTGGCGCACCTAACAGTGCAAATAAAATAAAATAAAATAAAATATTACGAGAAGGAACCTTGGGCAAGAAAAGAATGGCAAAAGAGCATGCGATACAGAAACTCGAAATAACAAACTGTGTTGAAGTAATATAATATTGGCAAACATCGGCATAAAACAAAAAACAGAGACTGAAAACGTTCTACAGAATAATCAACCATTCAAAAGAAGGAGAACAGACGCAAAAAAAATTATAATAAAACCCACCAATGGCCCATGTACGTCGCGGACTGCCACCGACGAGGGAAGGGGCATAAGGACAACTGCCCCTTAGGATTTAGAAAAGAATTCAGGACAGCGGTTCCAGGCCCAGCAGCTTGACTTCCCTCATTGTCTCTCTTCTTTAATCACTCAATGCTTTCATAGAAACGTGGGGCAGGACCGTCGGCGCGTTACCCACAGGTCTTCGCAACTGTATTCATCAGTCTGACGATCGAGTGACGCGGTTCTGATTACGATGTGTTGCAAATGTTGTCAGCAATCCAACTGCAAACTCAAATGAGCTGAGGTGACCCGACTGCAAACTTATTAAGTCCGTTTTAAGCGACCTACACATTCCGGCCACCTTGTTAAGGACCGTTGTTGTTCACAAACGATAAGTATCGTGTCCTGCTGTTAAAGATTTTATACAATATGATTGCAGGCCTACCGGTTTATGTATTTCAAAAGTTTCCATCGCTGTTTTGAGGTGGTCTAAATCGTGGAACAGCTTTTCTTCCGTGAGATACATTGTATAAATGAATAGAGGAGGACGCTTTACGGCTGCTGTATGTGAACGCTAAATTTCAGCTGCAAGATTGCAGCCACAGCTTCAGTAGCAACTTTCGACCTAACCATATTATTCTATGTGTCCTTTACGGTTCGGTTCGTTCTCAAATCCATAATTGACTTTCATCATTTCTCTAATCCACTTTAGTACAATGGAATAATCATAATCTAATCTGTGACGAGTTGTTAGAACTCGTCACAGAGTTATTTATGATTGTTGTATCCCAAATCATATCCTAATGTAGAATTACTCTGATTCGAAACATTTAAACACCATGTAAAAGAGGTGGTGTGTTACCATTTCATTATTAATCATTAGTCTATTATTGTGCAAGCTTTGGATTTTCTCGGATGCCCATCTGCAGTGCTGAACGGCTGACACGGTCAATCATTTATTATGGATAAGCTGCTGTTAACACTAATAGTATGATAAGTTCGTAACGTCCACTAATAACCAACGCACAATCAGTGATATTCGAAAAAGGTCACATACCCTCGGTCTTTACCAGTCACACTTTTTGAAGTGGGAGGTTACTCCACAATAAGGAAAGAGACTTATCAAAGTAACACAACAATCAAACTACTGAGCAGAACAGAAGGCGAAATGCAATATCTAGTGATAACATATATTATGGAAATATAAAATATACATGGCATTGATATCATCAACATCTGTGCCTTACCCTGTTATATCTTGTGTCGCCTCTCCGTAAATTTGATGCCTTCTGTGTTAAACGTCGCTCTTTTTTCTGCATCCGCTAAAAAGCACCTGACAGAAGACTGGAAAAGGAAAACAACAGAAGTCTCTCAGTTCCTGGATGACTACAAAATAAATCAGCTTTTCGTGCAGCTAGGAGAATGAATCTTACCTAGGTGTGATATTTGTAAATATTATCAAATCAAAAAACGTGTGTTTCCTGTATGTGAAACACGATTATTAGAGCATCACTTTGCCTATTGAATGCATAAATTCCCCTATAATTAAATAGAAGGTTAAATAACTCACCTACAAGAAGGCCGGTGCCGCACTCCATACAATTCCTACCTAGAAGCTGCGCACACCATTCGTGAGCGAGGGACCTGCATTCGTAGACATTGCAGCGGACCCAAATTACACATTCAGCAATGGTGGCGTCGACTTCAGGCGGCACAGTGTTACCGCATATGGAGCAAAAATTGTCCCGAGCAGTATCCTTCTCCCTACACTCATCGCTTTCCTAAAGAAGTAATTATAAGCATTTTCGAAAACAACAAAACGATTTACGTATAATTATTCCATAATTCCGTGTGGTGCACTGGTACAGTTTACCCCACAACTGTTTCATTTATTACCGTCATAATCAATCTCTTTTCGATCGAGAACACGTTCAGTCCCCAATGTGTTCGTGTAGGGAATGTCACTGTCATCACCTGCGCTTCTGCGGTATGCCCAAGGTGATTGAAAAATCCCACGCAATCCAACACACCATCCTCGTTCTCAATCACCTAAAACATGAAGTCTACTACGCAATAGCCATGAGGCTCTTGAACAAAACCATAAAAATTATAAATCCTAAGTACCTTGACAAATTCCGGACAATCAATAGACTTTACAGCTGGTTCATCTTCGCGGGCCGTTTTGCTGACCACGACTTTATCAAACTGACAATTGTAAGTGTGGATCAGCTTCGTCCCACAGGCATGCATCCGTGTCTTGATAAGCACACTGCCCGTGTTACGCTCCATCTTTTCCAGCCATGGCTGAAGAATCATAAAAGATCCTGTCGCGTGAAAAATAACGCCTTTTAATGAAATCGTTACCACTCAAAGAACTCGAGATTTACTTACAAGGGAGGTCAGTGAAAACCTATATAGTTTTGTAGAACATCGAATGGCGATTACAACGGTATAGTTTACTTTTGCTAAATACAAACGGGTGTCCCAAAAAATGCAAAAAAATCTTGAACCCCAACCAGTGGCCAAAGGGCTTCTTGGTCATAGCCTCCACAACAGTACTATGGCGGCTCAAAGAGAAACACATAACACTCAAATTCTGATGGTCGAGGGTCGGTCCCTTTGCTAGATTTTTCTTTTGTCTTTATGCGCTAGATACCAAATTACGCTCCTTTTGCAATTTTGTAGCTGTTGCGTGATAGAATCGCGTTTGCGACGAGTATGGCCAGCAGGCTACGCACAAAGGGCAAAATCTACTAGCAGATATGTATATGGCCCATACTTACCGTAACCAACCCAAATCGACACCAAAACCAAAAACAAATGTCCGGTTCGTGATCAGCGCCCCGAATAACCACCGTAGACAAAGTTTGGGCTAATTCAGTGATTTTGACCTAACCAGCCTTACTAGTGTAGAGTTAGTTGCATCGAGATCCAGTTGCCGAGAACATCTTTATTCTATTTCCACTTTTTTCGACTCCAAAGGACAGAGACTCCAATTTAGGCGAGTTTCTTTTCAAATTCATTTGAAAAAAAGATCACTTGGGCTGCTGACAAGGTCACAATTCACAAATCTAACATCGGCTTTTCCAATTCTCTGACGTGTGCTTGCTAGTGTTCGTACTGACAGAGTAGGGTGGTTAGGTCGAATTCATCGATTTAGCCCAAGCTTCGTCTACGGTGGTTGTTAGGGGTGCTGGTCACGAATCTGACAATAGTTTCTGAAATTAGGATCGATTTGGGTTGGTTACGGTAGGTGTGGGTCACGTACATAAATGCTATTAGATTTTGTCCCTAGTGCGTGCTCTGTTGGCCATACTCGTCCCAAACACGATTCTACCCCGAAACTGCGACAAAATTGCAGAAAGAGCGTAATTTGGTATCTAGCGCATGAAGGGAAAGGAAAACTCTAGCAAAGGGATCGATCCCTCGACCGTCAGATTGTGAGCCCTCTATGCTACCCACTGAGCCACCATAGTACTGCTTGCGGACTTTGTGACCAAGAAGCGAAACGCCACTGGTTAGAGGTCAACATTTTTTGCCTATTTTGAGCCACCCGTTTGTATTTGGCAGAAACAAACCATACCGTTGTAATCGCCATTCGATGCTTTACAAAACTATATAGGTCTCGATTGGAATGTTTGGGGGAAGTTCCCTGAACTCCCTCGTTAGGCTTGAGGTGCTCATGTATTATCGTGTTTTGAGCAAAATCTTAGTCAATGAATGATGTTGGATAATGATGGCTTTATGAATAATTCTTCAACTCAGGCAAATCATTCCTAAGCAAAAGGAGTTTCTTTCCAAATGTACATATTTCAATGAAGTTTCGGTTTAGTAGATTGGATGGAGCACAGATATGTGGTACGGAACTATGTATGTACATAGAGTCGGTGACTTACCGATTACGCTAACTACGTTGCAATACAGATCTACAAATTATGTGTTCTCAATCCATCAAAACAACACGAAATCTTAGTGACTTTTAACATAATCGCCCTGTGGAACTTCCTAGCTGACATATGAGCGACAGAAAGTTTCAAAATCAACTGTACAAACAAAAATTCGCCAACCTCAAACTGCTTCCAGCTTGAAAAAGACGTTTGGACGATCGAAGACTCATTCATTAGGTTGTCATGTACGCTTATATAATGAACAACAAGTTGATATTTCGTTCTGAATACAGATCCGCACATAGGACAAGTAATTGACTCAGGCAAAGGAGTTACCGCATGCACCGAATCCCTACTTCCATGATACGTCTGAAACTTAGCAGAAGACACATTGCGAAAAAATCAAAACAAAACTAAGTAAATCAACGCGAAAGTAAAATTATTTGCTGCACACAAGCTTATAAACTAGCATGTGCTAAAAGATAAACTTACGGCATCACAAACAGCTTAACGCCGTAATTCTAGCACAATAAATTTGTACTATTTCTGATGACTTCAGAAGAACCTGCCTGAAGATGAATTTCTAAAAGAGTGTTGGTATAGCAAGAATATCTACATGGTGCACAGGCGTAGTACAAGTTGTTCTGCAATGGCTTCTCAAATTCTTCGCGTTCAGGCGAATAGATATCGTGTAGTTCTCTAATGTGAACACGGAGCTTTTCAAGAGGCATAGCGTCGACATTGCATTCGGGACACGGAAACTCCTCGACTTCTCCAGGCCCTGAAAGCAAAAGTGTAATAACAATGTAGAGGCGTACATGGTTGGAATTCCTGCCTTAGTAGATGTCAGCTAATACTAGCTTAGCATCATGTTCGGAGGAAAACGCACAAATTGTGACGGGAAGCACTAGAAACCATGGAAAGCAGGCATCTCCATTATCTGCTTCGGCGTTATTCCACTTACTGCACTCCAGTGATCGGAGGTCAATTTTTCATTCAATATAGTTGTACGTGATCGATTGAGTGAAGCCGAATAGCCAAGATGGTACAAGTTTATTTGGCTAACGTTTCGGCGAGTCCGCCTTCTTCAGAGCCTGGAAGAGAAAAGAGGAGTTTGTGAGATCATTCGCTCGAGACCAAGTTTGGTCTCGAGCGAATGATCTCACAAACTCCTCTTTTCTCTTCCAGGCTCTGAAGAAGGCGGACTCGCCGAAACGTTAGCCAAATAAACTTGTACCATCTTGGCTATTCGGCTTCACTCAATCGATCACGTACAACTATATTCGACATGCCAAGATTCAACGACAGTCGATCATGGAATATTTCATTCAATACTTTCCGAAAGTGGCATGTGGAGGTTATTTGTAGTGCTGACCACGATTCTGACATCCGTTTTTCGAATTTCGATCGGACACCACTTGCATCGTCGATTTGGGTGGTCGCATCAAAATTTCAGATTTAGCTCAAAATTCGTATAGGTATGCTATTTTACGTGCTGATCACGATTATACCAATGCTTTTTTGAAATTTGGGCCGATTTCGTCCATTACGAGCACGTACAGGAGCCGTATGCTCGTGTCTCCCGGAAATCCGTACGTACCTGAATTAGCCGAAATCGAATCTGATGTCTTTTTCGCGGGTCGGAACCCGCGAAAAAGACATCAGATCCGATTTCGGTATGATATGAGTGGTCCTTGCCCGAAATTCGAAAAACAAACGCTTCTTATGGTTCTCGGCACTCATTATCAAACATTGAATAGCTACCACTAACAAGCGAACCATGGCGAATGAGAAAACAGGAAAGGCAAAGAGTTGGAAGTGAGCATAATGGCTCCATCAGCGAGGTGTAGCACGCACGATGTAAAACTCATGAAAAAAAGATTCACAGAACTCACCCTCATCACCCCTGTCGACGGAGTTTGTCTCTCGAAGCAATCTAAAAACATTCAGAGTCCACTGTGATCATTGCAATTCAACTGATTTCCCCAGTGATACAAAATATCATCTAGTCTAGAGTCACATTACACTTACGCTATGTCGATAGGGGTCAGATAAAACATCCTAGACTGCGAACTGTACTTTTCCTTCATTAACATAGTGATATCATGTGTACCGACGTTTCCTGAAAACTATGATTATAAAACAGAGGAAATTATTCTTGATATGCCGCGGCGACTCATCATGGTTCTGTCCTCTGCATTTACAATTGACTTCCTAAGCCTCGGAGGAGAATAAGGCGTCCGTGTTTTTGTAGTCGAAAAGCATACTACTGATGGACCAGCTTTATGAAGGAAAATTGGCCATGCGGTTGTGAGTACATACCAGGTCACAAATAAATAATGTGGTAAATAGCGAAGAATTCTGCTAGAATGTAAGTAATCCGACAATTACAAGTACTCTTTGGGACTCAGATGTGGTTAAAGGTAAAAGCTCAAAGTGAGACATCTAAATAGCTATCTCTGCTCTAACATAAGTGGTAGATTCTGCTAACCGCATAAAGCAGACAGAAATTGTTGCTCTGAACACAATAAAGAAGGGTTATACGCAGGCCTCAAAAACTTCTGAGAACCAGAGTGAGGACTTTATGGAATATCGAAAGGATCGACATTATTTAACATTCTCGTTTGGCTTTCTGAAAAGCACTAAAATGGGTCGGTGAGGAAACTCACTTGATAGGAGCTCTTTCAATTCCGCTTTCTGTCCATCAGTCAAAAGCAGCTTCTCTGTGACCAAAGGGTGTCCAACATGGTCCGTGCAAGCCAATACTTCTATGCTATCATCGCCTCGCACGTGACACTGCAAAACAGCATAAACACAGTGCCATAGACTACCGTTGCTCTTGAACAACACTGTAATGGAAAAATGACTGTAAATTATAATAAGTGATACCTTAATAAAAGCAGGACACAATTTCTCGGACTTTCTAAACTTCTTACACGATGGTTCGTCACTATGATTGTGAGTAACCACATGTGGATTATAATGGCAGCTATATTCAACGATTTCTTTGTCCACAGAGCTACGGAATCGGAAAGAAGTGCATGATTCTTCCTCCACTCTCGACCTCCATTCCTGAAAAAAACATGATGAATGCTTATCACTATGTTGTGGAGGGGCTGAGATAGTATGGGATGCAGACCAGTGACAGTGATCAGCACATTGAAGAGAAATTGCATGAGTTTGGTTCAATATAAAAATGAACGGACACCATTCCACAGTTCCGGCTTCAGGAATGCTTCTTCAATGAAATGAAGGTTTTTCCTAGAGAGAGGTCATATGTGTTCCAATCGCGGATCTAATACCTGTTTCCGATTTAATAGATAAACGTGAGTGAAGGTGGCACGCTCGAGATCGTGGATTTCGCTAAGATCTCGTCTTCAGGGGTAATTTAAGTTCTGATCACGATTGCATCAGTTGTTTATTAAGCAGCACCACTGAACTGCAATCTGTCGTAATCCATGACAACATTAAAATGAAAGTTTAATTCGTGATAAGTTCTTCAAACAACTTCTGCATGGCGCTGCTTTAGACGGAAACAAAAATTCTGACCCAAGGAAAACCTTGGAAGTCTAAACTTTTAACCACTGTTGAAAGACAATGACCGACTACTATGTTCTGAGTATGAACTCACCAAAAAGTCATTGATAGAGTCAAAAGACTTATTAAGGACTTCGAACTTCAGATTTGCTTGAAGGGAATGGGCAATTGAACAGTGGCTTGCTACGTCTTCAGCTGTGTCGAATGACTGTTCACAATCCTCGAATGGGCACAGAATGATCCAAGCAGAGGGGAGAGCGGGCTGGATCTGACCCGCATGCTTCTCGACTATGTGAGCGTTGAGCTCCACTTTCCTCTCGAAATTTTTCGAACAATGGTCGCATTTGAATGACAGCTGAGGCACTGGAACGGTGATCTCAACGCCCAAGTGGAACTGTAGGATTTGTCGTTCTCGATTCGTGTACTTGTGCACGAAGGACGAGTGCTCTCCGATTTGCTCCCATCTGAATCGCTTGTTGCATTCTGGGCATGTCACTTCGCCAATGAAACTCATCTCTTGCCTGGCATCATCTGAAACAACTATCACCTTTTGCATTTGAATTTTGATCAAGTCACGCAATTTACCGTTACTATTGTTATTAGCATGCAAAATCAGCACACTACACGAAGGTCAGATCGGAACATGAGAAATCAATCGCTTGTGGTTTTCTCGTTTGCAACCTGTGAAGCGCTGGCTTGAATGATAAAGATGATGGTCTCCATTATTCAAGCCGGCGCTTCGTAGGTTATAAACGAGAAAACCACAAGCGATTGACTTCTCACGTTCTGATTACTGCGATGAATAAACGCACTTTTCAAGAAATCACAAATATATACCCTGGCGAGTCACATGTTGAACCAACCGTCAAAGAGCTACTACGTCCCAAACAGGACTCGATCTTCGATTTGACCAAACCTTTGTCTACTGCGTTGATTTTGCACGCTGATAGCAATTCTAACGGTAAATTGGGTGACAAGATCAAAATGAGCAATTCGGCTAAAACTTCGTTGGGTAAATTATTAAGTCATTTGGGAAACTGATCACAAATTTGACGTCTTTTTCACATATCTCGACCGACTTCTGCAGCTTCAGGTAAGTACTCTGCAGCACCACGCTGACCCCGCCCACACGCCATCGTTACTCACCTAAACCTATCCGTAACGGCCGAAATCGGGCGAAATTCGGAAAATCAACACCGTAGTTTTCACAAGCATGCAAAATAATTCACCTGAACGAGGTTTGAGGTAAGTCTGAAATTTTGACCTGATCACCGAATTGGACGATATGGGTGGTTCTCAGCCCAAATTCGGAAAACGGACATCAGATTCGTGATCAGCACCTAAATAACGTCCATAAACGATGTTTCGAGGCCCGGTTGGTGAAGTGGGAACTTTTATTTTTAAATAAAAGTTTACTAGGGTGGTAATTAGCGCCCTAAACAACCCAAAAAGAAGTGAATCTCTCCTACTAAGAGTTTGCAAACACAAGCGAGCCGTATCTCCCATGGAGAATTCGGCACTATTCCACTTGTCGCACTCCAGGGGACACAGCATTTCCTCATCCAATCTTTCTCAAACTTTGCATAAGCTTATCTGTGACGTTGATCACGATTCTGGCATCGGTTTCTCGAATTTCGACCGTAGGCCACCCGCATCTTCCACTTGAGTGACCAGCTCAAAGTTTCAGATTTGGCACAAAATTTGACTAGGTATGTAATTTCACGATTATGATGTTGGTTTTTCTGAATTTGAATATCGGCCGTTAACCTGAGGGTGGGGCTAGTGTGGGGGCGTGGAGAAATACCTACTTGAATCTCAGCAAATCTGTCGAAACAACCTAAAAAAAAACATCAGATTCGTAATCGACGAGCAAAATAACCCCAGCAGGCAAGGTTTCTGCGAAATTGATGGTTTTGGCCGGATCACTCAGCTTAACGATATGGGTGGTTCTCTTCCGAAATTCGGAAAGCAAACGTCAGAATCACTATCAACATGCAAAATCACCACCCTACACTAACAAAAAGTTTCAGCCATGTTGGTGATCTCAGCTGGACCCCATCCTCCCTGCTAACTACTGCCTGCAATATGGGTGATCTACGGTCGTTCTATGAAAACGGATGCCAGACTCGTGATCAGCACCTGAGAAAAGCCGAACTGAAAGGAGAAATTTATCCGGCCACTGAAGTGTAATAAGTGGTATAGTGCCATTTTTCTTTTAAATTCCGCGCAAATTCCGCCTGTAGGGGTTTTCTGGGTTGAAAGCTTAAGCAGACCTGCGCCGAGGTACAAGACGGTATATACACCGGCACTATTCAACTTATGGCACTCCACTGGACGGAGGAAACTTCTTTTTAATTCGGCTCAAACTTCGCCTCCAGAGATTTTCTGGGTACTAATCACGAGTCGGAAATCCGTCTTCCGAATTTCGACAGGAGACCACACATACGCCTTGCAAGAGCCAGCAGGGTGGTCCAGGTAAACACACCGATTTGGACAAAACTTCGTTTAGAGTGGTGATTTTGCATGCGATAACGATCGTGACGATTTTGCACGCTGATTACGAATCTGATGTCTTTTCCGCGGATTCAGGTAGGTATTTCTCCACGCCCCCACCCTAGCCCCGTACCCAAAATATCATTGCTCTCTTAAATCTCTCCGTAACGTCCGAAATTGGGCGAAATTCGAAAAACTGACGTGTTATTCGAGTTCCGCCTGCAAAATAACCACACTAGACGAATTTTGAGCCAAACCTGAAATTTTGACCTGACTCTAGTGAACAACGTGAGTGGTCTCCGATCAAAATTCGAAGAATGGATGCCAGAATTGTGATCAGCATCACAAATTAGCCCGATAAGTGAAGTCTGGTAAGATTAGGTGAAAAAAGTTTTCTCCGATCAGTGGAGAGCCATAAATTAAATAGAGCCTATACACCTATCCACACAAGTCTTTTACTACACTGGCAATCCTCAAAAGTATGGAAGCACGACAGCAGTATGTCCCATCAGCTTGATGAATTTCTAAACCGACTCAGACACTCGTTGACGTGCAGCCGCCCGCCATAAGCGTTGTTGCGTCCCAAACGCTAGCCTTAAGCGTTTCGGCCGCATCTCACAAGTGCACTTTTATAGGACGCGGCTGGGACGAAGAATTGTCGGACTTTCGAGAGCTTCTACGTCTCAGCCGCGTCCTGTAAGTGCTATTGCGTACCAAGCGCACTTTTGCAGACAGCATCGCTTTTAGTGAGAAACGAAAATGGCACCCGGGAAACGGACTCGTTTAGGCGTCGAAAATTGCGCGCGGTCTGCTGCTGCACAGTTTTGTCTGCACTCGACGGAAGAATGTTGTGTGTGGACGCCGTGCTCATTCATAATTCAGTGTTCAGTGGTACTTTGACAGTGGTTTTCACACATAGGGGGCGATTGTAATGCTAGTGCTATTCGTAACCGTTTGCTCCATCATTCTGCATTGAAACGCGGGTAAGGCTCCAAATGTTTCGTGAAAAAATGTACCACTTGAACAACTATTTATGTTTCGCGATAGTGTGGACAAAATTACGAGGAGACGTCATTGAGAAACAAATATTTTGTACAAAGGCGATATATGAAAGGAGAAAGAACACTAGAACGACAACGTTATGTACAACAGTGTAAGGCAATCACAAAAACAACCAATGAAAAGGAAAAACGTTCGGGTAAATCGAGTCGGGCTGAGTTAAACAGAACACTGTGAGCACTCAAAATGGCCATCATCATAGGGACATGGGGATCCTACATCAGAGCATGCCTCGTGAGCCCACATTCCACAGCAGGTACATTTGAGCCATTCATCGACGCCGTCTTCGCTGCTACCAGAAGGAGTTCGTCGATAGCATATGATGCAGCAGAACGTCTCATCGGGCCTCAGTTCATAGAGCTGCTGCTCTATCTGACTTTCCTCTACCTTCTTTTCCTTCCTCACTGCGGAGCGCTAAAATAGATATTTACAAGAGACATATTGAAAAACCTCTTGTTCGCAGCTCTGATCGACGTACTAGCCCAGGTCCCTGGCTAGGCACGTGGTGTTTCTGTACCAGTGTCGCAACTTGGGACAAGGTGTTTGCTACCAGCTCAGCAGCCATCCTCATATCGTTTGCACCTTCACTAGATGTCACCTTCGATAGCTTCAGTAGTTGATGCCGTAGATCTGCTAGATCCTAAAAGAGCGATATGTTGTACCTTGTTCAGAAATGGTGGAGATCAGTATGAATAATAAATAGTTTCCGGTACGGCAACCCATAGAACGTCCGACGCTGAACGTTTTCGATCGCTCGAGTCCCGAATATACCGCCTGAAACGATTGTTTTCAGAAACTTCACAGAAATCCAGCTCGCCAGGTACCTTTCGTAGACATTCCGTCTGCTGGCCAACAGCTCTTCCCTTGTCGGAATGTTGATTCCTATGAAACACGGTAATTTAACAGCTGGAGATGCGGATGTGAACCTGTAATGAACGTTCAGCGTTTACCAATTTGTTCTACTCTATCGCCCCTCTCGCCTTTTCCTTTCCCGCTCTTCTCTTCGTCGATTGTACACGCACGACGTCCACACACAACATTCTTCCGTCGAGTGCAGACAAAACTGTGCAGCCGCAGACCGCGCGCAATTTTCGACGCCTAAACGAGTCCGTTTCCCGGGTGCCGTTTTCGTGCTAGTCGCTTTTAGTCGTTAACAAATAGTTCCATCTCCGTGGTTCCTTTTCGTCTCTCCTTTCTTTCTTTCTCCATCGAAGAATTTCTTTGAGTTGCTTCAAAATTTGAGTTACAAAGATGGCGTTTTGGATTTCTCAACAATGGGGGAGCCTCCGCAGGCGACCAAGTCGTCACCTGCGGTGTCGTGCGAAAGCGCGGACTGTCCGCGCTGGAGCCGGGGTCATGGGATCCCCATTCCGGCTTTCGTCGACCGTGGGGTGAGGTTGCGTCACCCCATCTTCTGTTAGCAGTTATATACTGATTAGAGAATTGGTGTGCGACCTTATCGTTTAGGCATTGTGATTGCCTTATCCTTTCGACAGTTTCCTTTAGATAGATTTCTGCATGTTTTCCTATAGAGGTTGTTCTATCCAATTTGGCTCTCCATAGCCATATCCTTGGTTGCTCAAGTTCCCGGTAGACGAGCTCTCTTCCTGAACTCAGTAGCATTACTTTTACTCGCAGTTTTCGTGCAGGACACTGTACTTCTCCAGCCATGAGCAAATGTCATTCTTTTCTCCCACAAGGTCTAGTGTCTGGACTAATTCCAGTCTGTGTGACTGAACTTCTCGCTATTCCGTTCCAGCCCTGTTTGGCAGGCTAATCTTTTCTCCATCTTCCATATTCGGTTCTGGGATTTCGTCCTATCTGTGGTGGATTATTTCGTTTTCCTATGACCAAAGATCTTGCAGTAGTCCCGTTGGGTCGCTTAGGAAGTGTTTCTACATAGTCAATCATTGGGGCGTATTTCTTTCAAAAGTTAATTCTTAGATTAGTACGGGTTTATGCAGCTATTTCCCCGTCATAGCGCTTACACAAACGCCCTTGCGCGGCTTAGTCTATCTTCCCACAGTCAAATGTGTTTCCGGGGTCCCGACTCTCAAGCTTTCTTTTCATGTTTATCTAGGGTCCGCAGACCAACTTTTGTTCGGAATTCGTCCGGCTTATGTTCAGGGAGTTCGGATTCCTAGTAGTTTTCAGAAGTCATGTTGTTGTTGAGGATACTTCAGGTTCTCGTCGTTAAGTAAAAGTGTTGTTATTCTCGCAATGGTTTCTTAGCCATGTTTCGTTCCTGGATCCCGTTCCAGAAGGCCCGTTCTGCAGGCGCACTTGGACTATTGAGTCATTCGGGGTTCTTGATTCTTTCCAAAACCTATACTCAGGGTATTTGTTATCCGCTACTATAGCACTGATTCTTTCACGTCGTCCCACAAGCTTTTTTACTCTGGTTAGTTCACCAAGCCAGCTGTTGTTCCTGTATCACGTTCCATAAGGGCTGTAGTGCAGGAGAATTTTGCCGGGCCATGCCAATGTCGTTCCTAGAACCGGTTCTGGAAAACCTAATTTCAGGTTTAGTGGTTTAGTGAGAGTATCTGTTTTTGACGGACACTGGTTCTTTCATGTTATCCCGGAGGGCTTCCCGTTCGGGCTAGTTTAATCTCCATAGTCAAGAGTGGTTCCCGCATGCCGTTCCAAAGACCAGTTGTTCAAGCGACTAGCACGATTCGACCACACGGGGAAGGCGCATACATTAGGCGTCGAAAATGCGCGCCGTCCGTAATTACACGATATTGCCGACGATGCACTATATCTTACGGCACTTGCTTCCTTACCGTTAATACGAGGCGATAACCGCAAATCGTTGCAGGAAATCGGAGAACAGTGCGAAACAGCCGAAATACAAGGGGAATACTCGTAGTTACTTGTCGATTGCACCTCAGACTTGGGTTATTAAACCCAAGTTTGAGGTGCCATCGACAAGTTCGCTGTTGAAGTACTACGAATTGGTGAATTGGTCAGCGTTTTTCCGAACTTTTTTGAATATTTTCTTCTATTCCGTTGGAGTGTTGATTGTGCGCGACCCGCAATCGCAATTGATTTTTCGACGTAGGTCGCTAGAGAAGGTCAATTGTTTCAATTGGTTCCTTACGTTCGTCTGTTTTGTTGTTGCCTTTGTATCATAGTATGGGACTCGCTCGTCTGCTTCCGTTAAGACTTCCCCATCCGACTTGTTTCCACCGAAGGCCGATTCAGAGGAGCTCGTGAAGGCACTGGACGAAGTGGCGAAGTCAAGCACGGTTCCGCACCGGGCGAAAAAGGCTTTTAGACTGTTGCTCCAAGAGCCTCTTGGACAAAGATAGAGCGGAAATGTTTGCAGATAAATTCTGTGAAGTTTTCTTGGAGGACAATTGTGAGTCGCCTAGTTATAGTTTGAATGTCTCTAAGCCAATGGGCACTTTTGCATGGTTTGATGGAAAAATGGTTCATGAAGGTATCCAGAAAAGTCCTGATTCATATTCGCTTACGCCAGATGAGGTTCCCACATCGTTTTTCAAAAACATCGCTCATGTGGTTGCTGGCCCGCTTGCGAATTTATTTAACCAGTCCTTGATGTATGGCGAGGTTCCTAAACGGTAGCACTTGTATGTTACATCATTTGCTAAAGAAGAATCCTTCGAGTGATGTCAATAACTACAGGCCTGTCAGCATCACATCACTTCCCTGCCGAGTTTTCGAAAAGGTTCCTAGAACTCATTCATTTGAGTTTTCATCTAAGTCGTAAGCACGGTGTTACTCCTGATAGTCAGCACGGATTCATTCCGGGAAGATCGGTTGGAACCAATATGCTCGAGCGTATGAACGATTAGGCCGCTTATCTTGAAGCGTAAAGAGTGCTGCGATGTCATCTATTTTGATTTCTCTAAATCCTTCGATCGCGTCAATCACTCATTTCTATTGCAGAAATCGATGAATTCTAAAGTTTATCCTGTTATTTGTAACACATGCATACACGCACATTTTCTTTGAAAAACGTTCGACGAAACTTGAAAAGCCTCCCTATTGACGGGAAAATGGTATAAAACAAAACTACACAATTCATAAACCCGTAACGATCCACTCCTCCACCGATTGTTTGACTGCTACACAAGTACGCTGCGTTTATGCACATTTCGGCGTCGATTACGGCACCTGCTGTGCAGTTGCGTACCACGCGCAGGTATTGACGCCTAATGTATGCGCCTTCCTAGGGTGAGTTTTTCGTATCACAGTTCAAGCGTAGTTGGGCCATCGAGCCGATCGGTGTTTTCAAACCATATTCACCGTATTTGTGGTATCCGTCACTGAAACAGTTGTTCTCCCACGTCGGGCCATTCAAGGCTATCCATGCCTATGTTGTTCCTAGATCCCGTTCTAGTAGGCCTCTAGTGCAGATGTATTTGGGCTATTGAGTCAGTCGTTGTTTCCGGATCCCGTTGCAAAGTCCTATTTTCGTCGTTTTATAGTACCCTTAGTGTGAACATTGGTTATTCCATGCCGTTCGTACGGACTTTTTGTTATGGTTAGCTTAATTGCCATAGCCATATGTTCCTGGATCCCGTTCCAGAAGGCCTGTTGTTCAGGTGACGTAGGGTGATCCATACCAAAATTTGTTCCTGATCTCGTTCCAGAAGGCCTATTGAGCAGGCGAGTTGAGGCGATCCGTGCCAATGTCATTCCTGGATACCGTTCCAGAAGGCCTGTTGTGCAGGCATGTTTGGCTGTTGGGCCAGTCGTTGTTTCTGGATTCCGTTCCAGAAGGACTATTTTCATGATGAGGGTATCGTTACTGTGAACATTGGGTATTTCATGCCGTTCCAAAGGGCTTTTGTTCTGGTTAGCATAATTTCCATGGCCAGATGTTGTCCTGGATCTCGTTCCGGAAGACCTGTTGTTCAGGTATAGTAGGGTTCCATGGTGGCTCAGTGGGTAGCATGTAGGATGATGGTCAGGGGATCGATCCCTTTGCTAAACTTTTTGCGAGACATACCAAAATTTGTTCCTGGATCTCGTTCCAGAAGGCCTATTGAGCAGGCGAGTTGAGGCGATCCGTGCCAATGTCATTCCTGGATCCCGTTCCAGAAGGCCTGTTGTGGAGGCGTGTTTGACTATCGAGTCTGTTGTTGATTCTGCATTCCGTGCCAAAAGGGCTATTTTCATGTTGAGTGTATCGTTACCGTAACATTGATAATATCATGCCGCTCCAAAGGGCTTTTTGGTCCGGTTATTTTAATTTCCATAGCCAGATGTTGTTCCTGGATCTCGTTCCAGAAGGGCTGTTGTGCAAGCGATTAAAGTGATCCGTGCGAAGGGGTTCTGGATCCTGATCCAGAGGTCTATCACGCAGGAATATTTAACTCTTGAGCCATGCTTTGTCCCTAGATCCCGCTCTATACGGCCTTTGTGCAGGCGTATTTGGGTTATTGAGCCTAACGTGGTTCCTTTCCGAGCCAAAAAAAACCTATATTCTCGTCATTGAGGGGATCGTGGTATGACCACTGCTTCTTTCGTCTCTCTAAGCCAAAGGTTGCTCCCGTCCTCAACAAGACCTATTTTCATGTGTGTGGTTAAGGAGTCCGTGGCTGCAACATTTCCTCTTTCACACCCCACAGGGATGTTCGTTTCTCTACTTTGCCCCCTCCGGGAGGTAACAATTCCGTTGTTGAAGAATATCCAAAACAGAGGTTTTGCCGTAGTTTATCGGAGGCGAAAATGGCGTTTTGGATTTCTCAACAATGGGGGAGCCTCCGCAGGCGACCAAGTCGTCACCTGCGGTGTCGTGCGAAAGCGCGGACTGTCCGCGCTGGAGCCGGGGTCATGGGATCCCCACTCCGGCTTTCGTCGACCGTGGGGTGAGGTTGCGTCACCCCATCTTCTGTTAGCAGTTATATACTTAATAGAGAATTGGTGTGTGGGGTCGCCCACCCTCCCACCCTAAGCTAAAAGTAGCAGTTACGACACGGTCGTAAATGAGCCATGTGCTGGCTTATTTTTTTTTAGCAGTTTCTACGCTTAAAATAACGATTTTTAACTAGTTCTAGTATACATACACTTCAGCGATAAATTTTCCGCTACCGCTATTTTCCGCTAAGTTTGTTTCAGATCTGCGACGTCAAGATATTGAGAGAAGCTAATACTGTTTCGCTCACAACCAAAATCCTGTTGCTATATTTCTGTCAATTTATGGCGCAAAGCGTGATTTAGATCAGTCATGTTGAAAGCTTTAAGCCCCCTGCGCTAAGGGTAGAACCTTCTGGATCCCGTGCCAGAAGGCGAAGCAGGTCATGGAGGGAGCAGAATACGATAACGCTCATCCTTTCAATGGCCAAGGGCTGGACCTCCGCGGTCAACATATTGGTCCTAAGACGCATTCATTCGGCTGCACGATGGCAGCGAATTTCAGTGTAAGTTCCGTCTTTGAGCAAAAGGAGCTCCTTAAGGAAGGTTAGTCGTCAAGTTCCATCTTAATTCGTCAAGTATCCGTAGACAGTATCGTATAACACCACAACCGTCAGTCCTGGTGTTCCAAGAGCTAGTTAACGTCACAGTCAGTCTCTGCACCAATTTACATAGGTAATCGAGGTGTTCGGATCCTGTTACATGCGGTGTTAAGGGCAGTGCTTTTGTTTGCCTTTTGAGTGAAATCATCATCGCTAACATCCATTTCAAAAAGTCATTCAGGATCGGTTCAGTTCGCCACGAAGGCACAGCGAGATACACGCGTCGGAGGATAAGATGGACAGGTATTCCAGTTAGATTTCATGAGGCTCTCAACGATGAATTCAGCTCTCCGACGCGGAAGATGGGAGCATACTCTGGTTAGGATACGAGATCAACGTACAAAAACGAATCGAGCTTCTAATCGAACAGCAAGATGCAACAACACCACTATTACGGAATCGTCAAGCGATACATTGCGAGATTATTTGTATTTGTACATTCGAGAGTAACACAACCATTTGGAGTTACACGTTGTTGATCATCTATGCAAATACGGTCGTCAATAAAGCCTTCACCTCCCGTTGTTGAAGAATATCCAAAACAGAGGTTTTGCCGTAGTTTATCGGAGGCGAAAAAAAACTTCTCTTCCATTCTATCCCATTATGGACTTGTTGATTTCCCTTATAGGTACTCCAGATGCCCGGTCCAATCCACCCTCATGCTGCTGGGTATTTCGGCGCCATTTACAAACCTTTTTCGTAGGGAAAAAGTAGAAGTACCAGAAAGTACCAGAAACTCACTATATTACCCACAGAGGATAATGGAATGCAAAGCTTCAAGTTCCTGGTACGTTCCTGCATTGCTGATATTTCCATGGTTACGACAAGCAATGTTGTCTATCTCTTTTCAGTAGAATCAAATGTGAAATGAGTAAAGCATGAACTGTCTGAGAAACACAACTACAAGTCGATTTTTGGAGGAACTTACTCACAGCACACTATGGTAGGTGTGCTTACCCTTCACGTCTATTGCAGATCAAACCACCAAAGTCAAGACAAAGCGGAAGCACGTTGGTTGAATTTGGCATTTGATGACGATGACGATCTGTCAAGCTGGTTTCTCTCTATTCAGAGAGTTCTATCCTTTGTCTCCAAGGGTTCCGTATTTCCCACTTGCATTCAGTATACCTGTTGGTCATTCACCTTATTATACATTTTTTAGGAGACACACTATCACTAGGTTCGCCTTCAATCTTGCCGAACAGAAAACATTGTGGGACTACTCTAGTTAGATTTATCATAGAGTGTCACAGGTTGGCGGTCATTTGCCTTTCTTTCTTTCTTTCTTTTCTCCTCGAAGCTCGATATAACTCGGACTAAGCTGTCAGTATGTAAGTGTACAAGGCTTACTATAATGGATGTATCCTGTAACATTCAAGTTCTGAGTAAACCTGTCAATTTTTCAGATGATGTTCACAACGTATAGTTCTCCGAAGGATCTCTGGGTTGTGTGATGTAGACCGCATGTTATCTTTGGACTATGCCGGAGATCTATACATGAAGTAGGAAAAAATATTATTCGGAACTGAGTTTCAAAAGCGGAAAATCTACTCCCCTAGTGCGAAGCAGATGAATAGAGCGCTTCTATTGGCTTTGTAGGTCTATCATTGCTCAATAACTACAGCGCGATTAATTCTTAAATGTAGCCGTTTCCAGACGAGAGATAAGAGTCCACCCCTATGGAGAAGTCAATGGTGTCCTCCAAAATTCTTCTCTCTATCACGCTCTCGAGAGACGTCGAGGAGCTTCATATGTGGAATTTACACCAGCCAAGTCTATTTTGCGCAAGTGTTTCTGGAAATACAGAGGTAAGCATGTCTTTCGAACTTGATTGATTTGTAGCGATTGGCCTATTATTTGTAGACCACCTCAGACTTCCGGGACGTAGATCATGTCGCAGGAAAGCTATCTCTTCCTTACAGTATCCATCATACGGTGCTATCTGTTGAGCAGCAGTATCCCATTAGCGTTGTTTTTGAAGATCAAGGGAAAGGACTGGAAGGTGTTGGTCTTCACCAACGAAGGGTTAGCCGCTTGCCGTCCCTTCATCCTAAGAATCCATGTATTAACTCACTGACGTACAAATTACACCTACAACATGATAAGTTATGGTTATTCCAATGTTTACATTGCATCTAAATGGATCGATTCGTTTTCGTGTGTTGAATATTGCACGATTTCAGGGAGTCGTCACTTCGATTAAATATGTTTTATCTCAAGGAGTCGATGTCGAAGGTGTGGAATGTGTAGTTAATTATGAATTGCCCAAAAACGATAGATTAGTCCACCGTGCTGGACGAACAGGACGAGCTGGTAACACTTGAGAAGTTCTAAGACTGGGTAGTGGAGAAGCGGTATGTTACTTTTTTATTAATTACGCAGCTTTAATTTTTTCAATGTAAAAAATTTCTTGAGGTCGTATCCTGATTTTATGTGCAGTAAGTATTTTAGAGAAAAATCTTGGTTAGGAATATGCTTGGAAAATGGGTTTGGATCAACGCAAACGAGGAAACTATGGGTTAAGCTACGCTTGAACTTCATCTACATAAGAATGAAAGGGCCCCTATGGCATTTGAAGAAATCGTTGGAGGCGACTAAGAGCGGCAGTAAAGGTAGTTTAATTCCTTTTAGGCATTCCTCGGTTGTGATTACATCTCATATTCTCCTGTTCCGTTGTAATCACTTACACTGTGTCTTTTTTCGGCTTTCTATACGGTTATCTGTTGTTCTCCAGCTATCTGTTGTTTCTGATTTTTATCAGGGTGCCATTGCTCATTGCTTTACTGTTATCCCTTATTTCTACTTTCCAGTTTTCTATTGTTTGAAGTTCGATTTTCATGTTGATCTCTAAGGCAGATCTCCTTTTATAACTCCTCCATGCACTGTTGAAGCCTACTATTGATTTTTTCGAAGATCTCCCTTCGTAATCCAACCAAGTATTTGTAATCCTACCAAATATTTGTAATCCTACCATATATTTGTAATCCTACCATGTATTTGTAGTCCTACCATATATTGTTGAAGATCTGAATAAATAGTATAAATATGTAGTATATATAGTACAGAATTTATTGCTGTGAACGTCCAACAGGCGTCTCGCCCGTTTTGTGGCAGTGCGAGACGCTTATGAGATGCGGGTGAGATGCTCATGTGCGCTTGTAATTGCCAACGTCCGGGCCGAGTCCTTTAAGCGTTGCAGCCGCTTCCCACGAACGTCCCACCTCAGATCCTGCAAATACGCGGCACGCTTGTGGCGGGCGGCTGGCGTCTAGAGTCGTGCAGATTGTGCAGCACGTTCACTTACGCTGACTGTCACGCCAACTATGCCGTTTATTCTACTCGTCGGTCACTTTCCTTTTTTTGTCGTACATGGTGACATTTCTGGTGAAATCGCTTTGAAATATGCAGAGTCGTTAGTCATCCTTGTTTGGAGAAAAATACTGTCGTGGACGAATAAGATTTTTAGGTAATCAAATGAGCTCTGATAATGATGTGGAGGAAATGTCGGAGTGGTGGGACACCGCCCATAAGGAGGTCGCGTGGTGGTACCCTATTGCAAAGGCTATTGTGAAGGCCGGTCCGGTGAGTTTTCAAGTTGGTATTAGTCTTTGTCTTGTGTATCATTACAGAGAGTCAGACTTTCCTCGGTCATTAATGGAGATTTTTCGGCACTATTCAACTGGCACTATTGTACTTAACACGTTGCCGACCGTATGAGCCACTATGTGGCTCATACGTAGACTACCGCCTGGGACAGTATGAGCCACCGTGTGGCTCATAACCATTAAAGCTGTTTTATAGACAAACGCGTGTGTTTTTTCGTGCGAGTTGTTTTGCTTTGTACATGCTTTCGCAAGACTAAAATAGAAAATAGTGAGCTGAGAAAATATCATTTCCTTCACGAGATATTTCTAAAAATGTGTGATGTCCTTCGGCTGTGTGGTAGGGAGATCATGATTAGGACCATTAGTTTGCCCAAAATCCGTCTGGGAGGGTACTTCGAAGTGGAGATTACGAATCTGACATCTGTTATTGGAAATCTCCTCGCTTGCGTTCAATTTCAGAACAATGAGCCCGTAGTATAATTCGAATAACTGATCTTAAACCTGACTTCAGTCGAATGCAAACTATTCCTAAGTGTCTGACGTGCGAACGTCTGCTAGAAATAATTGAAAGAAGGTGACTTTCGGAAACGCGGGGGAAAGTCAGGAACGTATTGTTTTTCGACTCTATCATGAGGTTTCACGAGTATTACATTTTCTTCGGCAATCGTCGTCGATGGTCCTCTATTTGAACGCTCATCCTAACGAAACGAATTTTCTAATCTCTCAATTCGATCACAACGCAAGCTCTCATCTCCCCCAAAAGTGGTGCTGATTTTGACAGTTTCAATAGCGAGTAGGTGAAATTCCTGAAAGCTATTATTTTTCTGAAGTTAGGAGTTGAATGCTAGTCTGCCAATCCGTCAGTTCTACATAGCTGTCCAGTAAGAGTCGATCAAAATATTCGTCCCCTTTCTCAGAATTACTCGCTCCTACAACCATTGACATCATCAAGGTAACAGAAGAGAGCAAAACCGTCAAAATTTGCTAAAAAATCGCTAAAAGAGGTGGCTTGAGAAAACAGTCTACCGTCTGGGACAGTATGAGCCACCATGTGGCTCATAGCGCGTGCACACGGACGCGCGCGTCTGTCCAGCGCAGCAGTCGGCTGAAAACGCGGCGGTCGTTAACGTGTTAAGGTACCGCACTAAATATCGTCCAAAACATACCTGTTAGGGGTATCCGGCTATGGGAAGAACGAATCTGATACTCGTTTACTGCCGAAATGCTTAATAAGCTCGCTATGTTTTGTTATAATCGCCAAAAGCCCTGTGAATTAGTGCGCGGCGGGGGGAGACGCAGGTTCTAACCCTACTCTCGTCGCGCACTATTACGCTTTTCTCTGGCCTCCTTGCTTGATTTGACCGTCTGCTAGTTTGCGTTTAGCTCGCTCCGACTGATCGGAGTTTGCAGTGGCACCTCGTGGAGGCACGGACAACACAACCATCTTACCTCATCATTCATTCAGAGAACTTGCAAAGCATAAAGGCGACAACAATAGTGATATAGAAGTAAACGGTACATGTGCAGTAGATCTCCAGGGCGGGGCTTAGGCTTAGGTCCCTCCTTGAGCCTAAGCCTTGGTTTAGGAAGGGACCTAAGCCCCCTCCCTAAACCTAGGCTTAGGTCTCTTCGTAAACCTAGGCCTAGGTCTCTCTCTAAACCAAGGCTTAGGCTTAGGGAGGGACCTAAGCCTAAACTCCGCCTTCGTCAAAACCTGCGTCTCCTCCCGCCGTACACTATTTCGCAGGGCTTTTGGCGATTAGAATTCAACATAGCGGGCTTATTAAGCATTTCCGCACTAAACGAGTATCAGATTCGTTCTACCATAGCCGAATACCCCTTATAGATATGTTTTGGACGAGATTTAGTGCGGTACCTTATGTGCAATAGTGCCATTCAACTTGACGGACACCAGTGCTCGATTTTTTTTTCAGTCGTCGAAAATCGCTTAAACTTTGCACAGGGGGCAGTTGAGGGCGCTGATCACGAATCTGCGGTCCGTTTTTTTACGTGGGTGGACCAGTCAGGATCACCCACGTAAAAAATATACTATAAAGCGTAGTATCAAATCGCTACTTGGGTGGTCCAGTCAGGATCACCGATTCCGCTGATCTTTGCTTACGGGGGTTATTTGGGGTCCAGAACACGAGTCTGCTGTCCGTTTTTTCACGTGGGTGGTATCGGACCACTCAAATCGCTACTTGGACGGTCCAGTCAGGATCACCGATTCCGCTGATCTTTGCTTAGGGGGGGGGGTTATTTGGGGTCCAGAACACGAATTTGCTGTTCGTTGTTCACGTGGGTGGTCCCGGACCACCCATATTGACTACTTGGGTGGTCCAGTCAGGATCACCGATTCCGCTGACCTTTGCTTACGGGGGTTATTTGGGGTCCAGAACACGAATCTGCTCTCCGTTTTCCAGGTGGCGGCCGAATACGGTAGTTATAGCTGAATCTCACCAGGTAAGGTTGTTAGGTACTCAACTATGACTATCGTATTCGGCCGCCATTTGAAAAACGAACGAAAGTTTCAACGAATTTCTGAAAAAATTCTGACTGAAAAAAATCGAGCGCTGTTGTCCGTTAAGTTGAATAGCGCCGATTTTTCTCAAACAGTAAGGTTATTTGATCACCAATTTGGCTATCGTATCCAACATTTCGGCCGCAGATCATATATTGCTTGCAAGGGTGGTCGAGGCAAAATCACCAATTTCACTGACACCATTCAAAAGCATCCATATTGTCGACCAATGTGGAAGTATCAAAATTTCAGCCTTTTTTAAATTATCCTTTTCTGATTACGGTTATGGTTATTGTTTTTGAATTTCACCCGATTTCGGCTATCGTGAGTATTGTTAGACAGGTAATTATGGCGTTGTGCGAAATCAGTGGTGGTGAGGTAACTAGCTGAATCTGCTTATGTCAATTGAAGACTGGGAAGAAGATATCAGAGTCGAAATCAGCATTAGGAATAGTCATATTTGGAGAGGTTTCAAGAAAATCTGTGATTTCGACCGGACCACCCTGTTGACGATACGGGTGGTCCTCGCCCCCATTTTGAAATCGAACATCAGAATCGTGATAAGCAGGCCAGGTAATCATCTACCAGAAATTTGGCGAAATCCGTGGTTTTGACCGGATCACCGTACGATTAGTTTTCAACGATGAGTGGAGTAATCATCGGGCCGAGCTTCACTCTGGTCACTTTGCATCGTCTCCGATGTTGTTTCTCAAACCTGGTTAAAAGCTAAATAGGTCACTGCTAAAGATATTTTCAATAGACACCAAATTTCGTCGTTGGGAAGACGCTGTGTATTCATAGCCCAATGCAATACTTTTTATTGCGTTCGAGAGTGGCATGTTTTTCATTTCATCAAAACGCAGTTTTTAGACTCCCCATCATGTGGCTTTTGTTATGGACGGAAACAGGCGGTTTGCTAAAAGTCATCGGCTCGGTCATGTCATCCAAGGTCACGAAAGAGGGTTCCAACAACTCGCCAAGGTATCGTTTATGATTCGTCGTCGTACTTGCGCCATGCACTGGACGCTTCTGTCTTCCCTAAGTTAGGCTCCTGTTATATACCATTTTCACTTTGATTAGGACGTTTGTCAAACCACGTCGGACGTTTTTCAAACCACGTAGGACGTTTTTCAAGCCAAAGTGGTTTGAAAAGTGTCCAATTTGGTTTGAAAAACGTCCGACGTGGTTTGAAAAGTGTCCAATTTGGTTTGAAATACGTCCGACGTGTTTGAAAAGTGTCCAATTTGGTTTGAAAAACGTCCGACATGGTTTGAAAAACGTCCGGTTTGGTTTGAAAACCGTCCGACATGATTTGAAAAGTGTTCAATCCAAAGTGAAAATGGTATACACCGGGGGAGTGTCGTTTGTTCGCAATGTCGGCTCGACCAAGGACTCGCGACGGTTCCTGTGGATACGATTAGCGACGACTCGCGCAGCGACGGTAAGCTGACTACGGCGACCGTAGTCGGTGGTCCCGATGTCGACCAAATTCGAAGGCACCTGTCCTTGATTAATGAAACACCTCACAAAATGATACGAACTAGCACTCACTGGATTCAAAACCATGAAAACCCATACATTTTCTGGATCAGAATTTTGTCCTCTATCAAATGAGCTAAGAAGGAACGTTCTTTCAGTAAGGCCTATGGTATACTCCGGCAACGGGCCCGTCGCAGCGGCGCTAAAAATGCGTGGCTCTCCTCTATACAGCACTGCAGCTGGGTTTTTTGTATGCTGCCGTATGCGGGGACTCGGAGCAGTTCTGCCCGACCTGTCGCAGCTGGCGCCGGCTGTCGCAGCGCACTGCGCTGCGACCGTCGCAGCTAGCTGCGACGAAAGCCACAGTATTGTCCTGAGAGGATCTGCACCATCCTTTTTGCCCTTGCGGGAAACTATCCGAGTCCCCTCACACAGCAGCATTAAAAAACCCAGCTGCAGTGCTGTATAGAGAGGAGCCATGCATTTTTCGCTCCGCTGCGACGGGGCCGTTGCCGGAGTATACCATAGGCCTAAAGGGCATTGCACACTCTGCGATGCCCTGTCCGGCGTCGTCTGCGGCTATGATGAAACATAGGGCCGCGCTGGCTCGACGGCGCCGCATACGGCGCCGGCGCCGCAGGCGCCGGAGGGGCCTTTGCACACTCTGCGGCGGTGACGGCCACGGCGATGGCACCGACGACGTCGCATCCGGCGCCGCACCAGGGAATGGCGCCGGGCATTTTTCGTGCGGCGCCGGCGTAGTCGACGGCGGGTGGTGGGCGGAGCGCCGGTCCTATCCCCACCCGCCGCAGACGACGCCGGACAGGGCATCGCAGAATGTGCAATGCCCTTAACACTAACGGCTGTGGTTTCTACACTTTTCTCTGAATCGTGAACCACAACCTTATTTTCTAATTTTGAAAAAACCAGCGAAAGGGACATTATACGAAGGATATCCTGTGCTATAAGAAAAGAAGCGAGAATTGGGTTGGAAGGGGAATTCTGGATTGAAGCAATCAAATAAGTCGAACAATGCACTTCATTTGCCTACCGCTACTTTGGTTAACAATACTGATGTTCACATAAGTAATAATAGTAATAACAATAATAGTAATAATACCTTGCGAGTTCTGGGACTCGACGCTATAGTAGCTCTGAGGAGGACTGTTGGTGTAGTTATTGTTGAATAAGTACATTGCCGTAGATTATCAAGGTTAGAAGAGGGCCCTTCTATTACCCGTCCTTTCATTCTGTTTTTTTTTACCCTTGCAGAGGTGTACCCTTATGACTGCAAATGCTGTTTCGACCTCGCTTCCCTTAGGCGGAACGTTGATGCCACCAACTGCTGAGGTCACATCTATTGATTAATAAACACGTCCCATCTATGGTTTGATTTGGATGGCTACTTCACGCTTTTCATTCCAACTTTTCATAAGCCGGAGTTCCGCTCTTTTGCTTCTCATGAAATTATTAGCTTCGTGTTTCTTTTCATCAATTATCAAAAAGTTATTATTATTACTTAAAGAGCGTTCCTTGGTAGCTCATTCGATATAGAGTGAAATTCTGATCCAGAAAATGTATGAATTTTCATAGTTTTGAATCCAGTGAGTGCTTATTCGAATCACTTTGTGAGGTGTCCATTGATCGAGGGCAGACGCCTTCGAATTTGGTCGACATCGGGACCGCCGACTACGGTCGAGTCGCTGTAGTCAGCTTACCGTCTCCGCGCGAGTCGTCGCTACTTGTAGCCACAGGAACTGTCGCGAGCCCTTGGTCGAGCCGACATTGCGAACAAACGTCCCTCACCCGTATACACCCGCTCCCGATCGCCGGCGATCGGAGAACGCAACTCGTACACATCGTGCCAGGACCGTTCAAAATGATACTGTGAACGGCAGCCTCGGGACGAGTTGTCTCGGCAGCCGTACCCCCCCCCCCCCCTACGGACAGCGACCGGACCCTGTTAAGGCCCATTCAGAGTTGCTTCATCATTGCTGCTGCGGCCAGCAGCAGTAATGATACAACATACAACAGCGCGTTAGCCTTGTTAACATTGACTTGGCAATGTTTATTAAACTCAAGCTTATCGTTGTATATGAAGCCCAAGTCAGTAACCTCTGTAACAGTAGTAAGCTGATAACCTTCAAAGAAGTATGCTCCTCGAGAGGAAAATTTCCCCAAGTGTAACACCTTTGTCTAAAACTGGGAGATGGGAAGCTCCCAAAGCTTCGTCCAGTTTGAAAGGGCATTGAAGGCCTTTTGCATCTGGTCATGCTCAGTACCAGTCGGTATACCAGAAAATATGTTAACATCATCTACAAAAATCTTGCAGGACACCCCAAACGGTTTGACAACACTTGGGATATCATATGTGTAAATGTTGAAAAGAATTGGCGCTAAAACGCTTCCTTGGTGGACTCCACTAGGGGCTAGACAAATTCTAGAGAATGCTCTATTAACAATAATTTGAAACGACCTATCGAATTCGATACGCTTGAAGGCAACAGATAATTCTCTTATGATTACCAACAGTATTTAGTTCAGCAGTTAAATTACTATGAGAGACTCTGTCAAAAGCTTTGGCATAATCGAGATAAATAACATCCACTCCAACCCTACTTTCTAGAGACATAGTCCACTCATTGAGGCATTCCAACATGTGAGTTTCGGTAGGCTTTCCTTTAGTGAACCCATGTTGTTCTTACGGAATGATTGAGTGACTAGATAAGTGCTTAACAATTCCTTGAGAATTTTTCCGAATACCCTGGCAAAAAACGAAGCGAACTTATCGGCCTGAAATTGGAGACGTCATTCGAACATGTGGTTTCAGGAATGGGAACAACGACAGCATGACTACACCTTGCAGGCACATCAGCGTGCATGAAACTATAGTTAAAGATAGGTTCCAAGGGATAAGCTATATAAGTAACTACTTTTTAATGATCTCAAGGCTTATATGATCAGGATTTACGCTAGTGGTCTTGGTGGTAATAGGTTGTTCAATAAGTTCTTGCGATTTTCAAGAACAGATTTCAAAGTATTACAAATTTTGACTGAACCAACCTTACTCATCGATGTACCGCCCATCTTTGTCAATGACTGTCCTTCATCGACTCGGTAGGGAATGGACGCCGTGACGGTTGAAATCCGGAGGTTTTGATTCAAAGAAGTGGCGAAGGTCGATTCAGAGTGCTGCTCGATCATCATATCGTTTTTTTTTCCAGAAAGTGAGCTAGCGAGTGGAACAAATCGTAGTCACTTGGGGTAAGGTCTGGTGAGTAAGGTGGATGGGAAATCACGACCCACTCCAACATTTGCAACTGCTGGCTGGTCAACTTAGAAGTGTGCGGTCTAGCATTATCATGGAAAAATACAACTTATCGGTTTTTGGACGACTAACACTGATAGCGTAGTTGAGCTTTTACAGTTGGTTACAATACACTTCGCTGTTGACAGGGCTATCAGAAGAACAGAGCTCCCTACACACAATACCTCGAACTTCCCAGAAAACTCCCTTTGTCTCACACCACCTTTGGGAATGGCTGGTGGCGTCTCCTCTGCTGGAACCCATGCATGACTGGCTGCATGTGACACATACAACACCCACTTCTCATCTCCTGTAATGAGTGAGTCCAACCTGTTGTGGATACACAACCTAATCTAAAGAAACTAGCAGTTAGCCACAGGGAGCCCGTAGATTAGAATGAGTGCAATATATGACAAGTATCTCTCGAGACGGCTCCCTAGGCACGACCCAGCGGCATACCGCGAGTGAGCGTGAGCAAGGAACCTAATCTGTAGCTCCACTCGGGTGCGGTGCCGTCTGATGTATTTACCCATTGGGTCTTCCAAGTAGCCCAATGGGATTGTTCGGTGGCTACGCTCACAAAAATGTGCATAAATAGGATGATTGCCATTATATTTTTGATGTTCTTACGTATATGTAGTAATAAATACTTGCTACAAAAGTATCGGAAGAATCATCCTTTGGTGAAACCCACCAAACAACCAGTCAAAACGACGAGAGCAGAACAAGCTGGAAAGACATGCATCAGCTCGTGCGGAGCGCTTGACCCACGAAAATGGATCTATGATGACTCCATATCGTCGTAGTCAACCGGCTGATGTGAAACCAAAATGTGTAGGCATAAACTAACCTTTGACCACTTAGATACCCTACTGCCAAATGGATAACACGTCTCAACCAGGAACGCCAGGTCAAAACACAAAATCGCAAGAACTTACCGGACAGCCTAATAGTTGTCAGTATTTTGAGTATATCAGAACTTCTGAATCAAATAGAATTTAACATAACTGGGTGCTTTGACGCAGAAACAGAACCTTTATCAGGCAAAGATTAAATGAGTGATTGTAAACTTTATGGAAGTGTTCAGCAAGAAAGTCAGCTTTTCCTGCTCCGCTAAAACGACATTACCATCCTCGGTAACCAAGGAAGTGATCCTGTTATTTCTCTTTAATCTTTTCCTCATCATGGTGTAGAATTTGACCGGATCGCCCGAATCAATCACCTTTTTCTCTACTGATGCATGAAATTTCCGAAGTTTCTTGGATAATTTTCCATGAAACCTATTGAAAATAGCAATATTATTAGCAAAAAAGTTAGTGTTTGCCTGAAGCCACGCGTCGTCTCTCCTTTTAAAGAACGAACAAAGATAGGCAGATGAGCCCTCCTACCCGAACTGGCAGACTTTGTGGGTAGTGGAATGTGGAGCATGATAGCCTCATTCAAGACATGAAGAAACAGCTCATACATCGCGTCAGCACTAGACAATTCACCGAGCGACCCAATCCAATGTACGTCAAGGAGGAATTCAGCAATGAATTTATAATCTCCCCTCGCGAAGTCATAATATTCATATGCAAGAGTACTATCAGGAGGAACATTGATGTCGAAAGATATAGTGTTATGATCACTAGTCCTCAACGGCGGACCTATTTTGGGATTGGTAATGAGCATGGGATCACTAACCGTCACTAAATCTAGAACTCTTTGTCCTCTAGTGCCCTGACTCACACACTGGGTCAGATTAAAAGACCTTGCAAAGTTCAGAAACGCTTTACTAGCCGAGGATGTAGGGGGAGGACGTTAGGTCCCCGTGTCGGCTCGGCAAAGGCGGTTTGCGAGTCCTGCAGCGTGTTTCCAGACTAAAATTTCGCCGCCTATCCAACCACTTCGACGAGAAACCTCTTTAATGTTATTCGTGGTCTATGCTGTATGAAACAAAGAACAAATTTATAAGAAGAAGTTGAAGAAGATTTGGCTGGCGTGTTTTTTATAGATTTCACACCTTTGACATTTTCAGTGACGGTAATTCAGTAATTTTCAGTAGTAGCATGGCATAATTAAAATAACAGATTTTATCACGAAATATTTCATATAGTTCGTCCAAGAGTGTAGTAGCCCTCAGGAGGGCTGTTGGAATATACGTTGTTGTGGGAGTTCATTGCAGTCAGTTAACACATTCGCGACAATGTCCACTCATTTGAGTGGACAGCTAAGTGAGCGCGAGGGACCGCGTCCACTCATTTGAGTGGACGGAAAAACTTCTTCTAGAACTTTCTCTAACGGCATTTTTCCGCTTGTGTTTTTGTCATTTTGTAAAATATACCTCCAAATCAATGCTACGTTCGTGTGGGCAGAGAAATTACTGAGTTTATAGGAACTTATATGACAAGAACTTTTCCCACTGAAGAGCACCATTATAAAGCCGTCCTTCAACAAATCAAAAATAAAACATAACAATAAGACAAAACAACCATCCTTCAAGAATTCCAAAATAAAATAGAACATTAAAATAAAACTTCTTTAATGCAGCCTAGTTGGAAATGGTTACGGAAAACATGGAAAAACATCCAACAAGAACCTGTCATTGTAATACCCCAAACAAACAAATTTTTCACAACCGATGCAGCGTGTATGAACCCTCCTAACTTTCCTTTTGGTAGCATCTCTACCTAAGCCGCTACTCAATATTTAATAGCAACCTGAACGATTTCTCTGGATTCTCCCTGAGTCGGCACTAATCTTCTCCAGGACTCTGCTTTTACGGATCTTTTGTACTCCTCTGCCGTCAACGTCCAACAAACATTCGACCACTCTTCTTTGAATTGGAGGAAAGGGATCTTTTGAGCTTTCTGGCAGTACAATATCCATGCATTCACTAAGGACGCTCTAAAATCGCTCTTAAACCCTTCAACTCTTCCGCCCTTGAACTTTTAGACTCTTAAATCGCTCCTAAACCCTTCCAAGCTCCTATATTCAGCCATACCTAAAAAGGCTGCTCCAGAACGAATAAACTTCCTTAAAGGGATCAATTAAAATCCCACCACTCACCGTAACACTTCGCGAGGGACCGTGTCCACTCAAAAGAGTGGACATGCGCGCGCGCCCCAGAAATGCGGCGGGCCGTCCCGCGCATTGCGCGCGAGGACCGCTTGGTCGTGAATGTGTTAAGAGCGTTGTAGTAGATATGGCTTATACTACAGCCCTCTTATAACTTATTTTCAGCTCCTCCCAGATATCGTCTCTGATTGCAAGTACCATTGTGATCCCCCAAGCCACGTAACGCCATCAGTCGGGGTCATGTACCCAGTTAATAAATATTTTCAGTATTGTTACAGCCATTACATGATGTCTATATTTGCTATTAAAAAGGTTATTATGTCTGGTATGTTAGAGGGAAGTAGCAGAAATCATCAGTTTTCTCCAACGAGGGATAAATTCGCTTTGCACGGTATCATAACTGTCATTTTCTCTTATTTCCGTGAAATATAGACCACGAATAACATTAAAAAGGTTTCTCGTTGAAGTGGTTGGATAGGCGGCGAAATTTTAGTCTCGAAACACGTTCATCAATCTATTATTAAAAATGTCTTAATTTTTTTACAAAAAAAAGCGAAAACGAGAATATTCTGCCCTTAGGGTTCTTCTAAAAAGATTCTGGCTAAGCTCATTCAACAGAGCTCAAAATTCTGAGCAGAAACATACACAGGTCCCCACAGAAGCGCATACTGAGAACACCCTCATTCAGGTCCCTTTAGGTGACGAGCCATTGATTACCTGAAAACCATGGCATAGGTGGCTGATGCGGTCACCACTCGCCGCACCGTCGCGTGCGACGAGCATGGCCTCGGTGCGAGTCTCCGTTAATTGTATCCACAGGACTCACAAACCACCTTTGCCGAACCGACACGGGGACCTAACGTCCCTCACCCGAGGATGTACCGCAGGGGTTATAAGACCAGACAATATCCGGGTAGTTGAAATCTCCAAGAACAAGCAAGGAATGAGAGCAGATCATGAGGTCACCTATTGTTTTCAGATCGTTCATAGACGACGTACAATCAGGTACACGATAAACATCAATTAACCTAACAACAAGTTCATTAAGGAACAAATCGCAACAAAGTAACTCGTAACTATCCCTCAGGCCCTTGGAATACTGCCGTCGGCCGTCGCCGTCGATCGCCGCCGGTCGCATGCGCTGCGACGGCGATCGACGGCGATAGCCGACGGGAGTATACCAAGGGCCCGCGTTGGCCGGCGATGACCAGCGATGGCCGGCGATGGTCAACGACAACCAGCGATCCTTCACATTGGGGCGCGCTTCCGCGCATCGAAGCGTTGCCAGGACCCGACCACCCAATTTGAGAATATGTGTGATCCTTGGCCGAAATTCGTAAAATGACATTCAGAATCATTATCACCATGTGTAATTACCGCCCTAGACGAAATTTCAGCCAAGTCGGTGATACTACCTGCATCACCCAGATTGGTTATGCAAGTAGGAGGGGTGATCTTCAGTCAGAATTCAGAAGACGGATGCCAAATTCGTGATCCGCACCTCAGAAAGCCCGCAAGGCTGTGCTTATTTCTGATTTTATTTGTATGTCTGATCTTTCTGAGGTGATTTTTGGACTGTCCCTGTTTTATGTCAATGTCGCTAACGTAGTGTTACTTTGAAGCTTTCTTTCGTTGTTTCGGGATTCTGTTTCTTTTTTCTTCAGTTAAATTGGAAAAAAAAAACAAATGAGTAATGAATTTATATTCACTTCAGCTGAATTTTCTCCTTCAATTTTGAATTTACAAATTTGAATTAAATGCATTTTTTTGAATTTAAATTTAGAGAAAGTTTGAAATTGAATATAATTTAAATTTGAATTGGATATAAAAAATCAAATTAGACTATATTCAGTTTTCTATTTATTTCTTTTTCTATTGAAACTAAGTTGAGGAGAAAAAGAAACAGCAAAAGAAAGCTTCAAAATGACATAATTTTAGCAAACACTGACCTAAAACAAGAACAAAGACATAAGAGTGCAATAGAAGAATCAAACGTACGAAAAAGTAGAAAAAAAAACACAAAAAAAACTTATAAAACCCATCAATGGTCCATGCCCGTCGCTGCCCGTCGCCGGCCGTCGTAGCGCAGAGCGCTACGACGGCCGGCGATGGGATTTCATTGCAAGCCGTCGCAGGCCGTCGGCGATCTATGATGGGACAATAACATAGCCCCGTCGCCGGCCGTCGTCGATCGCAGACGGGAGGCGTGGCAGCGGACAACTGCCACGCTGACAGTCATTCACTGCGACGAGTAACAGTTGCGCAGCGCCCCCCGCGACGGACAGCGGGTGTATACCAAGGGCCTCACCGAGTCCTTGAACACCATGTGAACTGGAATATTAATTCTGCTGGGGAAAATGACGCCTCCACCATCCTTACGTGCTCTGTCACATCTCTACAAAGCTATTATAAATGAGATAGAGGAGAGTACTTACATCTGTACTAGGCTTAAGCCAGGACTCAGTGAGAATGACGAAGTCCAACCCATATTTCACAATGGAGAAAACCAAATGCTGCGCGTTTTTGGATAGTGACTTGACATTAGTGAGAAGACACTTGACCTGAAAGAAATTCCGCATAACTAGACTCAGTTCAAATCAGAAGTAGACATCGAAGAGTGACTTTGCACAACACTGTGATTTGCAGAAGACAGAGCGAACAATTGGAACAACATTAGGGCTATCATGGGGGTTAGGAACTTGTCCACGCTCTTTTGGTCCATGGTAAGTGAGGAACGAATATATCTTCCACTAAACGGAGAGCGCTTAATACGAGTAGAATTAGACAAAGCTAAGTCCCTATAGATCTGTTAATATGTGTTCAACGACGCGCGTTTAATCAGAAGTTCTGCAAACTTTCGTTTAAAACACTATTTGCAGATTCTTGAATGGTGTCATGAACTTGGTATACGTGAAGTGACCGTATACGCGTTCAGCATTGAGAATTTCAAACGCAGCGCCGAAGAGGTGGATGGGCTCATGCGACTGGCTGAGGAAAAATTTGCCAAACTTTTGCAGCAAAAGTAGGTAACAATACCTAAATACAGCTGTTTTGAACCTGAGCATGATGTTGAATATGATATTGTAGTGGTACTTTAGCTGGTAGCCAAAGTTAAGTATATTCAGCTTTATTCCGGTTTACGTTTCCACGTAACCGCGTTCGTGAGAACTTGTAGAACTGAGATAATTTTTCACTTTTAACTTCATTTCCCATCCTTCTCCAAATTCCATAGAGAATGTTTGCAGGTCTTATAGCTTCAGAACCATCTTCGTCATACCCTGGAAGAATCAAGTTCGATTCTCACCTTAATTCTCCCCGGCTTTGACGAAAGCGGATACGCGCAAATCGGAAGGAATGAAGCTGTATATACTGACTTTGGTTACTAGCCAAAGCATCGTCACTATCTGATGTTAAGTGATGTATTTTCAAGATGTTGTCGAAAGCTTTTTCGGTTGCTGTCAAGACGACGCCAAATTTTATTATCTCAGTTGATCCACCTTCGAACTTGGATTCGTTTTTAACTCCATCTTCACTTCTGATGTTGTGATTTGTCTGTGGTAGTGAGGGATTTATCCTGCTCCGCTGCTGTTGATCTCTACGGATGCACATTGTAGTCTAACATCTATATGGGATCCATGAGGTCGCTCTAATTTCCCATTTCTAGGGATAAGCTCGAGGAGAAACGGATATCGTTCCGGTTCTTCGGTAATATTGCAATGCTAACGCCGAAACTGCGGTCTTACATTGCCCAGATCCAGCTTCTGACGAATGATTATGAAGAGTACGTAACGTTAAATTTAACAACGTAGTATAGCCTTGGTTTTTGCATTCTATTCAACAACCGTTAAATGTTTAGGGGAGTCGTGAATGTGTGTATGCCGTACACGTCAAGAGATGAAATTACTCGAGCTTTCGAAGTCATCAGGGAAGGAAGAGAGAAGGTGCGCCTATGATCACAATATGTTGAAATTCATAAAGCTATGGTAACCCGAGAGGGTTCAGTGTAGAAATTTAAAGCTTGTGTTTTAACAGTCTAGAGCTTGGTGGAGGAAAATCAAATTTCGGAATGGTTAGTGTCTCGGTGTTTGGACAGCCGTCGCGGAACTGAGCCCGATTTACTAATTCGCACAAGTGGAGAGAAGCGATTGAGCGACTTCTTGCTGTGGCAGGTGAGTTGTTTTCGTATTACTGTTGTTCCGCCCTTCAAATTGGTGTTCTAGTGTTGTTCAAGTCACATCTACTTCGATGAGGTGTTGTGGCCCGACTTCAATTTCTGGCACCTCTGCAAGGCGATTTTATCCTATCAGTACCACAGAAGTTCAATACAGGTACCACCTCTGTTTTCTCTCGTGTGAGGCGACAAGACCGCTTTTTTTCTTTTTCAGAAGATGCGGAAACAACAATACGCCTCCGAGCCTTCTGAAGAGGAGCGCTGTGCGCTACAGCCTTTCCTTGACTACGTTGACGGATTGCAGAACTCGGTTCTTCTTGAGTACGCAACCAGTGAATGCTAGAGGTCTAGTGAATAGCTTTATGTCGGTTCGATGATTCTTTGTTCACTTTAGAGATTGGAAGTAAGAGGGGTTGATAGTACGTCTGGCTGGAACATGCAGCAGTCTGCAGGAATCGATTAGGAAATAGTTCTTTATTTCCCTTCCGTAAACGGATCTTTCCTAAGTTTGCCCTAGATTTTATCTTGACATGAGTGTCTGAAACAAAAAAATTCGGAAGTCACTGAGACACGAATTTGTAAATTTTCAATGTTCTAAACCTCCGCAGTTCTCAGATACCTCTAACGAATAAACTCCGTTCCACTAGCTCCTTAGCTCGTGCTGGAATTTTTTTTAGACCGGTTCCCACGTTTTTGTGAGGCCCATGTTCAGAAGAACGCATGTCTAGTCTAGTGATGTGTATTTTTGAGGCGAAGAACACAGTAATGCCGTGTTTCCTGCAATCTTCATCATGTATAGTGAACGTTTCAATTGAAGCTATTAAATATAACTGTGGTGAATGATCAAAGCGTGTAGTGGAGCGTTGATAGTGACTCTGATAGTGAGATGGAATGCTTTCTGTTGTGCGTCGCCCATGATTTACCGAAAGATATTTCCATCATTTACCTAACACTTCGGAGGTGCCTGATTATTTTAACACCAAGTGTGGACACCAATTTAGCTCTGTAAACAAATGGTCATGGAAGAAAGTAAATCGTTTTATTCATTTTCAGCGTTTGTCTCGTTTCGAAGCAGGATTCGATTTAACTATTCCTTGACTCTATGCAGCTCTATCACGCAAGTGGTCTAGATGAGTTCCTTCTACCTTCAAGTCTACATGTATCCAGCCAGCGCTATTTCGAACTTCCCTCCCGGTTTTGCTTCTTGTATGTCGAGCACGAGTCCAACCTTGCATACCATCTCAGTTCTTGCTCGGAGCATGCCAACTCGAACGGAAGTCGCGAGGCTTGTCGGGAGTTGGAGCCACTCCAAACTGTTCGTCTTTTTTTTCGGCGTTAGTCTTACGGGCAAGTCTCGTTATGCCTGACATCTACCGGATGGAGGAAGTTATGCAGGAATGCTTATTGCCAGCTCAGGGAGCGCGCAAGGTGACAGTACCTGTGTGACATTCGACGAGTTCACGGAGTACAGGCTCATCGAGATGGCTACCGCACGCGATTTTTGCTGCTGCGAGCTCCGCGTGTAGACGATGGTGATCCGACAGACGAGGGTAGCCGATGGTTAACGAGAAATGTTCCAACCGCTCTCTCCTACATAATTAGCGGCCGAGTAAATGGTTTGAGATGTCTCCGATACATAAGCGTTATAGGTAAGCATATTAAAATGTTGAGCTCTTTCCAATGAATTTAATCAGAAGTCATAAGAACACCCATCAATGTGCATTTTTCGATTTTCTGAACCGTGTGCTCTGAGTCTTCGAAGACCCCCAAAATTAATGAAAATATCCGTTCTTCCATCCGCAGTATAATAAAATGCTAAAAAAGTGCCTGTAACAATTTCAAAAACTAAAACCATACCCAATATTCTACCAGAATTTCACCCAATAGTTAATCTTTTTCTTGAAGGTAAAGTAACAACCAATGAATTAACAAAATTACTAACATTATTTATCCTTTTTATTATTTCAATAATCTTAACTTCTTCGGAGTTATATTTTTATTAAACTAACAAGATTTAACTTTGTAATTAAACCCTTTTACACGAAAAATAAATATTCTTTCTAAACTAAACTACAAAACTGTATCTTCTTTTTGAAGCGTAATCAAACATAGTAAAATCTATTTAACATTTTTATTTCATCGCTAAGAACTCTACCTTATCAAGATAACATAATAAATTTTACTAATGAAATTTATAATAACACCAAAAACATTATTGGTAAAAACATGAAAAAAAAACACGGGTAGTTTCGATTTTGTTTCGATTTCTGCCAGAAATCGAAACTAAATCGAAACTACCTTGTTCACCAGGAAGGAAGTTTCATTGGATCGGAGCAACTCCGTCTTATAATCGTCTAGATCAACGGGATACGCTGCCACGATTCCCTCCGGAATCTGAGGGCTCTCGCCTGTTCCTTCTGGAAATTTCACTTCAAAGTTTGGGCTGGATAGGAATATTCCTTGTGTGAAGTTTTGTTCCAAATCGATCAGTCGTTGCAGTACAATAACCATTCATTCCAACAGCACTATTTTCAAGAGGCGGCGCGGCGAAATCCTTTGCGACGCGACGCGCTCGCCTTGACGCAATTCCGTCAGTATCCCCTTTGCCTATCCTCATTTTCACCGTTCGGTGGGGAAGGCAGTGGTGTCAGTTAAGTGCTTATAATTTTAATAGTTATGTCTAACCCATCGTTCTTAGCCGCCAGCAATACTGCAGCAGGTAAAAGAGACACCTCCGATCCTGTGTCCAAAAGGCCCGTCCACTTCCTGCCAAATGCCTCTACGGTTGTGGTATGCTTCCGCCCCACCAGCGGACACGTTACCCCCTCTGAATCATCCACTTCTATTTTATTACATGCTAATTGTGCCAATCGTGCGGACAGGGAAGTAGCTGGCTGCCGCTCAGTGCTACTCAATTTCTGTTCCCTTGCCGTGCAGTCCTTCGCGAGATGCCCAGGCTCGTGGCAAATGTAGCACAGCTGCGGTCGCTTCCGCGTTCCAAACCTCCCCGTTCCTTCGTTCGTATCCTTTGGGGTACCTGCTTGAACCTCCGGAACCCCGGACTTGGATCGGCCCCGCTCAGCATTGTTTCCCCCTCCGGTCCGGGTCGACACCCCTGTGTTGCGCAGCGTCCAGTTACGCCGCTCGATCCTTAGTGCAGTCTGCTTCAGTTTATCGTACGCGTGCTCCTCATATTCTAATGCTTCCAACAAATGATATGAGTCGCTCCAATGGGCAAGCTGATCGTACAACAGCTGGGCTCTCTCCGTGTCTAGAGCTGCTTCATCCAAATGCGGATGTGCCTGGCGCGTCAGCCGCTCCAACTCTAGACAGAAATCTGCCACAGACTGCCCCTCTTTTTTACGTAGCCTTCGCAGTTCCCCTAAGGCTAGAATCTTATGGCTCCTTAGCTCGGCTCTACATTCCCTACGCAGAGCGTCAGCCTGCGTCTCAAAACAGCCTTCGCGCACTGCCAGCGGCAACGCCTCGTATTGGGTTTTTGCTTTGCCTGTGAGTTTCGCTCTGAACAACGCGCACAGTTCCCTGTCCGACCATGCGCTTCTCGGGTATTTCAAGGCGAAACTCTCTAGGAAAGCGCCGAAACTATAGCCTGGGTCCTCCCCACTAAAGGGTCGCACCTCCGGAAGGGCCAAGTACTTGAGGTAATGAGCCATCTGACTATCCCTTTCTAGCCCGCTCACGCTTGCCTCTCTCGCACTCATTCCAGTATTCCTCGCAGACATCGACTCACCTGTGCTGATCCCGTCCTTCCTTTGTCTGCTGCTTCCCTCCAGTTCCATTGTCGTCTGTCGCTGGGCTGCGGTACTGATACCGTTCTGCAACAGATCTGCTTCGTACACAACTTTCTTCTCCGGCCGTAGCACATTTAGCACATCAATGCTTCGGTGCTTACCCGACGCCTCAGGCGCCTCGCTGTCCAATTTTCGACGCATTTGCTGCAGTTCGCGTTCTTGTGCCGCGAAACGACTCTTCAATTCCCGAAGCTCCGACAACTCTTCGAGCTGGGCCCGCAGCGTTTCCTGCAAAGACTCATTTTCTCTGAAGACGCCTTCACACCTTCGCAGAAACTCGCGCTCACCCATTCCCCGCTCACCACTCAACCTCCTTACCTCCTCCCTAATCTCTAACAACTCTGCTAGCTGCTCCACACCTTCTGCTCTACTGTCGCACTCCAAACTCTCTAACACTACCTGCACCCACTTTCCTATCACGGTGCTTTCCTTACACTTCATCCGTAGAAGCGCCAGCTCCTCTATCGCAGCCTCTGTAGCCTCCCGGCCTACCTGCTCTATCCCCTCTCGGCCCGGATGCCCACAACGCATGTACTTGGCCACTTCGGCCATCACTAGCACTTCCACATTCCTTATGGCTTTTCCCACCCGCATACATACCTGCAGGCTTTCAGCTTGATCCTCTCGCCCGCATAGACGCTGAAATTCCTCTTCGAGCTCCATCGCCATCGTCTCGTCATCGGCCGCCATGTTAGTTCGCGTCCTGCGCGTTTCTGCAACAACTCCAGATTCAGGACAATCCTGTACAACATTCTCAACCTGTCCATTCACGACAACTTCTTCCATAGTGCTGCGGTTCACCGAATGCCTGCCTCTGCCGCACGCGCAGTCCACAGTCACTTATAGGGCTACTCCACTCCGCCCTTCACTATGAACACACAGTTCTCACGACCGCTCCGCAGGCGGCACTCGACAATCGGTGTACAGAAACACCCCACGAATAAACGCTTCCCCGAGCTGTACCTACTACCACGCTGTTCCACTTGGGTCACCGGCTTGGCCCCCAAGTTAAATTTCGATGTTCCCGAGAATTAGGTGACCCAAAAGAAAGAACCTGAACAGATACTACCCGGCCCAACCGGTGTTGTTCGGCGTGGTACGGCACAGTGCTCCAGGAAAAGTTTATTCTAAACACGAACACAACGAAATCAATACGATGTCTATGTCACGATAAAAAAAATATTAAAAGTCACAATAGGTTAAAAGTCACAATAGGCAAGGCTAAGCGATGAGGATGATGCGATGGCGACGGCCCCGGCAATGGGCCACGGAACTGTCTAGAACGACGGCCGTCCTAAAAAAACAACTCGAAGACAATGCCCCGACCCCCTGCTCGACACCCAAACGGCCCTCCCCCATTTTCGCAAGGGATTTCGGAAATCTAAACATAGCGTTGAACAGTAGAGGACTCCAGCTTTCTTCCATAGTAGAGTGGCTTCCAGAGATCACTTCCTTCCTCGTGAACAGAGCAGTTTCGATTTTGTTTCGATTTCTGCCAGAAATCGAAACAACACCCTCTTCACCAGGAAGGAAGTTTCATTGGACTCTGAATTTTACATCAAAGTTTGGGCTGGATAGGAATATTTCTTGTGTGAAGTTTCGCTCCGATTAGATGCGTTCTTTCGGTAGTGAAAACTATATGTCGCAGTTGCCCTAATGTGGAAAACATCAAGCTACTATTGTTCTTTTCACGACTGTTGCTATTGCAAAATCACACCAGACAACAATAAATTCCTTTTCTGCATACATTTTCAAGATTACATGCCGCCTTTTCTTCTTCTTGTGGTTCACATGCCGTCCTCTCTTGTGCTTGTTTAAAAACTCCATTCATCTTTCCTCATCGACATTGGCGTACCTGAACTCACATAATCAACAGGTTTATTTCATTAAATTTTTGTATTTTACATTTACATTTATTTCAATCCAACACAGAACAAACACAATATTCACCAATAGTGAAACAACTGTTGGACACTTAGAAAACTGAGAACGAACACTAACGAACACTAACGTACAAGGAAAAGTTTTTACACATGTTATGAAAAAACAGATTCCCTTAGTACATAGGACCCACCAGAGAACCAGTGACATACGGTATGAAAATTAAGGAAGGTAAACTAAAAGAGAAGGAAAGAAGAAAAATAAATAATAATTTATTTAATATATTGACGAGGCGATAAATCGACAGAAGAATGCCAGCAGATAAAATTGCAGCCGCTTGACGGCAGGGGACTACGAAGCTTCTTGTCGTCTCAGGTAAGTCCTGTAGTTGAGGCTGACATCAAAAACGGCGAGTAGAATAAATTCTAAGCAGACTGAAAACTTGAAAAACTTGTTGACAAGAAGCCTGAGCACCCCATAAGACCGCAAGCCAAAGAGCTCGGTTTCCATCTATGTGTCGGAGCCAAAGGTATCACATTGAGCAAACTGAAGGTGCTGCATGGGCCTGGCGATAAACTGGTAAGGGGGAAAGCTGGCATAACGGCGGATGTAGTATTTTAAATTTTGATGGTAATACAAATACAGTACCGGACGCGCCGCAACGATAAAACGGCGGCAGCGGCGCCTCGGAGTGCCGAAACGCGCCGCTTTCAAATAACTTCTTTAAAATCGGTTTATTTGCAAAAATAAGTATATATTGGAGTTTAGCAGCTTGAGATCTATCCCTCCATATACAATTTTCCCAAATTCGTAAAACTTCTTTTTAGTCGATTTTGTTGACCCCTCGATTTTGGGATCCCGTTGCCACTTCGATCCCTCGCTTGGTGACTCACCACCAACTAGACTCCGCCCCCTCGCCTTCGATTATAAATATGCGGCGTCCGTACCACCGACTAGGCTCCGCCTCCTCCTCGCCGCATATAAATATGCGGCGCGTCCTTTCCTAGCGTCCCAAGCTGGAAGTAAGGGGCCCCACGGGGTGGCGCGAAGGAGCTACCACGTGTGGCCCCCCGTTGGGTATGGGGCGCGAATGAACTGCGGTTTGCTCTGCCCGGGTCACCACGCGTGGACACCGGAACGGCGCATTTCGGCGCTCCGGGGCGCCGCTACCGCCGTTTTATCGTTGCGGCGCGTCCGGTACTGTATATGTACGGAAACGAATATCACTGTATAACAACAAAATCAGGATATAATGTACTACCAAATGAAAAGCCAAGCTGCTGCTGAGCCCTAGTGACTAAGGGAACATAGGGGAAGAAATAGAAAGAAAAATTAAGCAGGCAAGCTCGAAGACTCAAAAAACTCAAAAACTCAAAACTGAAAAACTCAAAAAACTCGAAATCCAACTCAGTATAGTATACAACAGTTGAAGAGAACAACTTTTACTACAGGCAAAAAGCTAATGCAACTGAGCGACAGTTCAGCATCAAGAGCAGTTCAGCATCAAAAGCATCGAGTATTGGGCATCAAAGTCAGAGGGTGCAAGGTATAAGGCCTGAAATGTGTACGATATTGCCGCGAGTAGACAAACAAGAGAGCATAGATTAAACCGTCCCCTTCTCTTTGAGGTAATCCTCAACTCCTCGAGCGTAATTTTTTGGGTTAATCCGAAGTAGCGACTCTGGCAGCTCGTTCCATTGTTTAGCGGCTCGTACAAGGAAAGACTGGCTGTACTGAGAAGAGTGAGCTGTCCCTATTATGATTCGATACAGATGACCTTTAGTTAAGTTTCTGAATATGGAAAAGGTAAACAATTCGTCTTTCTCAATACCGATTTCACCCAAAATAATTTTGAAAATGAGGCTTTGATCATGTACAATGCGTCTCAAAAACAGCGAACTGCTATTGAGATGGGCCAACCTGTCCGCATAGCTGACTTGAAACAACCCATTTCTGGCGACAATATTCCTCGTGAACTTCTTTTGTACTTCTTCAACTTTATCAATTTGGTACTGTTTAAACGGGGACCATTTTCTTGGATGAGGGAGAACAATTAATGAATTTTCAAATTTCATACAATTTTTTTCCATTCATAACGCTGTATTCGCAGAATTTGGAGGTGAAGGAGGGGTCATACCAAAATCTCTTCTGGTGAGGGGGGTCGTAAATTTTCGGTAAAAATCGAAACTCACGCTTGAGCCTAGGGGGGGGTGGGCGAGGGGGCGACGCTATCGGCCGGCACTCGCCAGTAAAATTACAACGGTCCATTTTGAGGCTTCGGCGGACGCGTCGCGTTTTGTCGCTGGAGCGCGTTTTCCCCACGATATCATCACATCCGCTGGGGGATCTAATGTGTTCAGCCATTCGATTCTTCCTCTTTCCTTCTCCGACGAACGACAGAGTAGATATTTTTTTATAATAAATCTTACCTAAATGACATATTCATTGGAAATTTGTAAAAATATGCATCGCTGAAGAAAAGCGACTTGAAAAGGTTACCGCTATCGTCCGTAAGATGTTTCTATGAGTATCATATCGGTCCAGTGAAGGGTTCACGTTAGCTTTTTCTCAATGTTCTCCTAACTTCTTTTCCATCATGATGAATCACCTTTAACCTTTACTTAGATACTTAGATACTTAGATGGCCCGGCTTCACTGAACGTGCGGGCCCCAACACGAGTTCCATTCGCTTCGTTGTCTCGCGATCGTCATCCAGCTTGTTGGTCGGAGGCGACTGTGACGACAGCGAGAATCAGCCGTTCTGGAACACAGCATAGTCTTAATACGTTCGACGAACACATCAGACCATCTGGCAGGTGGTCTTCCACGAGGCCGCGTGCAATCGCGCGGCAGCCATTCCACCGTTCTTCTTGTCCAACGGTCGTCGTCTCTTCTCATTATGTGACCGGCCCATCGATGCTTGGCTTTCGATGTGTAGTCCGCAGGGTCTCGCAGACGGGACATCTGCCTTAGATCGGAGCTGCGAAGTCCGGCTCGGTGTTGGGATAGCCGGGTGAACTTCAGAAGACACCTTTCCAACGCTCTGTGTGTGACTTGCAGGGACTTCGCCGTGGCTGACGTATCAGGCCACGTCTCAGCCGCGTAGCACAGAGCAGGAAGAACTGTCGAGTCGAACAAATGAGCACGGAGGTCAGCATCCTGGAGTTGGTCGGTGGCCTCTTTGAGAGACCCGAAGGCTGACCACGCGGCTCTCCTTCTTCTGATGAGTTCTTCCTTCATGTCGTTGTCCATGTTCATGGAGCGCCCCAGGTAAACGTAGGACTTCGTTTCGGCGATAGGAGATCCATCGAGTTCGATGGGCCCCCCATCACACCAGGAGTTCTTCATGAACTGTGTCTTCTTCCGATTGATGCGCAGTCCAATCTTCCTTCCAGCTTCGTCTAGCTCTCGGAGCATCGTCTCTGCTTCAGTCGTACTTTTCGCGAAGATGACGATGTCGTCCGCAAAACGAAGGTTCGAGAGGAACTTTCCGTCCACACGTATGCCCTTTTCGTCCCAGTCGAGCGACTTCATCACCCACTGCAATGCGGCAGTAAACAGCTTGGGCGAAATAGTATCGCCTTGCCTGACGCCCTTCTCGATGGGGATGTTGATTGGGCGCCGGAAAAGCTGCACTGTCGTAGAACAGTGGCGGTAGCAGTCGGCCAGCGTTCTTATGTAGGACGAGTCCACTCCTTGATCGACTAACGCAGACAGGATAGCATTCGTTTCGACGCTGTCGAAGGCCTTTTCGTAGTCGACGAAGGTTAAGACGAGGGGCAGATTGTACTCCCGACAAACCTCGATGACCATCGCGACACTTTGGATGTGGTCGACGCAACTGAATCCCTGACGGAACCCAGCTTGCTCAGGCGGTTGTGCTTCATCCAATGTTCGCGATATCCGCGTCAGGATGATCTTCGTGAAAAGCTTGTAGAGCACGCTCAACAAGCTAATCGGGCGGTAGTTGCGAAGATCATCCCTGTCACCTTTTTTGTGCAAGATGACTGTACGCGAATTCCTCCACTGATCCGGGATTCGTTCCTTCCGAAGGTAGGATGTCATGTGCGCCGCAAGAAAGGTGTGCAGAGTATGGTTTCCTGCACGGAGAAGATCGGCAGAGATCTTGTCCGGCCCTGGAGCCGTGCCGCTCTTCATACTCCTAATCGCGACTCGTACCTCAGATGGTAGAATCCTTGGTGGTGTCTCACCAGCGGGGATATCGGGGTCTGGTACAGGTTGTGTAGAACGGAACAGATTGGTGTAAAACCTCTCTGTAATCGATTCCATCTCGAAACGGGAAGTGGTGACAGTCCCGTCTTCACGTTTCAATGCCGATAGCGGAATACTGAACTCGTTGAGGTCCCGTCGACACTTCTTCAGACTTCGTCTTTCTTGTGCCGCTTCCAGAATCTTCTTCCTCCTGTGCTGAATGAGATCCTCCTGCAAAGCCTTTCTGCAACTGGTATTGGCCACCAGTCGCTCCAGGTGGGTTGCATTCGGATCCATCCTCAAACTTCTCCTCTTCTCAAGCAGCGCCTTGGTGTTCGAAGAGATGCGGGCATTTCTGGTTGATAGTAAAAAGAAGCAGCGTCAGCACACGTTCGTAGTCCTTTTAGAAGCAGCTCGTAGTCTTCGGTCGGGTCCTCAGCGACTCGCCAGTCATAAAGGGATAGGGCATCGTTCAGAAGGTCTTCGTCGAACACGGCTTGCTTCCTTCCCTTCGGTCTATGACAGGTGTTCTTCTCCAAGTGGTGATCGAACCTGATCTTAGCCCGAAGGAGGCGGTGATCGGATCCACTGCAAATAATTGCCAACTCAGGGAGTGCGCAAAGTGGCAATGCCTGAGGACCATTTGGCGAGATCCCCCAGCACAGGTGCACCGAGATAGACGCCGCACGCGATTTCTGCAGCGACGAACTCCTCGTGAAGGCCATTATCACAATTACCGGCATGAAACGGCCTAACGATAAGGAGTCGACTACACATGAACATTATATGTGAGCGACTTCTAGACTTAGGTAAACTTTCGTAAAATACTTCCTCTTGAAATTGATAGTAGGCAAAAATTTGCCTGGGGAACCATTACAAAAGCAGATATAAATTTTACAATTCCAGAATCCTACCGCAGCGGTGGGTGGAGTTCCTGGACCCGATTCTCTATCCAACCTGCCCAGCAAAACCACCAGCACCCGAAGCCAGCGGCAGTGACATTTGTCAATTCGTCATTTTCGGTTCGTCATTTGTCAATTCTTCGTTCTTCCTTATCAGTATGTAATTTAATCGTTTTCTTGTGTTTACTACCATTACCAGTTTGCTTACTACTCTCACTTAATCTCCAGATAAACAAGAACACAGCGCCAGTGAAGCATGTTCCGCTGGAGTCAACGAAACCAAGAAAGAGCTGTGATAACTACGATCTGCGATTTTAACAGCTCTCTTAAAATGCTCATGTAAAATTATGTAAATTTACACTGAATGTATCCAATCTTATCAAACCATTCCGTTTTCAACAATTGATGTGCTGGTCTGTGAAATATAACCAACTGGTGAGGTTTGTGCGGTATAGATTACCAATGTCCCTCTCGTGGAGTGTGGTTCATGTACAAATGATACATATGTGATAAATCTCTATCAACAGGTTTTCTTGTGTTTCTATCCTGTGGAATAACGTCTGGGAAGGGAGAGCAACAATATCAACGCTTGGCGGTTGACCCTACCCCTTAAACATCATTTCTTGAAGGTAAAGGTTAAAGGTGATCTGCGATTTTAACAGCTCTCTTAAAATGCTCATGTAAAATTATGTAAATTTACACTGAATGTATCCAATCTTATCAAACCATTCCGTTTTCAACAATTGATGTGCTGGTCTGTGAAATATAACCAACTGGTGAGGTTTGTGCGGTATAGATTACCAATGTCCCTCTCGTGGAGTGTGGTTCATGTACAAATGATACATATGTGATAAATCTCTATCAACAGGTTTTCTTGTGTTTCTATCCTGTGGAATAACGTCTGGGAAGGGAGAGCAACAATATCAACGCTTGGCGGTTGACCCTACCCCTTAAACATCATTTCTTGAAGGTAAAGGTTAAAGGTGATCTGCGATTTTAACAGCTCTCTTAAAATGCTCATGTAAAATTATGTAAATTTACACTGAATGTATCCAATCTTATCAAACCATTCCGTTTTCAACAATTGATGTGCTGGTCTGTGAAATATAACCAACTGGTAATGGTAGTAAACACAAGAAAACGATTAAATTACATACTGATAAGGAAGAACGAAGAATTGACAAATGACGAACCGAAAATGACGAATTGACAAATGTCACTGCCGCTGGCTTCGGGTGCTGGTGGTTTTGCTGGGCAGGTAGTTTAGTTTACCTTTTGCTGGGCAGGTAGTTTAGTTTACCTAGGCCTTCGACAGCGTCGAAACGAATGCTATCCTGTCTGCGTTAGTCGATCAAGGAGTGGACTCGTCCTACATAAGAACGCTGGCCGACTGCTACCGCCACTGTTCTACGACAGTGCAGCTTTTCCGGCGCCCAATCAACATCCCCATCGAGAAGGGCGTCAGGCAAGGCGATACTATTTCGCCCAAGCTGTTTACTGCCGCATTGCAGTGGGTGATGAAGTCGCTCGACTGGGACGAAAAGGGCATACGTGTGGACGGAAAGTTCCTCTCGAACCTTCGTTTTGCGGACGACATCGTCATCTTCGCGAAAAGTACGACTGAAGCAGAGACGATGCTCCGAGAGCTAGACGAAGCTGGAAGGAAGATTGGACTGCGCATCAATCGGAAGAAGACACAGTTCATGAAGAACTCCTGGTGTGATGGGGGGCCCATCGAACTCGATGGATCTCCTATCGCCGAAACGAAGTCCTACGTTTACCTGGGGCGCTCCATGAACATGGACAACGACATGAAGGAAGAACTCATCAGAAGAAGGAGAGCCGCGTGGTCAGCCTTCGGGTCTCTCAAAGAGGCCACCGACCAACTCCAGGATGCTGACCTCCGTGCTCATTTGTTCGACTCGACAGTTCTTCCTGCTCTGTGCTACGCGGCTGAGACGTGGCCTGATACGTCAGCCACGGCGAAGTCCCTGCAAGTCACACACAGAGCGTTGGAAAGGTGTCTTCTGAAGTTCACCCGGCTATCCCAACACCGAGCCGGACTTCGCAGCTCCGATCTAAGGCAGATGTCCCGTCTGCGAGACCCTGCGGACTACACATCGAAAGCCAAGCATCGATGGGCCGGTCACATAATGAGAAGAGACGACGACCGTTGGACAAGAAGAACGGTGGAATGGCTGCCGCGCGATTGCACGCGGCCTCGTGGAAGACCACCTGCCAGATGGTCTGATGTGTTCGTCGAACGTATTAAGACTATGCTGTGTTCCAGAACGGCTGATTCTCGCTGTCGTCACAGTCGCCTCCGACCAACAAGCTGGATGACGATCGCGAGACAACGAAGCGAATGGAACTCGTGTTGGGGCCCGCACGTTCAGTGAAGCCGGGCCATCTAAGTATCTAAGTATCTAAGTAAAGGTTAAAGGTGATTCATCATGATGGAAAAGAAGTTAGGAGAACATTGAGAAAAAGCTAACGTGAACCCTTCACTGGACCGATATGATACTCATAGAAACATCTTACGGACGATAGCGGTAACCTTTTCAAGTCGCTTTTCTTCAGCGATGCATATTTTTACAAATTTCCAATGAATATGTCATTTAGGTAAGATTTATTATAAAAAAATATCTACTCTGTCGTTCGTCGGAGAAGGAAAGAGGAAGAATCGAATGGCTGAACACATTAGATCCCCCAGCGGATGTGATGATATCGTGGGGAAAACGCGCTCCAGCGACAAAACGCGACGCGTCCGCCGAAGCCTCAAAATGGACCGTTGTAATTTTACTGGCGAGTGCCGGCCGATAGCGTCGCCCCCTCGCCCACCCCCCCCCTAGGCTCAAGCGTGAGTTTCGATTTTTACCGAAAATTTACGACCCCCCTCACCAGAAGAGATTTTGGTATGACCCCTCCTTCACCTCCAAATTCTGCGAATACAGCGTTATGAATGGAAAAAAATTGTATGAAATTTGAAAATTCATTAATTGTTCTCCCTCATCCAAGAAAATGGTCCCCGTTTAAACAGTACCAAATTGATAAAGTTGAAGAAGTACAAAAGAAGTTCACGAGGAATATTGTCGCCAGAAATGGGTTGTTTCAAGTCAGCTATGCGGACAGGTTGGCCCATCTCAATAGCAGTTCGCTGTTTTTGAGACGCATTGTACATGATCAAAGCCTCATTTTCAAAATTATTTTGGGTGAAATCGGTATTGAGAAAGACGAATTGTTTACCTTTTCCATATTCAGAAACTTAACTAAAGGTCATCTGTATCGAATCATAATAGGGACAGCTCACTCTTCTCAGTACAGCCAGTCTTTCCTTGTACGAGCCGCTAAACAATGGAACGAGCTGCCAGAGTCGCTACTTCGGATTAACCCAAAAAATTACGCTCGAGGAGTTGAGGATTACCTCAAAGAGAAGGGGACGGTTTAATCTATGCTCTCTTGTTTGTCTACTCATGCGGCAATATCGTACACATTTCAGGCCTTATACCTTGCACCCTCTGACTTTGATGCCCAATACTCGATGCTTTTGATGCTGAACTGCTCTTGATGCTGAACTGTCGCTCAGTTGCATTAGCTTTTTGCCTGTAGTAAAAGTTGTTCTCTTCAACTGTTGTATACTATACTGAGTTGGATTTCGAGTTTTTTGAGTTTTTCAGTTTTGAGTTTTTGAGTTTTTTGAGTCTTCGAGCTTGCCTGCTTAATTTTTCTTTCTATTTCTTCCCCTATGTTCCCTTAGTCACTAGGGCTCAGCAGCAGCTTGGCTTTTCATTTGGTAGTACATTATATCCTGATTTTGTTGTTATACAGTGATATTCGTTTCCGTACATATACAGTACCGGACGCGCCGCAACGATAAAACGGCGGTAGCGGCGCCCCGGAGCGCCGAAATGCGCCGTTCCGGTGTCCACGCGTGGTGACCCGGGCAGAGCAAACCGCAGTTCATTCGCGCCCCATACCCAACGGGGGGCCACACGTGGTAGCTCCTTCGCGCCACCCCGTGGGGCCCCTTACTTCCAGCTTGGGACGCTAGGAAAGGACGCGCCGCATATTTATATGCGGCGAGGAGGAGGCGGAGCCTAGTCGGTGGTACGGACGCCGCATATTTATAATCGAAGGCGAGGGGGCGGAGTCTAGTTGGTGGTGAGTCACCAAGCGAGGGATCGAAGTGGCAACGGGATCCCAAAATCGAGGGGTCAACAAAATCGACTAAAAAGAAGTTTTACGAATTTGGGAAAATTGTATATGGAGGGATAGATCTCAAGCTGCTAAACTCCAATATATACTTATTTTTGCAAATAAACCGATTTTAAAGAAGTTATTTGAAAGCGGCGCGTTTCGGCACTCCGAGGCGCCGCTGCCGCCGTTTTATCGTTGCGGCGCGTCCGGTACTGTATTTGTATTACCATCAAAATTTAAAATACTACATCCGCCGTTATGCCAGCTTTCCCCCTTACCAGTTTATCGCCAGGCCCATGCAGCACCTTCAGTTTGCTCAATGTGATACCTTTGGCTCCGACACATAGATGGAAACCGAGCTCTTTGGCTTGCGGTCTTATGGGGTGCTCAGGCTTCTTGTCAACAAGTTTTTCAAGTTTTCAGTCTGCTTAGAATTTATTCTACTCGCCGTTTTTGATGTCAGCCTCAACTACAGGACTTACCTGAGACGACAAGAAGCTTCGTAGTCCCCTGCCGTCAAGCGGCTGCAATTTTATCTGCTGGCATTCTTCTGTCGATTTATCGCCTCGTCAATATATTAAATAAATTATTATTTATTTTTCTTCTTTCCTTCTCTTTTAGTTTACCTTCCTTAATTTTCATACCGTATGTCACTGGTTCTCTGGTGGGTCCTATGTACTAAGGGAATCTGTTTTTTCATAACATGTGTAAAAACTTTTCCTTGTACGTTAGTGTTCGTTAGTGTTCGTTCTCAGTTTTCTAAGTGTCCAACAGTTGTTTCACTATTGGTGAATATTGTGTTTGTTCTGTGTTGGATTGAAATAAATGTAAATGTAAAATACAAAAATTTAATGAAATAAACCTGTTGATTATGTGAGTTCAGGTACGCCAATGTCGATGAGGAAAGATGAATGGAGTTTTTAAACAAGCACAAGAGAGGACGGCATGTGAACCACAAGAAGAAGAAAAGGCGGCATGTAATCTTGAAAATGTATGCAGAAAAGGAATTTATTGTTGTCTGGTGTGATTTTGCAATAGCAACAGTCGTGAAAAGAACAATAGTAGCTTGATGTTTTCCACATTAGGGCAACTGCGACATATAGTTTTCACTACCGAAAGAACGCATCTAATCGGAGCGAAACTTCACACAAGAAATATTCCTATCCAGCCCAAACTTTGATGTAAAATTCAGAGTCCAATGAAACTTCCTTCCTGGTGAAGAGGGTGTTGTTTCGATTTCTGGCAGAAATCGAAACAAAATCGAAACTGCTCTGTTCACGAGGAAGGAAGTGATCTCTGGAAGCCACTCTACTATGGAAGAAAGCTGGAGTCCTCTACTGTTCAACGCTATGTTTAGATTTCCGAAATCCCTTGAACTATTAAAATTATAAGCACTTAACTGACACCACTGCCTTCCCTGCAGTAGCGCGTCGCGTCGCAAAGGATTTCGCCGCGCCGCCTCTTGAAAATAGTGCTGTTGGAATGAATGGTTATTGTACTGCAACGACTGATCGATTTGGAACAAAACTTCACACAAGGAATATTCCTATCCAGCCCAAACTTTGAAGTGAAATTCAGAATCCAATGAAACTTCCTTCCTGGTGAACAAGGTAGTTTCGATTTAGTTTCGATTTCTGGCAGAAATCGAAACAAAATCGAAACTACCCTGTTTTTTTTCATGTTTTTACCAATAATGTTTTTGGTGTTATTATAAATTTCATTAGTAAAATTTATTATGTTATCTTGATAAGGTAGAGTTCTTAGGATGAAATAAAAATGTTAAATAGATTTTACTATGTTTGATTACGCTTCAAAAAGAAGATACAGTTTTGTAGTTTAGTTTAGAAAGAATATTTATTTTTCGTGTAAAAGGGTTTAATTACAAAGTTAAATCTTGTTAGTTTAATAAAAATATAACTCCGAAGAAGTTAAGATTATTGAAATAATAAAAAGGATAAATAATGTTAGTAATTTTGTTAATTCATTGGTTGTTACTTTACCTTCAAGAAAAAGATTAACTATTGGGTGAAATTCTGGTAGAATATTGGGTATGGTTTTAGTTTTTGAAATTGTTACAGGCACTTTTTTAGCATTTTATTATACTGCGGATGGAAGAACGGATATTTTCATTAATTTTGGGGGTCTTCGAAGACTCAGAGCACACGGTTCAGAAAATCGAAAAATGCACATTGATGGGTGTTCTTATGACTTCTGATTAAATTCATTGGAAAGAGCTCAACATTTTAATATGCTTACCTATAACGCTTATGTATCGGAGACATCTCAAACCATTTACTCGGCCGCTAATTATGTAGGAGAGAGCGGTTGGAACATTTCTCGTTAACCATCGGCTACCCTCGTCTGTCGGATCACCATCGTCTACACGCGGAGCTCGCAGCAGCAAAAATCGCGTGCGGTAGCCATCTCGATGAGCCTGTACTCCGTGAACTCGTCGAATGTCACACAGGTACTGTCACCTTGCGCGCTCCCTGAGCTGGCAATAAGCATTCCTGCATAACTTCCTCCATCCGGTAGATGTCAGGCATAACGAGACTTGCCCGTAAGACTAACGCCGAAAAAAAAGACGAACAGTTTGGAGTGGCTCCAACTCCCGACAAGCCTCGCGACTTCCGTTCGAGTTGGCATGCTCCGAGCAAGAACTGAGATGGTATGCAAGGTTGGACTCGTGCTCGACATACAAGAAGCAAAACCGGGAGGGAAGTTCGAAATAGCGCTGGCTGGATACATGTAGACTTGAAGGTAGAAGGAACTCATCTAGACCACTTGCGTGATAGAGCTGCATAGAGTCAAGGAATAGTTAAATCGAATCCTGCTTCGAAACGAGACAAACGCTGAAAATGAATAAAACGATTTACTTTCTTCCATGACCATTTGTTTACAGAGCTAAATTGGTGTCCACACTTGGTGTTAAAATAATCAGGCACCTCCGAAGTGTTAGGTAAATGATGGAAATATCTTTCGGTAAATCATGGGCGACGCACAACAGAAAGCATTCCATCTCACTATCAGAGTCACTATCAACGCTCCACTACACGCTTTGATCATTCACCACAGTTATATTTAATAGCTTCAATTGAAACGTTCACTATACATGATGAAGATTGCAGGAAACACGGCATTACTGTGTTCTTCGCCTCAAAAATACACATCACTAGACTAGACATGCGTTCTTCTGAACATGGGCCTCACAAAAACGTGGGAACCGGTCTAAAAAAAATTCCAGCACGAGCTAAGGAGCTAGTGGAACGGAGTTTATTCGTTAGAGGTATCTGAGAACTGCGGAGGTTTAGAACATTGAAAATTTACAAATTCGTGTCTCAGTGACTTCCGAATTTTTTTGTTTCAGACACTCATGTCAAGATAAAATCTAGGGCAAACTTAGGAAAGATCCGTTTACGGAAGGGAAATAAAGAACTATTTCCTAATCGATTCCTGCAGACTGCTGCATGTTCCAGCCAGACGTACTATCAACCCCTCTTACTTCCAATCTCTAAAGTGAACAAAGAATCATCGAACCGACATAAAGCTATTCACTAGACCTCTAGCATTCACTGGTTGCGTACTCAAGAAGAACCGAGTTCTGCAATCCGTCAACGTAGTCAAGGAAAGGCTGTAGCGCACAGCGCTCCTCTTCAGAAGGCTCGGAGGCGTATTGTTGTTTCCGCATCTTCTGAAAAAGAAAAAAGCGGTCTTGTCGCCTCACACGAGAGAAAACAGAGGTGGTACCTGTATTGAACTTCTGTGGTACTGATAGGATAAAATCGCCTTGCAGAGGTGCCAGAAATTGAAGTCGGGCCACAACACCTCATCGAAGTAGATGTGACTTGAACAACACTAGAACACCAATTTGAAGGGCGGAACAACAGTAATACGAAAACAACTCACCTGCCACAGCAAGAAGTCGCTCAATCGCTTCTCTCCACTTGTGCGAATTAGTAAATCGGGCTCAGTTCCGCGACGGCTGTCCAAACACCGAGACACTAACCATTCCGAAATTTGATTTTCCTCCACCAAGCTCTAGACTGTTAAAACACAAGCTTTAAATTTCTACACTGAACCCTCTCGGGTTACCATAGCTTTATGAATTTCAACATATTGTGATCATAGGCGCACCTTCTCTCTTCCTTCCCTGATGACTTCGAAAGCTCGAGTAATTTCATCTCTTGACGTGTACGGCATACACACATTCACGACTCCCCTAAACATTTAACGGTTGTTGAATAGAATGCAAAAACCAAGGCTATACTACGTTGTTAAATTTAACGTTACGTACTCTTCATAATCATTCGTCAGAAGCTGGATCTGGGCAATGTAAGACCGCAGTTTCGGCGTTAGCATTGCAATATTACCGAAGAACCGGAACGATATCCGTTTCTCCTCGAGCTTATCCCTAGAAATGGGAAATTAGAGCGACCTCATGGATCCCATATAGATGTTAGACTACAATGTGCATCCGTAGAGATCAACAGCTTGGTGAGTACGCCTCCGCGCAACCGTCCTAGCCCCTGTCCCTTCATTACGTATCTATACTTGCAGCGGGCGCGATCGATCAAAATCCGAAAAACCAACATGATATTCCTGTTCAGCATCCCAGATGACCTAGCTAGCCGGTCTTAGCCAAATCGGTGATTTTGATCATACTACCCTAGACGATGATATTTTTTTTATTTTATTTAGCCAATAACTAAGTGGGATAAAAAGCAACGATTCACAACAGACGAAATGTAGAAAAACTAGCAATATGGCGATTATGTTAGTTAAGTACATACAAAAAAACAGCACAAAAACAAGAAAAACAAAAAATAGCGGGTACAATAAGGTGATAATACAAATGGAAGCGTGAAAAATTTTTTTCTTTTTTTTCTCTCCACCCAAGCTCAAAAAAACTGAAAGAAAAACTACATGACCAGTAAAAAAAATTCTAAGATACCCAGGCACACGTGCAGAGCAGAACTGTTTATAGACAGAGAAGGTCAAATAGCAAGAAAAACCTCCGTCAACGTGCCAGGTTGTCTACTACTGGTAGGCACACCACTGGCAACGCCAAACCGGGGCGGATGCTGTATATTGCATCTCTTCAACCTGGTACGCACCCCGGGGGGTTGGCCTACCAGGAGGAACCATGCGTACACGTGAGGGAGGTCAAAAACAGAAAAAAATAGCTTTCAAAAGTTGATAAACTGTACTGCAACGTGGCGTTAAAACAGGGAAACTAGGTTATCGATCAGCCATCAGAATTTTAGCTTTTTAGTCTGAAATTCGGATGCAGGAGCAGTGTATCACATGTTCTCAGTGAGGAAACTTTTCTTCTTTTTTTTTTGAACTGGGTGGCTAGAGACGAGTAGATATGTAACCCAGCACTAAGTAAGCTACACTTATTTATAATTCCATACGTTCTCTTGCTGTTTACTGAGGATCATCCTCAGAGCTTCCTCAGCCATCTGCGTCTGAGCTGTGCTGGAAGTGGAGGATCTTACGGAGGAGGGTCACGTCTCACCGCAGCGTTGGTCACTATCCGCGACCTATCTAGAACGTTCTATGGCAGCGTATAAGCGGCACTGCCCGGCATGTGAGCCAAGACTGATCGACTGCGAAGAGACGACCACCATCGCCGCCGCCGACAACGCCGACAACGACAACGACGACCACCGCCACCGCCGCCGCTGACAACAACGACCGCCGCCACCGACGCCGACAGCGATCAGCGACACCGAACAACGACGCCAACCGCGGCCACCAGAACCCAGCGGCTCCACCCAACACCGAGGCCGAACACAAGACAAACAACCTGAATAAAACTTTTCAAACGTTGTCTTCACAGAAGAAAAAAGAGATGAGTAGATCACCTCGTAGTTTGGGTATTAAGATATTCCGCAAGTTTAAGCTGAAACACTGCAGATTTTCTATATCTGAAAAGGTCCTGAGGTAGCCTATTCCACAGCTGAGCGACTCTTACAAGGAAACACTGTTCAAAAGATGATGTGTTTGGTCTTTCTGGGCGAACTGGTATGGTTGGTCTTCGGCCGAAATTCGAAAAACGAACGACAGTTTCCTGATCAGATGCTGATTTTTCCACCCGATCTTACCCAAACTTCACTCAGAGGCTATAAGTGAAGTTTGGGTGAGATCGGGTGAAAAATTTTCTTCCGACCACTGGAGTGCCGTAAGTTGAATAATGCCCTGGAAAGCCGGAAAGCAGAAGCGCTGTTAGGTCCAAAAGTCTGAAATATAAGTGCAGTTATCCCGTATCCTTTTGGGTACACATAGTAACCAGACTACATTGCTACTCTTCAGCGTTGTTGCGTAACTAGGCGAGAATCTAATGTTGTTTGCGCTGCTTTTAAGCGTACGGTCTATTTCAATGTTTTTCAGCATGCTTCGCATTCTCCCTAGAATCTTCAATGCGAGGAAGTTATCGCTGAGGACACTCAACACAGAGAAGCCGAAAGTGCAGAAAGAGAAAAAAGAGGAAATGTTGGCAAAAAAGACGCCATCGGGAAAACTCGACGAGTTGGTTGGTAGTTATCCACCTTTTTGTCTTTTTCTTCCCGTCTCTACAGTCAAGTACTCCCCGCTCCGAGGAGCACGAAGTCTATGGCGCGACGCGCGCTGAAGCGGAAGTGCCAAGGTTACTACCTGTATTCACTACGTTTTGCGTTTTGGCATATTTGTCTTCATCAGAGCCTGGAAGAAAGGGGAAAGTGAACAAAAAATCAAAGTCTACTTGTCTCCTTCAAACCCTGAAAAAGACCGATTTGGCGAAACGTTAGCCGTAATAAACTTGTTTACTAATCTTGGTCTGTCTGCTTCGACATTGCTACACTATAAGTTTGTTTTTGCTTTTTTTGAGATGGTGTTGTCTTGTTTGTTAGAAGACTGTGGAGACTGAATAATGTAGCATTTTCGCTTACAGTTTTTGAGCGGATCCTACTCCGTAAGGTGGAGGAAGGATGTTGCTCCACTCAAATACGTGGAAGAGTCTGCAACATTGACAATTGTGAATGATTGATGTCATGGAACTAATATTCTTTCTTTCAGAAGCCGTACGTGGATCCGTATCTTCCGAAGCATCCAAACGGTATTAATCCCGTAACAGGAGAGGTGGGTTCGTTCCGCATGATTAGTTAAGGAATTTTGGGCAGCATTCCTCTTATTACCTCCAGTGGTCGAACAAAATTTTCCGACCAATGTTTCCCATACTTGGCCTCTGGGGTTATTTGGAATGCTGATCACGATTTCGGCATGTTTTTTGAATTTCCATCGGAGATCACCCGTATCATCCACTAGGGTAGTTGGCTCAAAATGTCGGATTTAGCTTAAGATTCATCGAGGTATGTTGTTTCACGTACTGATAACGCTGGTGATATTGCCCTTTTGAATTTGGGCCGATTTTGGTCGTTATGGGCATGTAAATAAAAAAAAATAACGCTCGAATGTTATGGTTGGCTTAGGTTTCAAGGTTATTCCTTCTAAGTGCTCGAAACGTAGAATCCTATAGAAGCAGAGTTTTTTAGTTGGTTCGAAGAAGGAATTTGTAGTAGTTTGATTGAAAGGAATATGGGATAGTCTGTTTCAGCAAGAAAACATTGGGTTAATGGTATTTTTTGAACTCTGATGACTCACACTTGCAGTGACATTTCTCCTATATGCAGAGTCTGCCTCCCGCTGTACAAGACTTTAGTTTGAGTTAGAAATTTGAAGCTAAAATTCTAAAAAATTCTCTTCTAGCTAAAATTCGCTTTCTCTCAGCCATATGCTTTCTTGCTTGAAGCACAATCACTAAGCGATTGACTGGAATTTGGTTTTACGTTTAAACAACGACTCCGCCGAATGTTTGTATTATACCTTTCCCGTTTAGGTGGGTGGTCCGGCTGGCCCGGAACCAACTCGTTTCGGTGATTGGGAACGAAAAGGACGTGTATCCGACTTCTGAAGCAAGGAATTTATTGCTGCTCGGCATTTCGACACATTTTGTAGCGCAATGTGCAGTTGTAACATAATATCACCTGAAATTAATCACATGTGGGCATTTTTCATATGAATTTGTGAAATTTTAACAATCAAGGAAACAATACTGTTTATGTAAAAATTTAGTGAAACCGTTGGTCATGGTATATTTGCAGGTTTGTGTTCAATTGATTGATAAGCGGTGCCTGACTGCAAGATCTGTTGAAGTGAATGGTTCGTTGGATACATAGTCAATAGAGTACGTGTAGTAATGTATTTATTAGTGTTTCAGAACGTATAATAATAAATTTGTTGATTTTTCTTACGTCGATCTTCTTTTCTGAAAAAATGCATGGCTTCTCCATTTATATTCATCATATTAATATAATAATAATATTGCAGACCAAAGCAGTTGTTTATTTGAATATCTACTAATCTCACAGTATGCGTGTGAGGTGTTGTTTTGGAGAGGCTAATTCAGTATATGATCAATGCGTATGTATTTCCAAGTCAGTGAGGAATTGCAGTGCCTGTTACACTTAACAATGGCAGTAACAGTGCCAGAATTGGTGACCACACCAGAAATGGAAATAGAGTGTGCCATCACGAATCCGCGCATATTAAATGTTTCGGAGATGTTCAACTGTCCAGGAATTCAGGTAATTCGTTTTCATTCATGTGAAATCCGTTCGGTTCGTTGTTTGGGTATTCTTAAATAAAAAAATGTGAAGGTGGCGGCGTTGACTAGTCCCCTAGAAATGCGCCACCGCAGTTGCCATTCAGAATCATAGAGGTATGATGAATATGTATGAGGCCTACAATCACTTGTGGATGCCAGTAACACCCCCTCCAAATAAATACCAAATCGATTATAACTATTATGTTTCAAACCTCTCGATTGAACACTTCCCTTTTTTAAGTTGCGTACTTTCTTCGATCAAAATACAATCGGGCTATATACAGTTAATGTCTGCTGGTTAATTCCCGAAAAACTATTGATCTGCACTATGAGATCACTCAAGTTAGAATTCTATTATTCCGTATGACCTATACAAATGGTATTCTACAGAAATCACGTCTGGAGGGTTTGCCTGACGGTGAGCTAAAGTCCAGTAGTCCTGCATGAAATTTTTACTTGTGACATTCGAGAAGTGGGGTTCGGCGATGTCAGATAGGTAACACTCTCAGTCCAGTCTTTTCTTGGGTTTGCAGGTTACAAAATCCATTTGCCCGCAGAGTAGTTCAGTGTTGCGATTTGAGGTGAAAGGTCCCACACGATGATTCTACAAGAGCTTTGCTATCTGTGGAATATCTCCATTCTGAAATGTAATTCAGATTTTCGTATCACTTTTCTTTGTTCACCCATACCAAACCAATGCTTTGTATTCTCATCTGCCGCGCCCTCGGAGATTCTTTTGCAAGTTAGCCAATTCGTCGCACAGAGTTCCTAGCTTTAGCTTGCGCAGAATTAAACATAGTCTTAGAATTAAATTAAATTTAATTGTCATGAACCGTTGCCAACCTCCCAATCTTCTCGCCTAATATTTGATTTCATAGTACATAACTAGCGGACGCCTCTTGACTTCGGAACACTCCCAACCCTATTGACGATTATAATGGAGTGGTATCACTCTTCAATATTATCCTTTCTTCACAACTTGTGTCAGAAATCCACAAAGCAGATCGAATTACTTTTCTTGTCTAGAGCTAATGGTGACGCACAAGTTCAATTTTTGTTCCAATCTATATTGATTTACTTTGTTTTCGCACACACAATGGAGGAGAACAGTGATCGTGTACTGTTCTGGCTCACCAAATTTTCAACGATGTTGACATTTGAAGGATGTGAATCAGCCTATCAACGTCGCCGACAGTACCTTTATCCTTTCTGATTCAGGCACTTCAACAGACGAATCCTCTACTGTTCAAAACACTCCAAGTGTTCTCCTACGGAACTGTGAAAGACCTTCCTAAAGAGGTAACACACATGTTAATTCCTTGACATCTCATACTGACTGAATACTCAACATTTATTTATTAAGGTAGATTTACCGCCAGCAGCACTGTCGAAACTGCGGCAGCTATCACTGATCAGTTTGGCGGCAAACAGTTCGTCGAATCGGCAGCTACCGTACGCGGAAGTTATGCAGTTGTGAGTTCATACGACCGAAGGACCCATCTTTTCTTTAGAGCGAACAGAAATAACACTTGGATGTATTCAGCCTTGAACTGAGTGCAACTCGTGAATTAGAAGACATTGTGATCGATGCAATTTATAACAAGCTCATCAAAGCGCGTCTTGACTCGAAGGGCCAATTTGTGGAGGTTCGTCGTCTCGTTTGTATGTGGATGTGTACAACTGTAGATGCCTTGCAGTATATGTTTTGAACTCTAGTTTTGCAAGCTCAACCGAAGTGTGGACTAGAGTTTCATCATTGAAAAATCGCTCTCAGGTGGACGATTGGGCGTCGCGAGACACCCCTCTTGAAGCGATTCCAGACATCATCGATATGTTCCAACAATTCTCCCATCGCGTTGCTGACGTTCGCCAAAGTGCACTGCAAGACGCAGACAGGTAAGTCTAATATGGTGCTTCCAAAATTATTTCTAATGAAGTTGAGCACTCGTCTTGCGATCCCTTTCCAGTCATGTTTGCCCTTCTCAACCACTATCACACCTGTCTTTCTTTTTAGGCGAGACGCTCAAGTGTTGGCGGATTTGAAAAGGGCACAGCAAGTTGAAGCTGATCTCGTAGCAGCTCGAAAGGCTCACGATGAGTCGATGCTGGTCTCACTCAATTCACACGAGCCGTCCACCTCTACCAGATCGAAGGCTTCTCGCATAAGTAGGCAACGCACATCGCAGGCTGTACCTAATAAGCAATAGCCTTTTTGCACGCATGAAATGTACACTTTTTACTACTGTATGAAGACCATTGCTTAGATTCGTTTGTCTTGTCCTGTTATTTTAATGAAATTGTAATACATTTCACGAGTTCTCGCTTGGAATCTCGTCACGTTCTTATTAGTATACTACTCTTCGTTGCCGAATGAGATTAATGAGCGAATCAGTATTTATTTCGCTTTAGCGTTTCCACTTTCCAGTGGCAGTTAAGAGTGAGCCATTCCTTTGACCTCGGAAGACGACGGAAGCATCGAAACGTCAAGGCGAAATGAATATTGATCCGCCGTCTCACCTCGTTCACTCCAGGAGAGCAACATACGAATGGTAATGCATATATACCATAATAAGCAAATGGAGCCAAATGGACCAAGACTAAATCGAATGTAACTCCCGGTGAATAGTAACTTACACTAGTTTTCACATACTTGCTCGTAACATCATGCCTTTCAACCAAGCAAGCCGTAGCCGACACAATTCCTACTTCTATTAGTACGTCTGGTCATCAGGCAAAGATTGCAATGAATGCAATCCTCAACGAAGAAGTTAGGTTCCCGATATGAAAACGGCATTAACAGCGAACATTTTGTAAATTCAGCGCCTTCAGCTAAACGATTGCCCGTGATGGAGACCTCAGCAGCGAGGTGTTCGAGCAAGCATCGCTTTGATGAAGTGGCGTGTGCCTGCAGGCGCATTTTACGAAAGAAATATACAGGAACGGTTCAAGTTGAAGATTTATCGGACAGTTGTAAGGCCCGTTGCTCTGTTAGGAGCTGCGTGCTGCCCTGCCATCAGGGAGCGCCGACTTAGCGTGACAGAAATGGAAATGCTGAGGTGGATGTTGGAGAGGCACGTTAGGCAGGAATGCTAATTGCCAACTCAGGGAGTGCGCAAAGTGGCAATGCCTGAGGACCATTTGGCGAGATCCCCCAGCACAGGTGCACCGAGATAGACGCCGCACGCGATTTCTGCAGCGACGAACTCCTCGTGAAGGCCATTATCACAATTACCGGCATGAAACGGCCTAACGATAAGGAGTCGACTACACATGAACATTATATGTGAGCGACTTCTAGAATTACTGCGGGTGCTAGGACTCGTCGTGGACACGGGCCCGTCCCTGCTGCCAGCCGGCCAAACTCGCCAGTAAAATTACAACGGCCCATTTTGAGGCTTCAGCGGACGCGTCGCGTTTTTGTTGCTGAGCGCGTTTTCTCTACGACGTCCTCACATCCGCTGGGGATTTAAGGAGACACGACTATAATTACAGAGCGACTCAAATTACTCATCGTCAGCATAGGCGTAATTGGTGCGCGTATTGTCACTGGAGCGCACATTCCGCGCCCCACTCAACTAGCGCGATAATACTGCACGCTAAACGTATTCCATTGGCGACGAAATAGTGTGCACAGAGAGGAGTGACCGAGACCGCGTGGCTTCGCCACGCGGTCCCGGGCGGGTGACCGCGTGGCATCGCCACGCGGTCGGGCTAGGGGAGGAAATCCGGGGTGGGTGAGTCATTTTAGGCATTGCAAAACATCACGCTGCGAAAGGATCCGGACCCTGAACTATCCTACGATAACAGCCATCACTGCCACTTACCCATCTCCACCGCCTGGGAAACTCTCTCGGATACCTTATGACGGGCCGCTCCCAGTCCGTTGCCGGTCAGACAGTGTCCGCGACTAGATGTGCAAGTGCGCGCGCAATTCAAACTGCAGTTAATGGGGAGTGATTGCACCAATAGCGCCTAACATGACGCGCAGTGGCACCAATTGCGCCTAACATGACGCGCAGCGAGTAATTTGAGTCGCTCTGTAATTATATTCCTCCTTTAAGGAGTTGATAAGGAGATATTGATGTGATTTGTGATTTTATTATTGCTGATAGCAGAGGGTCCGGAACGTTTTGTTTAAAACTACTGGTTACCACTTCCTTCGTCTTTTGCCGATTTTTAAGTTGTTTCGTATCATTTTTTTCGTTTTATTTCTTCTTTTCAGCTAGAGTTGGAAATGGTCTGTTTACCGTGTATATTTCTACCGGTTCTTCTAGCTATCTATCTCAAATTCATTCAGCCGTACGTATACAGGTGGAATTTTCCCTATTGCTGTATTTGTCCACTAGTCTATTTTTATTTGACACCAGTTGATGAATTGATTACCCAGTGATTAGTTAACGGTTCCGTGGCACCGAGAGAGACCTGGGACCGGGATATCTACATTTGAATTGTTATGACAAAGTTCATTTCATTCTTTGCAGCACTAGAGATCTGCAGGTAAGACCAAGAACCTCATTTCAAGTGACCTAGCCACGTGATTAGGTAAACTTTCGTAAAATACTTCCTCTTGAAATTGATAGTAGGCAAAAATTTGCCTGGGGAACCATTACAAAAGCAGATATAAATTTTACAATTCCAGAATCCTACCGCAGCGGTGGGTGGAGTTCCTGGACCCGATTCTCTATCCAACCTGCCCAGCAAAACCACCAGCACCCGAAGCCAGCGGCAGTGACATTTGTCAATTCGTCATTTTCGGTTCGTCATTTGTCAATTCTTCGTTCTTCCTTATCAGTATGTAATTTAATCGTTTTCTTGTGTTTACTACCATTACCAGTTTGCTTACTACTCTCACTTAATCTCCAGATAAACAAGAACACAGCGCCAGTGAAGCATGTTCCGCTGGAGTCAACGAAACCAAGAAAGAGCTGTGATAACTACGATCTGCGATTTTAACAGCTCTCTTAAAATGCTCATGTAAAATTATGTAAATTTACACTGAATGTATCCAATCTTATCAAACCATTCCGTTTTCAACAATTGATGTGCTGGTCTGTGAAATATAACCAACTGGTGAGGTTTGTGCGGTATAGATTACCAATGTCCCTCTCGTGGAGTGTGGTTCATGTACAAATGATACATATGTGATAAATCTCTATCAACAGGTTTTCTTGTGTTTCTATCCTGTGGAATAACGTCTGGGAAGGGAGAGCAACAATATCAACGCTTGGCGGTTGACCCTACCCCTTAAACATCATTTCTTGAAGGTAAAGGTTAAAGGTGATCTGCGATTTTAACAGCTCTCTTAAAATGCTCATGTAAAATTATGTAAATTTACACTGAATGTATCCAATCTTATCAAACCATTCCGTTTTCAACAATTGATGTGCTGGTCTGTGAAATATAACCAACTGGTGAGGTTTGTGCGGTATAGATTACCAATGTCCCTCTCGTGGAGTGTGGTTCATGTACAAATGATACATATGTGATAAATCTCTATCAACAGGTTTTCTTGTGTTTCTATCCTGTGGAATAACGTCTGGGAAGGGAGAGCAACAATATCAACGCTTGGCGGTTGACCCTACCCCTTAAACATCATTTCTTGAAGGTAAAGGTTAAAGGTGATCTGCGATTTTAACAGCTCTCTTAAAATGCTCATGTAAAATTATGTAAATTTACACTGAATGTATCCAATCTTATCAAACCATTCCGTTTTCAACAATTGATGTGCTGGTCTGTGAAATATAACCAACTGGTAATGGTAGTAAACACAAGAAAACGATTAAATTACATACTGATAAGGAAGAACGAAGAATTGACAAATGACGAACCGAAAATGACGAATTGACAAATGTCACTGCCGCTGGCTTCGGGTGCTGGTGGTTTTGCTGGGCAGGTTGGATAGAGAATCGGGTCCAGGAACTCCACCCACCGCTGCGGTAGGATTCTGGAATTGTAAAATTTATATCTGCTTTTGTAATGGTTCCCCAGGCAAATTTTTGCCTACTATCAATTTCAAGAGGAAGTATTTTACGAAAGTTTACCTAATCACGTGGCTAGGTCACTTGAAATGAGGTTCTTGGTCTTACCTGCAGATCTCTAGTGCTGCAAAGAATGAAATGAACTTTGTCATAACAATTCAAATGTAGATATCCCGGTCCCAGGTCTCTCTCGGTGCCACGGAACCGTTAACTAATCACTGGGTAATCAATTCATCAACTGGTGTCAAATAAAAATAGACTAGTGGACAAATACAGCAATAGGGAAAATTCCACCTGTATACGTACGGCTGAATGAATTTGAGATAGATAGCTAGAAGAACCGGTAGAAATATACACGGTAAACAGACCATTTCCAACTCTAGCTGAAAAGAAGAAATAAAACGAAAAAAATGATACGAAACAACTTAAAAATCGGCAAAAGACGAAGGAAGTGGTAACCAGTAGTTTTAAACAAAACGTTCCGGACCCTCTGCTATCAGCAATAATAAAATCACAAATCACATCAATATCTCCTTATCAACTCCTTAAAGGAGGAATATAATTACAGAGCGACTCAAATTACTCGCTGCGCGTCATGTTAGGCGCAATTGGTGCCACTGCGCGTCATGTTAGGCGCTATTGGTGCAATCACTCCCCATTAACTGCAGTTTGAATTGCGCGCGCACTTGCACATCTAGTCGCGGACACTGTCTGACCGGCAACGGACTGGGAGCGGCCCGTCATAAGGTATCCGAGAGAGTTTCCCAGGCGGTGGAGATGGGTAAGTGGCAGTGATGGCTGTTATCGTAGGATAGTTCAGGGTCCGGATCCTTTCGCAGCGTGATGTTTTGCAATGCCTAAAATGACTCACCCACCCCGGATTTCCTCCCCTAGCCCGACCGCGTGGCGATGCCACGCGGTCACCCGCCCGGGACCGCGTGGCGAAGCCACGCGGTCTCGGTCACTCCTCTCTGTGCACACTATTTCGTCGCCAATGGAATACGTTTAGCGTGCAGTATTATCGCGCTAGTTGAGTGGGGCGCGGAATGTGCGCTCCAGTGACAATACGCGCACCAATTACGCCTATGCTGACGATGAGTAATTTGAGTCGCTCTGTAATTATAGTCGTGTCTCCTTAAATCCCCAGCGGATGTGAGGACGTCGTAGAGAAAACGCGCTCAGCAACAAAAACGCGACGCGTCCGCTGAAGCCTCAAAATGGGCCGTTGTAATTTTACTGGCGAGTTTGGCCGGCTGGCAGCAGGGACGGGCCCGTGTCCACGACGAGTCCTAGCACCCGCAGTAATTCTAGAAGTCGCTCACATATAATGTTCATGTGTAGTCGACTCCTTATCGTTAGGCCGTTTCATGCCGGTAATTGTGATAATGGCCTTCACGAGGAGTTCGTCGCTGCAGAAATCGCGTGCGGCGTCTATCTCGGTGCACCTGTGCTGGGGGATCTCGCCAAATGGTCCTCAGGCATTGCCACTTTGCGCACTCCCTGAGTTGGCAATTAGCATTCCTGCCTAACGTGCCTCTCCAACATCCACCTCAGCATTTCCATTTCTGTCACGCTAAGTCGGCGCTCCCTGATGGCAGGGCAGCACGCAGCTCCTAACAGAGCAACGGGCCTTACAACTGTCCGATAAATCTTCAACTTGAACCGTTCCTGTATATTTCTTTCGTAAAATGCGCCTGCAGGCACACGCCACTTCATCAAAGCGATGCTTGCTCGAACACCTCGCTGCTGAGGTCTCCATCACGGGCAATCGTTTAGCTGAAGGCGCTGAATTTACAAAATGTTCGCTGTTAATGCCGTTTTCATATCGGGAACCTAACTTCTTCGTTGAGGATTGCATTCATTGCAATCTTTGCCTGATGACCAGACGTACTAATAGAAGTAGGAATTGTGTCGGCTACGGCTTGCTTGGTTGAAAGGCATGATGTTACGAGCAAGTATGTGAAAACTAGTGTAAGTTACTATTCACCGGGAGTTACATTCGATTTAGTCTTGGTCCATTTGGCTCCATTTGCTTATTATGGTATATATGCATTACCATTCGTATGTTGCTCTCCTGGAGTGAACGAGGTGAGACGGCGGATCAATATTCATTTCGCCTTGACGTTTCGATGCTTCCGTCGTCTTCCGAGGTCAAAGGAATGGCTCACTCTTAACTGCCACTGGAAAGTGGAAACGCTAAAGCGAAATAAATACTGATTCGCTCATTAATCTCATTCGGCAACGAAGAGTAGTATACTAATAAGAACGTGACGAGATTCCAAGCGAGAACTCGTGAAATGTATTACAATTTCATTAAAATAACAGGACAAGACAAACGAATCTAAGCAATGGTCTTCATACAGTAGTAAAAAGTGTACATTTCATGCGTGCAAAAAGGCTATTGCTTATTAGGTACAGCCTGCGATGTGCGTTGCCTACTTATGCGAGAAGCCTTCGATCTGGTAGAGGTGGACGGCTCGTGTGAATTGAGTGAGACCAGCATCGACTCATCGTGAGCCTTTCGAGCTGCTACGAGATCAGCTTCAACTTGCTGTGCCCTTTTCAAATCCGCCAACACTTGAGCGTCTCGCCTAAAAAGAAAGACAGGTGTGATAGTGGTTGAGAAGGGCAAACATGACTGGAAAGGGATCGCAAGACGAGTGCTCAACTTCATTAGAAATAATTTTGGAAGCACCATATTAGACTTACCTGTCTGCGTCTTGCAGTGCACTTTGGCGAACGTCAGCAACGCGATGGGAGAATTGTTGGAACATATCGATGATGTCTGGAATCGCTTCAAGAGGGGTGTCTCGCGACGCCCAATCGTCCACCTGAGAGCGATTTTTCAATGATGAAACTCTAGTCCACACTTCGGTTGAGCTTGCAAAACTAGAGTTCAAAACATATACTGCAAGGCATCTACAGTTGTACACATCCACATACAAACGAGACGACGAACCTCCACAAATTGGCCCTTCGAGTCAAGACGCGCTTTGATGAGCTTGTTATAAATTGCATCGATCACAATGTCTTCTAATTCACGAGTTGCACTCAGTTCAAGGCTGAATACATCCAAGTGTTATTTCTGTTCGCTCTAAAGAAAAGATGGGTCCTTCGGTCGTATGAACTCACAACTGCATAACTTCCGCGTACGGTAGCTGCCGATTCGACGAACTGTTTGCCGCCAAACTGATCAGTGATAGCTGCCGCAGTTTCGACAGTGCTGCTGGCGGTAAATCTACCTTAATAAATAAATGTTGAGTATTCAGTCAGTATGAGATGTCAAGGAATTAACATGTGTGTTACCTCTTTAGGAAGGTCTTTCACAGTTCCGTAGGAGAACACTTGGAGTGTTTTGAACAGTAGAGGATTCGTCTGTTGAAGTGCCTGAATCAGAAAGGATAAAGGTACTGTCGGCGACGTTGATAGGCTGATTCACATCCTTCAAATGTCAACATCGTTGAAAATTTGGTGAGCCAGAACAGTACACGATCACTGTTCTCCTCCATTGTGTGTGCGAAAACAAAGTAAATCAATATAGATTGGAACAAAAATTGAACTTGTGCGTCACCATTAGCTCTAGACAAGAAAAGTAATTCGATCTGCTTTGTGGATTTCTGACACAAGTTGTGAAGAAAGGATAATATTGAAGAGTGATACCACTCCATTATAATCGTCAATAGGGTTGGGAGTGTTCCGAAGTCAAGAGGCGTCCGCTAGTTATGTACTATGAAATCAAATATTAGGCGAGAAGATTGGGAGGTTGGCAACGGTTCATGACAATTAAATTTAATTTAATTCTAAGACTATGTTTAATTCTGCGCAAGCTAAAGCTAGGAACTCTGTGCGACGAATTGGCTAACTTGCAAAAGAATCTCCGAGGGCGCGGCAGATGAGAATACAAAGCATTGGTTTGGTATGGGTGAACAAAGAAAAGTGATACGAAAATCTGAATTACATTTCAGAATGGAGATATTCCACAGATAGCAAAGCTCTTGTAGAATCATCGTGTGGGACCTTTCACCTCAAATCGCAACACTGAACTACTCTGCGGGCAAATGGATTTTGTAACCTGCAAACCCAAGAAAAGACTGGACTGAGAGTGTTACCTATCTGACATCGCCGAACCCCACTTCTCGAATGTCACAAGTAAAAATTTCATGCAGGACTACTGGACTTTAGCTCACCGTCAGGCAAACCCTCCAGACGTGATTTCTGTAGAATACCATTTGTATAGGTCATACGGAATAATAGAATTCTAACTTGAGTGATCTCATAGTGCAGATCAATAGTTTTTCGGGAATTAACCAGCAGACATTAACTGTATATAGCCCGATTGTATTTTGATCGAAGAAAGTACGCAACTTAAAAAAGGGAAGTGTTCAATCGAGAGGTTTGAAACATAATAGTTATAATCGATTTGGTATTTATTTGGAGGGGGTGTTACTGGCATCCACAAGTGATTGTAGGCCTCATACATATTCATCATACCTCTATGATTCTGAATGGCAACTGCGGTGGCGCATTTCTAGGGGACTAGTCAACGCCGCCACCTTCACATTTTTTTATTTAAGAATACCCAAACAACGAACCGAACGGATTTCACATGAATGAAAACGAATTACCTGAATTCCTGGACAGTTGAACATCTCCGAAACATTTAATATGCGCGGATTCGTGATGGCACACTCTATTTCCATTTCTGGTGTGGTCACCAATTCTGGCACTGTTACTGCCATTGTTAAGTGTAACAGGCACTGCAATTCCTCACTGACTTGGAAATACATACGCATTGATCATATACTGAATTAGCCTCTCCAAAACAACACCTCACACGCATACTGTGAGATTAGTAGATATTCAAATAAACAACTGCTTTGGTCTGCAATATTATTATTATATTAATATGATGAATATAAATGGAGAAGCCATGCATTTTTTCAGAAAAGAAGATCGACGTAAGAAAAATCAACAAATTTATTATTATACGTTCTGAAACACTAATAAATACATTACTACACGTACTCTATTGACTATGTATCCAACGAACCATTCACTTCAACAGATCTTGCAGTCAGGCACCGCTTATCAATCAATTGAACACAAACCTGCAAATATACCATGACCAACGGTTTCACTAAATTTTTACATAAACAGTATTGTTTCCTTGATTGTTAAAATTTCACAAATTCATATGAAAAATGCCCACATGTGATTAATTTCAGGTGATATTATGTTACAACTGCACATTGCGCTACAAAATGTGTCGAAATGCCGAGCAGCAATAAATTCCTTGCTTCAGAAGTCGGATACACGTCCTTTTCGTTCCCAATCACCGAAACGAGTTGGTTCCGGGCCAGCCGGACCACCCACCTAAACGGGAAAGGTATAATACAAACATTCGGCGGAGTCGTTGTTTAAACGTAAAACCAAATTCCAGTCAATCGCTTAGTGATTGTGCTTCAAGCAAGAAAGCATATGGCTGAGAGAAAGCGAATTTTAGCTAGAAGAGAATTTTTTAGAATTTTAGCTTCAAATTTCTAACTCAAACTAAAGTCTTGTACAGCGGGAGGCAGACTCTGCATATAGGAGAAATGTCACTGCAAGTGTGAGTCATCAGAGTTCAAAAAATACCATTAACCCAATGTTTTCTTGCTGAAACAGACTATCCCATATTCCTTTCAATCAAACTACTACAAATTCCTTCTTCGAACCAACTAAAAAACTCTGCTTCTATAGGATTCTACGTTTCGAGCACTTAGAAGGAATAACCTTGAAACCTAAGCCAACCATAACATTCGAGCGTTATTTTTTTTTATTTACATGCCCATAACGACCAAAATCGGCCCAAATTCAAAAGGGCAATATCACCAGCGTTATCAGTACGTGAAACAACATACCTCGATGAATCTTAAGCTAAATCCGACATTTTGAGCCAACTACCCTAGTGGATGATACGGGTGATCTCCGATGGAAATTCAAAAAACATGCCGAAATCGTGATCAGCATTCCAAATAACCCCAGAGGCCAAGTATGGGAAACATTGGTCGGAAAATTTTGTTCGACCACTGGAGGTAATAAGAGGAATGCTGCCCAAAATTCCTTAACTAATCATGCGGAACGAACCCACCTCTCCTGTTACGGGATTAATACCGTTTGGATGCTTCGGAAGATACGGATCCACGTACGGCTTCTGAAAGAAAGAATATTAGTTCCATGACATCAATCATTCACAATTGTCAATGTTGCAGACTCTTCCACGTATTTGAGTGGAGCAACATCCTTCCTCCACCTTACGGAGTAGGATCCGCTCAAAAACTGTAAGCGAAAATGCTACATTATTCAGTCTCCACAGTCTTCTAACAAACAAGACAACACCATCTCAAAAAAAAAGCAAAAACAAACTTATAGTGTAGCAATGTCGAAGCAGACAGACCAAGATTAGTAAACAAGTTTATTACGGCTAACGTTTCGCCAAATCGGTCTTTTTCAGGGTTTGAAGGAGACAAGTAGACTTTGATTTTTTGTTCACTTTCCCCTTTCTTCCAGGCTCTGATGAAGACAAATATGCCAAAACGCAAAACGTAGTGAATACAGGTAGTAACCTTGGCACTTCCGCTTCAGCGCGCGTCGCGCCATAGACTTCGTGCTCCTCGGAGCGGGGAGTACTTGACTGTAGAGACGGGAAGAAAAAGACAAAAAGGTGGATAACTACCAACCAACTCGTCGAGTTTTCCCGATGGCGTCTTTTTTGCCAACATTTCCTCTTTTTTCTCTTTCTGCACTTTCGGCTTCTCTGTGTTGAGTGTCCTCAGCGATAACTTCCTCGCATTGAAGATTCTAGGGAGAATGCGAAGCATGCTGAAAAACATTGAAATAGACCGTACGCTTAAAAGCAGCGCAAACAACATTAGATTCTCGCCTAGTTACGCAACAACGCTGAAGAGTAGCAATGTAGTCTGGTTACTATGTGTACCCAAAAGGATACGGGATAACTGCACTTATATTTCAGACTTTTGGACCTAACAGCGCTTCTGCTTTCCGGCTTTCCAGGGCATTATTCAACTTACGGCACTCCAGTGGTCGGAAGAAAATTTTTCACCCGATCTCACCCAAACTTCACTTATAGCCTCTGAGTGAAGTTTGGGTAAGATCGGGTGGAAAAATCAGCATCTGATCAGGAAACTGTCGTTCGTTTTTCGAATTTCGGCCGAAGACCAACCATACCAGTTCGCCCAGAAAGACCAAACACATCATCTTTTGAACAGTGTTTCCTTGTAAGAGTCGCTCAGCTGTGGAATAGGCTACCTCAGGACCTTTTCAGATATAGAAAATCTGCAGTGTTTCAGCTTAAACTTGCGGAATATCTTAATACCCAAACTACGAGGTGATCTACTCATCTCTTTTTTCTTCTGTGAAGACAACGTTTGAAAAGTTTTATTCAGGTTGTTTGTCTTGTGTTCGGCCTCGGTGTTGGGTGGAGCCGCTGGGTTCTGGTGGCCGCGGTTGGCGTCGTTGTTCGGTGTCGCTGATCGCTGTCGGCGTCGGTGGCGGCGGTCGTTGTTGTCAGCGGCGGCGGTGGCGGTGGTCGTCGTTGTCGTTGTCGGCGTTGTCGGCGGCGGCGATGGTGGTCGTCTCTTCGCAGTCGATCAGTCTTGGCTCACATGCCGGGCAGTGCCGCTTATACGCTGCCATAGAACGTTCTAGATAGGTCGCGGATAGTGACCAACGCTGCGGTGAGACGTGACCCTCCTCCGTAAGATCCTCCACTTCCAGCACAGCTCAGACGCAGATGGCTGAGGAAGCTCTGAGGATGATCCTCAGTAAACAGCAAGAGAACGTATGGAATTATAAATAAGTGTAGCTTACTTAGTGCTGGGTTACATATCTACTCGTCTCTAGCCACCCAGTTCAAAAAAAAAGAAGAAAAGTTTCCTCACTGAGAACATGTGATACACTGCTCCTGCATCCGAATTTCAGACTAAAAAGCTAAAATTCTGATGGCTGATCGATAACCTAGTTTCCCTGTTTTAACGCCACGTTGCAGTACAGTTTATCAACTTTTGAAAGCTATTTTTTTCTGTTTTTGACCTCCCTCACGTGTACGCATGGTTCCTCCTGGTAGGCCAACCCCCCGGGGTGCGTACCAGGTTGAAGAGATGCAATATACAGCATCCGCCCCGGTTTGGCGTTGCCAGTGGTGTGCCTACCAGTAGTAGACAACCTGGCACGTTGACGGAGGTTTTTCTTGCTATTTGACCTTCTCTGTCTATAAACAGTTCTGCTCTGCACGTGTGCCTGGGTATCTTAGAATTTTTTTTACTGGTCATGTAGTTTTTCTTTCAGTTTTTTTGAGCTTGGGTGGAGAGAAAAAAAAGAAAAAAAATTTTTCACGCTTCCATTTGTATTATCACCTTATTGTACCCGCTATTTTTTGTTTTTCTTGTTTTTGTGCTGTTTTTTTGTATGTACTTAACTAACATAATCGCCATATTGCTAGTTTTTCTACATTTCGTCTGTTGTGAATCGTTGCTTTTTATCCCACTTAGTTATTGGCTAAATAAAATAAAAAAAATATCATCGTCTAGGGTAGTATGATCAAAATCACCGATTTGGCTAAGACCGGCTAGCTAGGTCATCTGGGATGCTGAACAGGAATATCATGTTGGTTTTTCGGATTTTGATCGATCGCGCCCGCTGCAAGTATAGATACGTAATGAAGGGACAGGGGCTAGGACGGTTGCGCGGAGGCGTACTCACCAAAATCTTCTGAAAGAGACTCTAGAATGTACTAACCAAATCGGTGAACCTACCTGCACGCCCCCCCCCCCCCCCTGCAAGCGATATAATAGGTCTCCGGTCAAAATTCGGAAAACGGATGTCAGAATCGTGATTCACCCCCGAAAACCTCTGGCGAGTTTTTGCCAAACTGAAAAGAAAAACTAGTCTGCTAATTGCTGCCTTTTGTTACGCTGTTTATAGACGAGAACTAGTAGATTGACTTACATATTTGGAGATGCTACGTTATTCGCAAAACACTGACATCGGACGGGAATTGAACCCGCGCCTTTCTGTTTCCGGCAGAGCGCACTAACCACTGTGCTACCGATGTACTACGCTGCGAATCTCCTAGCATCTCTCTTAAGCCCGGTCGGGCTGTTGCTATCAGCACTCCCCCGTAATCACGTGATCATCTTATTCCCGTTACGGGTGAGTGCTGATAGCAACAGCCCGACCGGGCTCAAGAAAGATGCTAGGAGATCCGCAACGTAGTACATCGGTAGCACAGTGGTTAGTGCAGTCTGCCGGAAACAGAAAGACGCGGGTTCAATTCCCGTCCGATGTTAGTGTTTTGCGAATAACCTAGCATCTCCAAATATATGAAAAGCAAAAACTTTTTTCCGACCACTCAAGAGCCATGAGTTGAATAGTGCCACGCCGCCTAGATGAAGTTTAGGCCAAGTTAGTGACTTTGACCCGATCACCCAATCTGGGGCCGTATGCTCGTCTAACCCGAGATTGCTGGGGGATTGGGGAGTTCTCCCCGCGACGCCGTATGATTCGAGTCGGCCCGTGCAGCCTGCGCTCATACTCGCTGGCTCCTCCCCCTTGCCCCGCCCACTCAAAAGTTGGGAGAGACAAGTATACGGCCTCAAGGGCCGTATGCTCGTCTCTCCCCGCAACGAGTGGGGTAGTTCCCGCCCCGCTTCTCCTCCTACGTTTGCGTACTATTTCGGATGGAGGGCACCGGCGGGGACTCCCCCACTCGTCGCGGGAGAGACGAGCACGGGCCGTATGCTTGTCTCTCCCAACTATTGAGTTGGTGGGGCAAGGGGGAGGAACCAGCGAGTAAGAGCGCAGGCTACACGGGCCGACTCCAACCATACGGCGTCGCGGGGAGAACCCCTCCCCCCATCCCCCAGCAATATCGGGGGCCGTATGCTCGTCTCACCCGAGATTGCTGGGGGATGGGGCAAGGGGAGGAGCCAGCCAGTAATAGCACATGAAACACAGGCCGACTACAATCATACTGGCTGGCTCCTCCCCTTGCCCCATCTCCTAGCAATCTCGGGTGAGCATACGGCCCCGGGTGAGACGAGCATACGGCCTCATACATGCCCTAACGATATGTTTGGTCATCGGCCGAAACTGGAAAACATGTCAGAATCGTTAACAGCAGGCAAAATAACCAACATAGACGAAGAGTACACGGCACCGCTTGGACGAGAATGCTCGTCGTCGCGTGTTTTGCTCAAGTGCACTTATAACGGGGAATTCGACGCGCAAACCGTTCGTCGTCGAGTCTGCAGGGGCCTAGAGACACTCGACGCTACACGCACAACGCTGAAATTTTTCCGGACGATTTTTACGGATCAGCTTTGCTATGGTAGTTAACAATGTAAGAGCGAATTCAAAGGTAGGAATGCCCTAAGAATGAACTTTCATGATCAATTATCACGAATAACCCTTATAAACCACTTAAAACAGCACAAAACAAAAATAATAAGCAAAAAACCCCTCTCTGGCCAGGCCGTAAGGAAATTCATTCGCATTGGAGCACGGCGGACAACTCGTCCACCTGCGGAGCTGCGGGCTGCGCTTCCCATTCCATAGTGTACCAAAATAAGACATGTTGTGCTACACCAAAGTACAAACAACATAATCAAATAGAAGTGATGACACGGAGAGTGGAACAGATGACTTGGCACGGGCGAGGTTCGAAATTAGCCGTCAAACTCGCCCCATCGGACGCAATGCAAAAAACGGGAATGCTGCTGTATGGACGATGCTTGATTCGCGTCTAAGGACACACCGTCGTCCCGTTGACGCGCTCCATTGCTAACCGCGCGCGACCGCGACGCGCGCACGCTAATCTGGGTTGGTCCACGCATTTGCACCCTCCCGGTGTGATACGAAAGACTCACACTAGGAAGGCGCATACATTAGGCGTTAATACCTGCGCGTGGTACGCAACTGCACAGCAGGTGCCGTAATCGACGCCGAAATGTGCATAAACGCAGCGTACGTGTGTAGCACTCAAACAATCGGTGGAGGAGTGGATCGTTACGGGTTTATGAGTTGTGTGCTTTTGTTTTATACCATTTCCCCGTCAATAGGGATGCTTTTCAAGTTTCGTCGAACGTTTTTCAAAGAAAATGTGCGTGTATGCATGTGTTACAAATAACAAGATGAACTTTCAAATTCATCGACTTCTGCAGTAGAAATGAGTGATTGACGCGATCGAAGGATTTAGAGAAATCGAAATAGATGACATCGCAGCACTCTTTACGTTTCAAGATAAGCGGCCTAATCGTTCATACGCTCGAGCATATTGATTTCAACCGATCTTCCCGGAATGAATCCGTGCTGACTATCAGGAGTAACACCGTGCTTAGATGAAAACTCAAATGAATGAGTTCTAAGAACCTTTTCGAAAACTCGGCATGGAAGTGATGTGAAGCTGACAGGCCTGCAGTTATTGACATCACTCGAAGGATTCTTCTTCAGCAAATGATGTAACATACAAGTGCTACCGTTTAGGAACCTCGCCATACATCAAGGACTGGTTAAATAAATTGGCAAGCGGGCCAGCAACCACACGAGCGATGTTTTTGAAAAACGATGTGGAAACCTTCGTCCAGTGCCCTCACGGGCTCCTCTGAATCGGCCTTCGGTGGAAACAAGTCGGATGGGGAAGTCTTAACGGAAGCAGACGAGCGAGCCCCATAGTATAATACAAAGGCAACAACAAAACAGACGAGCGTAAGGAACCAATTGAAACGATTGACCTTCTCTAGCGACCCTCGACGAAAAATTAATTGCGATTGCGGGTCGCGCACAATCAACACTCCAACGAAATAGAAGAAAATATTCAAAAAAGTTCAGAAAAAACGCTGACCAATTCACCAATTCGTAGTACTTCAAACTTAAACTGTCGATGGCACCTTAAACTTGGGTTTAATTACCCAAGTTTGAGGTGCCATCGACAAGCAATTACGAGTATTCCCCTTGTATTTCGGCTGTTTCGCACTGTTCTCCGATTTCCTGCAACGATTTGCGGTTATCGCCTCGTATTAACGGTAAGGAAGCAAGTGCCGTAAGATATAGTGCATCGTCGGCAATATCGTGTAATTACGGAGCGCGCGCATTTTCGACGCCTAATGTATGCGCCTTCCCCGTGTGATCGAATCGTGCTAGTCCCTCCCGGTCCCCGTGCATCATTTTTAAAAGTGAGCGCCTAAAGCAGTAGTTGGATGTGGTGTAAGCCATATTCATTTCAACGATAAGCACAAGTTAAAGCTGTCATAAGACATCCGAAGAATCGAAAGTGCGCTATAGTTCGACTATCAACTTGCCTATTGTCATAAACGAAGGATTTTGCATCGGGATTTGAAGCCTCGAAATCTCTTTGACAATAGTGGCGTTATAAAATTGGCATATTTTGGCCATGCAAGGTGGTATTCTATTTTTTTCTAATGAGGAGTCGACCCTTGTTGATTGCTTCTGCTCGGGAACTTTTTCCATACCGAGCCAAGTTTATACCCTCGAGGTGGTTACGCTGTGGTATCGCGCACCAGAGGTTCATTCTCATTCTAAAGTTGAATTTTCGCGGTTCGTCTCAGAATGGTAGCTATTTACAGATCCTTCTCGGTGGTTGATATTATTCCACAGCCATATGTTTGGAGTCTGAGTCTGCTGAATTTTGATTTTGATAGAATTTAGAATTGCTCCATAATCAAACCATGAATTCTGGTCCTTTTTTCTGTGAATCAGGTGAGCGCTGTACTTGCGAGTCACTTTTCGCTATGTTTCAACATTTATGTGTCTTTGTAACTATGTATCTGTGTAGCGAAAATAAAGCTGTGAATTAGCGAGTAGTGTTTTAAAGTCTGTTGTATGATCAGGTTCATTTTGAAACTTTTTCCAGTTAGTCTTTTCCTGAAACGAGGAAAGATGGGGAAGACTAGGATTGTGGATAATTGTCGTATACATCTTCACGCAACCTAGATACTTTGTTTTTACGGTACAACAGTGTTTTTCAGTAAAACATATAGTCGCATCAATGTTCATTCTGTTTTTCCTTCTGAATGATCTTCAAGATACTCAGACGGGGTCGCTCCGTTGATTAGACGGATCCAAATACTTGATTCAGAGTCGAGTTGAAGAGCTTGACGCCTGCGGCGAATTGACCGGCTAATCTATTCAAACATTCTATGAATATTATCGGCTTTGAAAAGAATTGAACGGACTAAACGGTGCGCACGCGTGAACCAACCCAGATTAGCGTGGTCAGCAATGGAGCGCGTCAACGGGACGACGGTGTGTCCTTAGACGCGAGTAGGTTCATTCTCATTCTAAAGTTGAATTTTCGCGGTTCGTCTCAGAATGGTAGCTATTTACAGATCCTTCTCGGTGGTCGATATTATTCCACAGCCATAGATGTTTGAAGTCTGAATCTGTTGAATTTTGATTTTGATATAATTTAGAATTGCTCCATAATCAAACCGTGAATTCCGGTCGTTTTTTCTGTGAGAATCAGGTGAGCGCTGTACTTGCGAGTCACTTTTCTCTATGTTTCAACATTTATGTGTCTTTGTAACTATGTATCTGTGTAGCGAAAATAAAGCTGTGAATTAGCGAGTAGTGTCTTAGAGTCTGTTGTATGATCAGGTTCATTTTGAAACTTTTTCCAGTTAGTCTTTTCCACAAACGAGGAAAGATGGGGAAGACTAAGATTGTGTATAATTGTCGTATACATCTTCACGCAACCTAGATACTTTGTTTTTACGGTACAACACTCGCGTCTATCCATACAAACGGTAGCGACGAGTTTCCTCGGCCGCGTCGCATCACGCTCGCGCCGCCCTGATCGTGGTCGAGAGCTCAGCGGCTAGGTAGCCTGGTTTATAACTGCGATCGTTCGCAGTAGTGTGGAAGGATTTACGAAAACAGCGTCAATGTCGACTTATCCAGAGCAGGAGACGAACTTTCACACAGTTCTTGGGTTGCGGGGACAATAGTGGCCAGCTAGTTTTTCTTTTTCGAGAAAACGGCACTTGTTAGAAGTTCCGACTCGGATTTAGGTCGAAAATTTCAATTTCGCTGAAATTTCGTTTACGGGGGTTAATCAAAACGCTGATGCGGATCTGATGTTCGTTTTCTGGACTTCGGCCGAGGACCCTATTAACGATTTGGGCGGTGGGGTCAAAATCTCAAATCTGGCTGAACACCCCGACCCGGACATCTAACAATCAAGCCACTTCACCCTTCGATTAAGTCTTAGCCTAAGTACAAACCTAAGCGTGGTCTACCTAAGCGCAAGCTAAGGAAGGAACTCCGGGGTGGGTGAACCACTAGTTCCTTGCAAATGGAGGGTCTAAAGGATCACTACCGAAAGCAGAGCGACAGCTTAAGCTTAAACTGAGCACTACAGAAAGCACCCAGCAGGAAGGACTCGAACCTGCAACCCATACTCGACAAGCATCTTCGCTACGAACATCCACTCGGCCATCTCGGCACTTTGATGGCTGTTCTTGGCCCTCTCATGTGGATACTCCACCGTATGCGGCGTACACGGCAATCGCGCGCGGTTTGCAATGGAGCGCGTCAACGGGACTACCGTTTGTATGGATAGGCGCGAGTCGGTACAACAGTGTTCTTCAGTAAAACATATAGTCGCATCAATGTTCATTCTGTTTTTCCTTCTGAATGATCTTCAGGATACTCAGACGGGGTCGCTCCGTTGATTAGACGGATCTAAGTATTTGATTCAGAGTCGAGTTGAAGAGCTTGACGCCTGCGGCGAATTGACCAGCTAGTCTCAGATTCGCGTGCGCGCGTCGCGGTCGCGCGCGGTTAGCAATAGAGCGCGTCAACGGGACGACGGTGTGTCCTTACTATTAGACGCGAGTCGATGCTTGGCTATCGGAAGAGTTGCCACATGACGAACTTGTGACGTTCTAGCGGTACAAGGACGGATTGTTCTCCTCCGTAAGTTTTAGGCCCGCTTGCGAGAGCACAGTCCGTCATTCCTCCTTTCAACTATTCCATGAATGCCAAGGTGAGGCTTCATTAGGTTGGTGCAAAATTAATTTCGGTTTTGGACCGCAAACTTTAAAGTGCAATAACTCAGCTCAAACTCAACTTTATTAAACAAAGTAAGAACCATCAGAATCTACACATTTTTGCCAACGAAATGGTAACATTTCTAGGCCTCTAAAGTAAAAACTGGGATCACGAGAATCGACGAAATTAACGAAGGCAGATTCAACATCGATCAAATCAGCGAATTGTTTCTGACGTAGATAGGAGTCAAGAGATTGGAAAAAGTGGTAATCTGTTGGGGAGAGGTCAGGGGAATAGGGTGGGTGAGGGAGAACTTCTATACCTAATTGGGTCAATTTTTGCCGAGTGGTTTTCGAGGAGTGCGGCCTTGCGTTGTCGTGCAACAGGATCGGTCCACCTCTGTTCACCACTGCCGGCCACAGTTTTTGCAACTTTGCATACATTTGGTCTAAATCACAACAGTAGGACTCTGCTGTAACTGAATGACCAGGCTGCCTGAAGCTGTGGTGAATTAGCCCTTTACAGCACCACCAAACAGTCAACATGACCTTTTTCGGGTGAAGGTCAGGTTTAGGAAAAATTTTTGGTGGGGCATCCTTGTCTACCCAGACGAACCCTCGTTTCCTGTTATCGTACATGACCCAGTTTTCAACAGTCACAATACGGCCGACGAACGGGTCAGATCTCAGGCGAATCAGATGGTTAGAGCAGATGTCATAACGTTTGAGGCGCTGCTCCTCAGTCAGTTCATGGGGTATCCATTTAGACATTAACTTCACCTTTCCAATTTCTGCCAAATACCGTCCGATCGTGGTGTGATGTACGCCTAGGTCCTCTGCTAACGTCCGTGTATTCGTCTCTGGATTTGCTTCCACAGAAGCTCTCAAATCTTCGTCATCAAGCGACGCCCTACGACCACGGCCGGCTTTTTCTCCAAGACCAAATCTCCACATCGAATTTTTTGAACCAGAGTTGCACTGTCCGTTCGCAAGGACAATCCATCCCAAAAGCAATGCTAAGATTGCGAGCCGCCTCCGCTGCGGAGTGTCCTAATTTAAATTCGTAAGCCATGATGACTCGATAATCGCGTCGGTTCATGATTGAACGAAGCCCTGTAAAAAGTTGTCTGGTAGCGTTAGGGCAGTAAACATGTATGATTTGGAAAGAGCAGGAAATGTTGTTTATTTGAAGATACTCAGAAACCGAAATTAATTTTGCACCAACCTAATACTTTCCTATGGATCGGACCTGCACGTCATTAAATCGCCGTAGATACCGCAAATGCACATGAATACTCTGAAACTAATGTCAGATTCATGATCAGCGACCCAAATAACCCCCACATGCGAAGTTTGGGCGAAATGGGTGACCTTGATGTCTCGAGCCTCATGTCAGGTGTCGGTAGAGTTGCCCAAGGTTCAGTCTCTAATGAACCACTGGTAATATTTTGCCACCATTCAGACTCTAGCTATCAGAAAATTTTCAGCATCCACTACCTTCGTCCCAGGAACTGCCTGAAAGTCTCACCTAAACTTCTGATCATGAATTTTATGCTCGTTTCCTAAGCTCTGACTGGTGAGCGCTAGCTATGGTAAGGGTGGGTGAGTGAGGTGCCTGGGTCAAAATAACCGATTTGGACCAAACATCGCATGTGGGGATTATTTGGGTCGCTGATCACGAATCTATCATTACTTCTTGAATTTGAGTCCTTTTAAGGTAAGTTACGGTGTATATTGACTGTGTGATGTGCTCGCCTTCCATTTTTTCAGCAGCCATTTTTCCCATCACAGAGGTGCCTAGAGGAAAAATGAAGTATGGTTTCCGAGTTCCTACAAGGGACCCTACATCCTGTAAAAGTTACATCACGAAAGCTTGGCACATCCAGAAAGGCTCTCCTTGTTATGGAGTTATGCGAAGCAGTTATGCGAGCTTGCTGATGATCCATTTGTCACCGTTTCGTTCTGCACAGTGTTAGGAATAACTATTCGGCAGTCAGGCCCAGATACCCACAGCTGCAGAAAGAGAATCAGTTCTACAACCAATGACTGACTATGCAGGAGATGAGACCACCGCATTGGACCTGCTAAATTGATTGCTGGAGCATGACAAGAGGGAAGAGCTTCGAGCTGAGGGCATAGAGAAGATGCTCATCGCAACTTGGCAGCGTATATCGACCCCCAACGTAATCCTTAGTTACCTGGAAAAGAATACTTACAAGTGTTTATTAACATCACCTGGATGATCTCTGTAGGGGGGGGGGGGGCGTGCTAACACACATGTTTCAACCTGAAGTGTTGAGATATGTTAATATTTTATCTTTAAGTTAAGGTCTAATAATGTTGAATGTGAGTTGTGGAAGTTTAGTTTGGACTAAAGCAGTTCTATGAATTGGCCGCTCCAGCACAACTGGCGATCGGCAAGGACTACACCAATGATATAGAGGAGAACTTGGGAGCATATCTGCTTTATTTGCAGTGGTAGAAAACATAACAGTAAAACAACAAAAACAAAACAAGGAGAAATATCAGGTGCTCATTGCGGAGACCTGTTTAAATTCCGGCTGCATCGCTACGAAGAGGTGTTGCCAAAACATTGGATCCTCATCGGAGATGTCAGATGAGAAGAATACCTGAATTCACCAGATATTCATCTCTTATAAAGTGAGAGAAAGCCTACAATGAAAGTTGATGATGATTCTGTGCTTGCGAACATAAAATGTGCTTAAACTGGTAGACATGAGGCCCTTGCCACTGTTAATTAAATGAAGTCACACATTAAAAAAGTTTAAAATTTGAACTCGAAAGGGAGAACATCTGATAATATGAGTGAAGATCTAAAACTACTGTATAGATCAATGAACGGAAAATGGACATTCAATCTGATACTCACTTGCTTTCCTTGGAACAGCTTGGCGATTCGTGATGTGACAGCCCTTACGCAGACATTTTGAGTATTAGCGGTATCAATCAACATGGAAGACATCGGAAACAGCGCCAGACCGAGTGATGTGATGTCTCTTAATTGCACTCATGCAGATCTCCATTCTCTAAGTTTTGGTAAACATAAAGCATTGCAAAGATGGGTCATATTAGATAGATGGTGTCGGTCATTGAGATGCTAGATGCTTTACTCATCACGTCCAAACAACTACGATAGATATTTCTAAAATATTCCATCAAGGCACAATTACTTTTTATCAACGTTTCGACAGGTAATGGCCTTTACTACACAATGCACAAGGATGGCTGTGAAAGGTGTCCTCAGCACCTGCTTGATGTCGTTGTATGTTGTGGGATTTCTACTGTTCAGGATTTCAGAAATTCCAAAAGAAAAAAACGAACTCACTTCTCTCCAACCCAGAACCACAAGCACGAATCTAACACCAGGACATATCCGTGGTATTGACGATTGTCGAACTGTAACTCAAATTCTTTTCGCATATCTATAACAGTGCAGTTGTGGTGGCTAATAGTGACAATTAAAAACAATAAAAACAGAAATTACGTAAATGTCGACAGGTTTCAGGGATTAGAAAAGTGCACTGGGTTGAAGTTATATCACTTTCAATTATTTGTCTCTTTTTCTCAATTCTGATATACCCAACCCTACTATCCCTACCGTCTGGTCGCAGGGCCACTATCTAAACATTTTCACGGGAATTATCAAGTTGTAAACCTATCAAATGAACACTTTTTACATCACATTTTTAATTTTGTTTATTTTGAACAGAGTGTAGTCAAGTGGTTTATGAAACATTGTCGTACGACTATGTATCGCCTTCCTGCACGTGTCGGCTTTATACAGTATGTGTGGAAGCTTTCCGGTTAATTTGTGAGAACGTTTCCGCATCTGATTCAAGATAGTCTCGTTCGCTAGTAATTTTCTTCCGCGTGACTCTGAATCGACGAGAACAAGTGGTATTCTGTAGGAGCCCTATCAGGAAAGCAATGGCATGGAGTTTCGAGGTCAAACAACCCTTCTAAAACGTCTTGCTTGCGACCGTTGTAAAGGTTGCAAGCAAAGAAGGCGGTGTGGCTTGAGTTATACACATTGTCTTGTTAATCCTCGGGTTTACATAATACACGATCAAATTGCTGGCAGTATAGTTCGCCCGTAATAGAAGACCTTAGCTTAGCTTTTCTTAGCTTTATGCTGTGTAGGTCACATCTTGGCCCACATTCATGAACGAACCAGCGGTCTCCGAAACCGCGGCGCAGCCAGAGCCAGACGGCAGAGTCGACGAGGGATTGCGTTTAACATAGGAAGTTTAGGATAAGTAGAGAAAGGTGCGCGCCGTTCACTGACTGTATCTCGGGGTTTATCGGGGTTTGCCAATGATGAATGTGGGCCCATGTCTGTAACCCGAAGGCCGTACTGTCGCATCTTTCTTATTGATTACTAACAACATTTACAATCCAACGAAACCATTGATAATAACGTTCAATCCGGCTTGCTTTTCGAAGAATGTAAGGGCGAAGCGACGCTTAGCGAATGTTCCGAATGTACCTGTACTTGTACCGCAAGTATTCGTTATCTAGACTTCTGCAATGTCCAATCGTTTTTCTTTCCCACGCCTCTTACAATGCATGACACTGCGGCTTATATATAGCTCCTGAGCCTTAGCTTTCCAACGAGAAGAGGACGTTAAGTCCCCGTGTGGGCTCGGCAAAGGTGGTCCGTGGGTCCTATGGATACAATTAGCGACGAATCGCACCGTGGCATCCGCCATCGTAGACTCCTGCTCGACGAGCCATGGTCACCTCACCAGAGAGGCAGAGTGACCCGATGATGGCCCTATCGCCAACGATGGTCCCCCAAGTCGACCATATTATCAAGAACTCAATGGTTGATTAGAGAGGTTGTGAGAAGCAGCCACAAATTTTCGTTCCAGTGGAGAACCCGGCATGTTTCTGCCCAGAATTTTAAGCTCTATCCAGTGACATTAATGGTAATCTTCTCACAACAACCCTTGGGTACGAAATTTTGGACTTTGATATTTTTTTTTCGAAATTGGTGTTCACATTTATGGTACTTTTAATACTATGCGTACGCTGAAATAAATCAAAGTCCTTCATAAAAATATATCGCTTTCACTTACACTCGCCGAATGCGCTAAAATATTTAAAAGAAAACGCAGAATTTGCAACATCGGTATGTTTTGATATATTTTCGAATACAGTCATCAGGACATTCGATTATTATCAAATTCTTTCCAATTTACGCTATTTGTGCATAGAAATGAAAAGTGACCTATCTTTTTGACCGCTACTGTAGATTGTGTTTCAAATTCCAGAATTGAAATTTCGTGGGAAGTCCAAATATCCATGAATATTTCTCTCTACGCGAACTAAAACTCATATTTTTTACATAGAGGAGAAGAGCAGCACATGACATCACAATGAGCACATCTTTCTCAAATTCAACAATTTTCTCCATCTGTAAACGGAAATACAATATATGAAAAGGGCGAAAGGATGACGCTAATAATTCGTAGTGACAGGATGAAAATTTATGATTCAAATCATGCCATAGTATTTGATCTCAAATGAGGAATAAATCCGCAAAAAGAATAGTCCTAAAGAGAGCTAAAGATTCTAGATCATTCGCGAGTTTTCATAATCACAACGCATTCCAATTTTAAACTCGAAACAAACTGCGAATAATAGGATGCACGTGATCATTTTTCTATAAGCAGTTGGCCACTTATACTTTTTCAAAATATCCTGTTTATGCATTTGCATCTCGTATGAAATATCAACCTAGAAATATGTTGCAATACTTTTTCAAAATATCCTGTTTATGCATTTGCATCTCGTATGAAATATCAACCTAGAAATATGTTGCACAATCTATTCTCACTAAACTCCCAATTCGAAAGAAAAATTTTGAGGTAGAAAATTTCGTGCCTTGAGGGATGTTGTGGGATACTTCTATCGGGCGCATTAGATAGAGCTCGAAATTCTGGGCAAAAACATGACCGAGTCTCCACTGGAACGAACATTTGAGGCTGCTTCTCACAACCTCTCCAATCAACCACTGATTTCTTGGTAATCTGGTCGACTTGGGGGACCATCGTTGGCGATCACCGGGTCACACTGCCTCCCTGGTGAAGCGTCCATGGCTCATCGAGCAGGAGTCTACGATGGCGGATGCCACGGTTCGATTCGTCGCTAATTGTATCCACAGGACCCACGGACCACCTTTACCGAGCCCACACGGGGACCTAACGTCCCTCACCCTTTTCCAATCGCTACGCTGCGCCCACTGGATCGGCTGATTCCAGGCTCATTTGCCATCAAATAGACTGGCTAACAAGGTTTGACATATCAAATGCTTCCATAGATCTGTAGAAAACTAGGACAACAGTTCTGCCACCGTCTCGATGAAAGCCGCATATAGTTTTTTGGACACCCTGCATTCCATTCGAGGGCTTGCAGCACGATAGACGAAAAAATTGAAATTAAAAACATAGAATAGAACTACAGAAAGCCACCTTCTCTCCATTCCGCGCTTACTACACTTCTAGCCATGCGACGATTTGCTGCTGGGAGTTTCCAGGAGACGAACAGTCAAAGCCCCTCCCCATGGTTGTATCAAAGGATGGTTATAAAAATATTCGGAATAGAGCAAAGTGAAAGAAATTTGAAAATGCACGCAAAAGCAGGCAACTTTGAGCGTCACTAAACAACACATTCCGTTCTTATGCACACTAATCAGTATGAACCACGTTAAATCACCGACTGTATTCATGCAACAAACCACCGATATTCTGATAAAACTTTAATAAATTCTTTAGAAATATATGCACGCCTACAAATAGGATCGCCTGAGTGAAAGGAGAAACACGAATGTGTCAAAACGGAACGGAATCACGGCCACCTAGTGATAATCACAGACAAACATTTGACATCTGGAACAGTCGTCGGCTGTCCGGCCCTCGCCGCACTGTCGTCGGTGAAATGGTCGTCGGAGCGTAGAAATGCGCATGGCGTGAGGAAAAGACAGAGCCAACGGGAGAAGAACTGAGCATAAAATCAACAGAGGAGAACCATTATGATGCAAACGAAAGGCGCTACTCAAGCTTTCCTCTGAGGTCGCCTCTTTTTCGAGCTCGAGGAAAATTTAACACTTCTCAAACGTCTCTAAAGAACACGATTCCCCAAGTCGAAAATTCCATTCATATTCCCGATTTTTAGCAATAACAGAGCAGTGCGACCGAATCCAACCAAAATTAGAGGCTTGAGTAAACCACAGTATGCCACGAATGAAGAAAAGCTAGTAGAAAATGAGTTGCGAGAGAGTTTGGTCTGTGTAGAAAACGCATAAAATTACACAATATCGAGAAAGGTCTAGTTTGGAACAGCTTAATTGGGAGAATCACGAGACCAAAAACCGACTGGTTATTATGAGTTCGATGAAAACAAGGGGACTTCACAAGAAGAGGAGGAAAACGGCGATTTACGAGCACGACATTCAACACAAGTATTACTTCAACGGCAATACACAAATGCCATTCAGGATTTGACTACACGTTGCACTCTCGTCTTCAACTCATAAACAACTGCTGACGAGAATACAGCGGCGATGAAGAAAGAACTATATTCTAAGGAATATACAATTATTGTCAAGAGCTGCTTAAACAGTGTACAACGAAAAAAAATACAGACGTACCAGAACGGTGAGATACAAGAGGCAACTAAGAACAATTTTCAGTCGAGAACAATTATACTGATCCTCAACCAATTATCCAGTTGGAAACAGCAAAAGAGGAAAGGCAAAGCAGAAGAAACGATGCGACTTCTGGAAGAGATAAATCGTCAAGATTTGCTTGCGAACACTTCTTACAAGAAGCGACGTTTCTGCACTACCAGGAGAAAAACGAATACTATTCTGACTGTTTAGCCTTATGAGCGAAAACCGAACAAATATATTTCATGCCAAAAGCTACCTGTAACCTATGCAGTATGAAAGAACTACAGCTCAGGATGCTCACTTAGATTCGATTTTCCAGCGGTTCATTGTACACCCATCTTTCGTCAGGGCCCAATGAGAAGTGTCGCGTCTTCCACCGTTCGCCCTTCTCCTGACGCATCTTTGCCTCGGCGCGTTGTCGCTGTTCGATCATCCGCTTGGCCGTTGTTGCGATGTTAATGCGATTCCGCAGCAGAGCTGCTGTGACATGTCGCCACAACCTGAACACCATAAGCTTGATTTTCTGCACTCCAACATAACATTTTGAAAAGATACTACGAGAGCCGGAAATAATATGAAATATGGACGAGAAACCGACGCCGATACTCACCACTACGGAGCAAATGGTGGAAGGGCGCGCGTGATACATTGATAAGAGACGCTGCTGACATAAGCACGATCTCGCGATCGACTAACCAGACCTTCCACCCAAGCGGGGTCGAGTAAATTGATATCAAGCTTGTCTGGGAAGGTAGAGACACAGACTTGGTATAGCGGCTGCCCCACGCAAGCCATTGTACACGGCAAATACGCGTTAATCATGCCTCTACGACTCAGAATTGAACACGAACGTGGCGGTGCGTCCTTACAATTAGGGAACTGATCAACGCCGACCCCTTTACTCTCCCCTTTCATGGACGAGGGATTCGATTCATAGGAACATTTCAAATACGAGGGGGTATACTGCAATTACCGAGAAACACGTTCTAACCATTGCATTTATTTATACAAAACAAGCACACAATGCTAATTTGCAGATACTTGTGTCACTTTTCAATATAGTCTCCATTCACTGCTCACCTTTCGTCTAGCGCTCTAAAAGCTACCTTCAATGTTTGGATTCCCATCTTTAAAATGTATCACCCGTCTTTCAACACCGTCGGCACCTAAGCAGGAATATCCATAGCGACGACGGAAACAGCAGGCCGGTCCTCTTCAAAAAAAAAATTCAATAAGAGTGCGCTATTAAAACAGAACACTGATGCTCGTGGTCTTGGAATCATTACTTCTGGTTGCGTGACAGAAGCCATTGCGTCCGTCACAACACGGCTCCACAATGAAAATGGACGAGCAGGAAGAACTGGAAGAAAGTAAAACGATTGAGTGTTCTCTACTGACCGTCGACTTTCGCGTTCTCCTTGCTGCATGACGGGCACGCACTCCTTTTTCATCTCCGGCTGAGCTTTCACGTCAAGGAACAGATACTCTTCGCCGTTCGCCGGTTTGGCCATGATCACGTTGTTCCACTCACCGCGCACTGTCATGAACGGTTTCTTGGAACCCTCTCTAAAAGGCACAATTTCAGTTCACAAAATGGAAACAGTAAAAGCAAAGCTCCCCACGAAGGGAAGAATGTTGCTGACAAAATGCTAACATGGATTTTGCAGCATAAATGTAAACTAACCCAAAAATAAAACAAAGTTAACAAAAACAAAATCAAAAAGACATAAAACCAATGAAGCTAACATGTTGAAAGTAGAAACGATCGCTTTGCATGGAGTAAAATCGACTGGAACTTACTAGGGAGGTCACCGAGCGTGCCCCAAAGATTCCGAACGAGACCTACATAATTTGTAGAGCGTCGAGCGAGGATTACAGCAATGCAGTTCATTTTTGCTGCGCGCCACTGGGTGGTCCAAAAAAGGCAAAAAGCCATCTCAGTTGTTGCATAGGGGCTCAGCTGTAGCGAAGGGGCTACTGGGTGCCACCCTTCCCCGCCAGTGGTGCGGTGGCGCAGCGGCTAAAGCAGCGGGTTTACAGGTGACGGTTTGGGGTTCGCATCTAATTGATGCAGTTGCTATAGACGGTTTTGCCTCGAGTTCTTTTAACTCGAACTGTGAAAAGTTTTGCGATTTGAGCAAAATTTTGCGTCATAACCATCACAACAAACTAGGTGAAGTGTTCTTTTGTATTCACTTCCTGCACCCCATCAATAGTTATATTGCCCACCGATCGCCAATTTTTGAGTGTTTAGCAATACTAACAAACAAAAATAAGGAACTCACGAAGTTTACCTTGCTAGCAATTGTGATATTGCACTACGAAGCAATCAAATCATAGGGATTTGGCACACCATCTAATTCGCTGTGCCAAACACCTATGTTTTGCTTCGTTGTTGGGATGGTTATAACGCAAAATTTTGCTCAAATCCCAAAACTTTGCTCAGTTCCAGTTAAAAGAACTGGAGGCAAAACTGTCAACAGCTAATGCACCAATGGAGTTCCGAACCCCAGACCGTCACCTGCAAATCCGCTGCTTTAGCCGATGCGCCACCGCACCACTGGCGGGAAAGGGTGGCACCAGGAAGCCCGTTCGCAACAGCTGAGCCCCTTTGCAACAACTGAGATGGTTTTTTGCCTTTTATGGACCACCCAGTGGCGCGCAGCAAAAATGAACTACATTGCTGTAATCCCCGCTCGACGCTCTATAAAACTATGTAGGTCTCGTTCGGAATCTTTGGGGCACGCTCGGTGACCTTCCTAGTTAGAGGAAAATCAAGGATTAACAGTCATGATTATGCACTTGCGAAGACAAGTACATCACATAAAGATAAACAAAACACCAAAGGTATAGATGCCAACGGGCGTTACCTGTACAAATGTCCTTGAATCCTATGCGGTTTGCCACCAAAAAATGGTTTCGTTAGAAAATCTATGTCTGCATAATAACCCGTTTTTTCGCACGAAATTTTAACCTGAAACGTTCAAAATCGAGATACGGTAATGACCAGGAGAATAGATTATAGAGAATAATTCAATAATCCGTCGGGACTACGAAATGCTATGACGGTCACCGTGCACATATGAAAATATTTGTACTCCAAGAACCGATGGAAATCATCAGTGTTAAGACAGAATTAGCGAGACAAAATCTCCATCACGTAAATCGCATATATCACTTCCATGAACATCAAAAATTCGTCACTCAAAATTTCCAATTTCTTATGTGAATTAATGCGGTATTACAAACCTAGTACCGGAAAACTGCCGTCAAATAGGTAAATTCGATCAGTAAAGATAATAAACCAACTTTTAGCAAACAACACGGAAAGAGACTGGTAAATTGCACACACCTTGCCACCAAGCTCCACCCACGGAGTACTCATGATAGAACGACCGTATCCACTCGGAAACGTTACGGTGTACTTTTCGTCAAAGTCGTGCAACAGTATTGTACCGCTACCAATATTGGCAACACCTTAAACAGCGACACATTCACTTAAATAACCACTGTAAGATAAATGCGCTCACCTATCGATAGGCCTAAAAACGAAGATTTGGTGTAAATGTGAGCGTAGAAAGATATTCGTTTCTCTGGATGCTCCGCGTAGAAGGCTGACACCGGTGGATGATGGCTGACCTGCAGAAGAAGAACTGAGCACCAATGATCAGGACAGCCGAAGCAAAAAGAACATTGTCGCGTTTGCATAGAATTTCGAACAAGATGAGAGTGATGGATCAAGGGTAAACACACGGACCTGTTCGGCTATAAACGTTAGTTGATTGTAATCCGAGCCAGGGAATGGACCGCTATCGGTTTTCTGGCCGGTGGGAGGGACGTTGGGTAAGTTATACCTGAAACGGAAGCGTAAAATGATCTTGGCCTTCCGTCACCATTATCTACGTTAGTAGTTCTGTGTATTTTAAGAAATTAAAACAGGAGCGCTTCACACAATGCAGATTTGATCAACCTTTAAACCAACTAATGAGAGTAGCTTCAAAGCTCGTTTTATTCGAGTTCAATGTAGATTTGTAGTAAAAAACAATTCAAAGGAGCTGGCTGACGTAAATAAAAGTAGAAATCAAAATGAAGTGTGAAGAAAACCGACCGGCATCGGAATGTTTCGCCAAGGATGGGATTGTATGGTTTCTTCGCCACACCACTTTTCCTTGCAGCGTAAAACGCATTCAAATAGTACTTCACCACGGACCTGAAAAATAACTGACTAAAATCGATTTATAAAAAAACATGAGAAAACAATGAAGTCGATTTTGTAGTTCCAAATAATTTTTTGATAATCACAGCAATTCATATTGAAGCGCGAAAAAGGTTACGGTAAGACTGGTGATCTTGAGCAGGCCGAGACTGTGTTTGGTAGTGCAAAATAACTAACCCGCTAATGGACGCATCATTACCTTCGAGCAAGAAGGTTTTCAATCAATAAAGTTTCTCTTTAGATTCAGATTGTAGCAGAGGAATTTGGGTCATCGAAGATTTTGTTACCTTTACTCAGTACTCTGCGCATGACAGCAAAATTCTGAGCATTCAGCCCCAAGTACACGCCCGTAGGCTGCGCACGGTGCCGAGTTTGGGTAAATTGATTCCAGACTTGTCCGGGAAGGTAAACACACTAACATGGTATCGCGGCTCGAATCGCAAGTCATTGATCAAACCTAATAAGCATTTATCAAGTCCCTACGATTACCAATGGAGGACGGTGCGTGGATTATTCTTGAAGGTCTGACGAGGGAGGTTGCTCAGCGTGCTCCGAAGATTCACAACGACACCCATACTGTTTTGTAGAGCATCGAATGGCGACTACAACGGTATAGTTTGTTTTTACTAAATGCAAATGGATGGCCCGAAAAAAGCAAGAGATCTTGACCACTAACTAGTGGCGAGAACACTTCTAGTTGTTAACTAACAGAGATCGTATTATGGTGGCTCAGGGACTCTCAATCTGGTGGTCGGTGGATCGATCCCTTTGCTGTCCTTTTCTTTTGCTTTCCTACGCTGGATACCAAAATACGCTCCTTTTGGAATTTTGTCGCAGTTGCGAGATAGAATCGCGTTTGGTAGGAGTATGGCCAACAAAGTACGCACAAACGACGATGTCTTCTAGTACATATGTATGTGACCCATATCTACCGGAACCAACCCAAATCGACCCCGAATTCAGAAACAAATGTCAGGTTCGCAATCAGCGTCCCGAATAGCCCCCGTAGACGAAGTTTGGGCTAAATAGGTGACTTTGACCCAATCACCCTACTTTGTTAGAACGGACCCTAGCAAGCACATCTCTGACACAATGGGAAAAGAGTATGCGAGATTTGTAAATTGTGGATTTGTCAACAACCGAAGTGATCTATCTTGATAAAAAATCAAAGAAACTCATTTAAATTGGAGTCTCTGTGTTGATTAGAGTCCAAAAAGTGGAACAATCGGAATAAAAATATTGTCGGTTAGTGGACCTTCGTACAACTACTCAACACCAGTAAGACTGATTAGGTCAAAATCACCGATGTAGCTCAAACTTTGTCTACAGAGGTTATTCGGTGCGCTGATCACGAATCTGACATTTGTTTTTGAATTTGGGTCGATTCTGGTGGTATCTCTGGTGGTTGCGATCTAGAATCCCATTTGCCACTGGTTAGTGGTCAAGATTTTTTTGCCTTTTTGGGCCATCCATTTGCATTTAGCAAAAACAAACCATACCATTGTAATCGTCATTCGATGCTCTACAAAACAATATGGGTCTCGTTGTGAATCTTCGGAGCACGCTGAGCAACCTCCCTAGTGAGTATCATACTCTCAGCTTGTGCTGCCCTACACGTTTTTGACGTCAGGGCCCAAATTCATGAACGGACCAGCGGTCTCCGAAACTGCGGCGCAGCCAGAGCCAGACGGCAGAGTCGATGAGAGATTGCGTTTAACATAGGACGCTTAGGATAAGTAGAGAAAGGTGCGCGCCGTTCACAGGCTATATCTCGGGGTTTATCGGGGTTTACCAATGATGAATGTGGGCCCAGAACACATTAAAAACGCTGTAAATCTGTCACCAAGTCAATAAGCACAAAATACCAGCGAATATTCAGGTAAAAATATTCTACTACGTTGTAGACTGAAGCCTTTAAGCCAAGGTGGTGTAATTACCCATGATTGAGGCTCTGTGGGAGACAGATTCACAGAAACGTTGATCAGTATCCCAAGGACGCGCCGTCGCATTCCTGTCACTAATAATAGAGTCGAACCATCTTGACTGATCGGCTTTAGTCGACAGCATACAACAATATTCAAAATGTCAAGGTTCAACGACAGTAGGTCATAAAATGTTCAGCTAAGAGTAACTACTTACACAAATCTGTCCTGAGGTGACTCCAGTTCGACGGTGCTCACAAAAGCGTCAGGGTGTGCAAAGAAATCCGCGTACATCTCAAGTAGAGATCGACGCTCGAGAATGAACGTTGGCAATGTCACTTTCGTCAAATCCATGCCTATGCTGACCTGAATGACATAACGTTGTAGCAACCAGGGCTTGAAAGAGATACTTCATTTCATTTTCGGGGAGGTTGTGGCAAAGCTGCTATCTTCTACTGGTCAACTGAATGTCGCAAAGAAAAATTTTCAGTTCACACCTGACTGAGCAGATGCACAAGCACTGAACCGTGCTCCTGCTGAACATTTCCGACATCATGCTCTTCGGCGTTGTCGTAAATTGCATCGAAATCTTCATGTGCATCGCCAAAATCGAAATTGTCCGCCTCCTCGAACGACATATCCTTCATCGGACCATCGGGGATCGCCACTTCGGTCTAAATCGAACAGCAACAGTAAAGTGGGATTCAAAGAAAACTATCCACTAGACATTTACCCTTTTGGCCTTCCGATCTTTAGCAGTTTTTTCCTTCGTGTTTAGCTTCGCACAAAGTGACTTCAAATGAAAAGACATTGGAGAATGGTCACAACAAATCAAGAGTGAAAGCATTTTAAGAAAATATTTATTAAAGTGGAAACGTTGCTTTCGACTGACTAGAGAAAAATCAATGGAAGCACACAAAAGCAGTGAGCTGTAAATCACATAAATATGCAAGGGGTGCGTAAATAGGGGAACGTGTTCAAGTTTGAATTGGAAGCCGCAATTTAATTTCCGTTCCCGCAAAAGACACACAATATCGATTCCTCATCTAACGTGTACGACTGCTCGACAATTTTTTGATAAAAAAGTCGAATATTGCAAACGGAAACGTAGCAAAGTGAAGGAGTTCCGCGTTAAATTCAAACTATCCCTCGTTGTACATAGTTGGGTGCGGGCTAAGTGGCATCTTTTTCACTCATGAAGGAGAAATTCTTCGTAAATATGAATATAACTGAAATGTATGGAGTATATTACGTGGATCGATTAACGCCTGCTACTTCATCTCAAGCTTAGCCCTCTCCTGCATTGTTGCCAGCTGTTAGCTTGAGCGCTCGTGATCGTAGGTGTAGATGAAGTAAGAGTTCATAGAAAAGGATTAAAAAGGATTAGTATGACGGGCACGTCTTTTACCAGCAGACGAAAACGGAACACAGAGGTTTTGTTGGAGGGGAATTGTTGCACTCACAAAGCACTCATAAAACCGAATTACGCGAATTTGAGCGGCGGAAATGAAGTCGAGGATGTAGTGTGCGTGCGGAGGATATACTAAGTAGGCAAGGAATTTGACCCAAAAGACTTCTCAAGTGATCATTCGAAGCACAATCTCCCCTGAGCACGTAACTACACCTAGAACAACACCGTTACAGTTTCGCTTTGACAGTGGCAGCAGTGTGTACTCCGCCCTCTTTAGGTCACAGTAAAGGCTGCTCATACTAGGCAACAGCGGTGTAGGGGAGGCCAAGCACAGTACAAATATACAGGCACAGCACCAGATGCGCAGGAATCGATAGAGAGGTTATTTGTGGGAACTCGGCAGCTGTAAAAAACTTTTGCCATGGTTCTAGAGATGAATAAGAGGGGTTCACGCGCCGTGAATGTGGAATGCGTTGCAGAAAAACATTGGAGTTTTGTTCCAAAAATGGTGGTTCTGGATGTCAAGCCGACGACGTGCTTTCGAAGTCGTCCTTGCTCATCCATCACCATCTCTGTGCCTGGCCGCGGCGAGTTGGGGGGGGGTTTCCTTGTTTTTTCTTTTCCTCTAAAATTTGACGACCCGTTCGTTTCATATAATTATATGTACCCTTCCGTTGCCTTTTGTCGTTGTTGTACCTATCAGTCGATTACAATCGCTGAAAATCGATCATATGCTGACGGTGCACGTTTCGTCGAAATTCAAATGAGCCCGTTATGGAAGATTAACAGAATTTCATTAGAGCAGAGAATTCCTTGTCAGACACGGAATCTGCCATAATAATGACACCGAAATTCTTTTGAAGGTGCCTCGATAAAGATATCAAACACACTAGCTCCGAACAACTTGTAACCGAATAACTGAAAGCTGCCTTATCAATTTGAAGGTTTCTATCCTCTAGACCTCAAGGAAATCTGAAAACGGCTGATTATAGTTATTTAGTTGCAAGCTGTTATTCCACTGATCTAACCAAACTAGGATTCGTTCGAGTGTTCACCTTCTTTTTCACTTTCCTTTCTTGAGAAATTGCAATCGTTGCCATTTTCCCAGACGTTTATGCGGTGTTGTAAATTATTTCTGCGTCGTTCCACATGAGAACTGATGGCTGATATCGATGTCTCTTTCATCAAGCACTGTAGCAACTTGGGCAAATTCGCTGGGAACGGTGTGACGAAGAAGTGTGGCCATTCAGAATGAACAAAAATAAAAGAAAAAACGAGCAGACAAATGAGCGCAGGACGGCGAAACAAACACAAACGATAATTCGAGGAACAACTACTCCACACTGGCAGCCCGACCCCAATGCGGAACTCTTCTAGTCAATGTTCTGGAAAATTTTACGTGTACCGCGATCTGCGAGTAAAAGCCTACGACCTTGACCACAAATATCACCTTTCAAACAGCAATTTGCCTTCGCGTCCCCTGTCCGTCTATGGTAAAAAATTTCATGAATGACTAGGTTTCGGCGTCTGCAGCAGATCCGCATAGACTAGCTTATTCATTCGGCCTTTTTTCTGAACATTCACCTCCAACTAATGCTTGTTTGAACTGCAAATTAGCTCAAATTACAGTTCAGCCTATTTCCAGGTCCCTTTGTGATTAGTAGGACGCTAGCAATTTTTCACCGTAAAGAGATAGTTGAACTATTAAAATGAAACTAAAAAGGCTATTATAAATTGATGTAACGACAGGCAATTATATTATCAACTTGCTCAACGCATCAGTAATAGCGAAAAAGCATTAAAGTGATAAAGGGAGGAAAAAATGGGTAGAAATTCACCTTAAACCATTTATCGCTTCGACATAGAGACGACGAGAATGAAGAGTCAATCAAGCTGACCCTGTCTCCATGAAAAGCAGAAAAAATGAAGAGAATAGGAAAACAGATTCCAGCAAATATGATTGCAGCACTACTCATACACCACCTATAGGGTTGCTAAGGTCCCGTTTCGCTCGAAAAAGGCAGAATAAGTGCAGCGGAATCAATACCTGCGACACCGTGATTCATTAGTGTGTAAATCTTAGAATGGGACAGGGCAGCGAAGCGTCTTTGCGCATACCATGAAGTCCGAACAAATCGAATTCTTTTAGTTTAGGTTCCATAGTTTGAGGGAATCCTAACAAAACCATAATCGACGTACAGTTAAGGAAATGTTCAGATATCCTATTCAAAGTTATCGAAAAAGAAATGTAAAAGCTCCTGCGACATCTTAGTAATGCCATGAGGAAATGCATCTCGAAGGTTTAAAATCAAATACTTGCTCATACCATGGGTTTCCATTCGTTCCGCAGTGCATGATGACTAGTTATGATTTTTAATAAAAATTCACGACAGGTATGCGATAGCAATGCTAAAACGCGGAGAAAGGGAGAGTAGCAGGCACAAAAAGACAGAATAACGACAACCCGGAAAATATTGCGAGGAAGAGGGGAACGATGGCTCAACTTCAAAAGAGAGGAAAACTTAACAGGAGATTAAGCAAGTGCACTTCAGTGTTATGAATTGCGTATGGTTCTCTCGTTGCGGTGGAAGTGACTCAGCAGTTTGTCGTACGAAAAGAAAAACGAGAAAGACCACAAGACTGACTGCTAAAATAAAGCAAGAGTGGTAGCACATTTGAACTATTTCTGGAATATCTTTTCTACTAGGTGACTCCAATTACTTGGATTACTCACACCAACTGCGTATTTTCTAAAGAACAGGCAGTGTCACAAATGGGCAACTGGATTCTCTGCTGGCCACAGTTCACAAGTTAGACTACCCGAGCAACACCAGGAAAAAAGATAGAGGAACAGAAAGTACACAGAATAATCGCAAAAGCGTGACAACCCAATGGTGCTACAGTACCGAACGCGGCGCAACAATAAAGCGGCGGTAGCGGCGCTTCGGAGGGCCAAAATCGCCGTTTTTGAATAACTTCTATAAAAATTATTTATTTGCAAAAATAAGTATATATTCGAGCTCAGCAGCTCAAGCTCTATCCGCTCCATGTACATTTTTACCAAATTCGGAAAACATGTTTTCAGTCGATTTTTTGATTACTCGATTTTCGGTCTCGTTGTCGGAATAATTACATCAATTAAGAATGAAATTGAAAATCATTAAAGGAATTACATGAGCGTAGAAAATCAAATAATTCAAGTAATCAACCTGCTATCGGAACCGCTTTTAACTTACTATCACTTATCGATCTTACCTTCAAGTTTTTCTGAAAAACACGTTTCTAGTAAAGATGAATTTGCAAAACTAAAGAAGGGAAGGCAAATCTAACCATGAAAATATAAGAAAAGAGGGGAGGAATCCTTTTAACGTTGAACTCACTTTGTCCAAATCAATCAGCTCTTCATCAGCGTCATAAAACTCTTCCTCGTCGCTGCTGAAAAAACAGGAATCAATAACAGAATTATTCACAGCGATTAATTTCAAGTAGTTTGAAGCAATTTTAGTAGATCTCAGAAAAGGAGATAATTCTCAAACGAGACAAAACCCTATGGAATAATCACATCGCGACAAAATCTTACGGAGCAAGCGACGACAACTGTGATGATCTGTAAAACTTTATAGCAATTAGAGAATGTAATAAATGTATATAATCATCGTGTCATTTGTCTGAAAACACTTAGTTCCGTGTTAGAATTTGAATCGGTTCAGAAATATTTTTTATATTCACAATCTTTCTCACGAGTCTCTACGTACCCTCGCTCTTCAGCCCATTGGAAGGTGGTGAATTGCAGCTCCGCCAAAAAAGCAGCGACGCGAAGCAATAGGATAATGTGGTTTGCAGCAGAGTTATTACATACAGCTTATCGTCGGCGACCACGATTCATATCCCATCCCAGGCCCAATCCGACCAGCGGACTTGACCATGGAGCCACCTAATCCATGAAAAAAAAGCACGGAAATTGTATTCATTCCTACTTCTTTCCTACACATTTGGTACATCAGGTATCGAACCCGCGTCACCCGCGCCGAAGAAGAGCATTCGACCTCGGAGTTGTCTGAGTCGAAAGATGAAAGGGATGATATTCATTGCTCCCAGTAGCCTACACACAGCTAACGCCCCACTTTAAAGGAAAGAGTTTGCGGTAGTGAGTGTGCTACTGGCAGTTGTGCATGTCTGTAGTTTAACCGGATACACCACTTCTGAATATACATAAATATGCGGAAAGAACCACAGAAGCTAGCACGAGCAAAAGCAAATCAACCGATCTATTACTCGTATTTGTAAGGCAAGAACTGTTGAAAAAACAGCAAGAACCAAAAACGAAACAGGTAAAATGACTATAAGGAAAAATCTTACAGTAGACTCCGTTGAGCCGCTGTCAACTCTGGTGGTCTAAAAACAAAAAGAGAATAGTTACCAGTGATTCGGCGTATGTAGAGTAAAAAGTTACAAAAAATGTTCGAAAACCTTTTGCAGGTGAGCTTAGAGAACTAATACAAACCAAAGAGTTTAGAGTGTCACTAATTAGGATAAATTATAATTCAACTTGCGCTTTCCATAGATCGAGCCCTTTAACGAAAAAATAATAAGCACAAAAAAAACTTTGAAAATCATCTACTTTGGTTATACAACTACACAATGAGGTACGTGTCCGTCCGTATGGTAGTTTCTAATTTCAACACACTATCAAGACAAGAGCCCACACGATTTTAGTGCACACCCAGCAGTGTTCTTATCAATATCGTTAGGTTCATCACTAATGAAGAAAACAACAGAGAACGGCTGTATAACACGCAACACGAACATAAGCAGTCGTCAAGCAGCCAGCAAACAACTGGTTCAATGATAACAGAGAGCAATAACCATCGAAAACGATTTCATATAAAATAGATTTTGAAAAAAGAGTGACATTTTTGAAACAGAATTGTATCCTTGTTCGCGGCTGCGGAATGTGATAGACCACAACTAGGGGACATGTGTTCGAAAATAGTGCACATGGTAACCGGTGTGAGACGGCAGCGTTTCCACGATCGATGCGCAGCTTTCACTGACCAAAAAATGTCATTTCCTTCCGGATATTATCGATTATACCAAACAACCGTTTCTGACGACACCCACAAGCACATAGGCGCACTCGTCACTTACAGCACTGAGGCGGCTGTTATGCCATCGATTTCGCTCAGCGAAAAATTGCGCAACTGACACTATTCACTACCAGACACGTGGAAGCAGACGTGTCTATGTTACTTGTCCCAGCGGCCGCCTGCGAGGCTTCACTGACTGGCTGTCGTGCCGTTGCCCGGGCGCAATTTCGCAACATTCGCGCAACTCCCCTCCTTCGTCGCAGTGCATTGCACTGTGACAAGCGATTGGGCCGTTCGATCAGCGCTCGTCCGGCAGTCGCTCGTGCGCTGGCGTTATGGTATAACAATGGCCTAACGAAATGTTCCGAATAATGAGTGGTTTCATAGTACTTACACCCCACTACCCAATTGAAACCCTGCGAAAATTCTTCGCTTAAAAACCGTAAGCCGGTTCTTCTGCCATCGCTTTCGCTCAGGCGAAGAGTTGAGCAAATTGTGTCAGACAATCAGTATCAAACACCGTGGCACCAGACTTGTCTGTTTCAGCTGTCCAGGCAGCCACTGGCGAAGCCTCGCTGACTGGATGTCGTGCTGTGGGCGAAATTTCGCAACACATGCGCACCCGGGCGAAATTTCGCAACACTCGCGCACTTCCCCTCCCTCGTCGCAGTGCATTGCGGAGCTTCGCTGAGTGGGTGTCGCTGGAGCGAAATCGCGCCTGAAAGGTGCCGGTAAAGCGATTTACGAGTGAGTCATCGCATTATCACCAATCTTTCGTAAATAGCATGTTTCTTGATGGAGTGAGATTGAGAACGGTAAGCAACAGATGTTTGAACGAGAAAAAGTTATCAGTTCGCGAAAAAAGCGAAGTGCAGAAAAGGATTTGAATGTTTGTATTACAAATTGTTTCTTAAATTATATCGCGGTTTTTGTCCAGTAACCAGTGCTCTATGATTGGCGCGCATTTGTGTGGCGAAATAAACAAATAAATTGGTCCTGTCATGGTAGTATGTACTTCAAAACCTGAATTCACTGACAACAAATTTGCTGTTGCAGAACAAGACCCGACTAGTTCTAGTAGTCATCTTCGCAAAATTCTATCCTTCTACTGCTACACATTTCCTCGGGATTATCCGTCCGGTTCATAGTCTAAGGGATGTAATCAACTGATTGGGTTAAATTGTACATGGGTTGCACAGAAAATCTGACCTACATAATGACCCAGACAACTGTCACCTATGCACAATCGCGATGCATTTTAAAACATTAGGTTGTTAACTTATTATTTGCCGTTTTTTCAAGCTTTCGTTGCGCGAGAAGCTTCCGAAAACATCGAGACAGCATTCGACAGAGAATTATTTGCTCTTTCACGACATGTATCTCCTATTTACAACACGTTGAAATTTTGATAACTTTTCGACCATTGAAGTTGAAATCAAAAATGAGAAAAATTGACCCCACCGACAGTGAATTTTCCCTACTTCGTTTTGAGACTTCCTGCAAAACTGTATGCACCTACTGAAAGTAGACGAATTTCTCTATAAAACGGTATACAGTTTGTTTTGGTTTTCCTTAGTTTTTGTTTACTTAGGGCTCGTTTAGTTCGCACGCGACGCACGACGCGAACCCATGCAAAAGATGCAAAATCAATAAATCGCGCCACGAAGTTCGCGTCGCACCCTGTTTAGTGTGCGTCGCACGGACCGTATCGTAGACGTCAATCCAACTGCGTCGTGCGTCATTGCACATAGTGGTCCTCGTAATGATTGATGCTCTCCTGAATGGATAGCTTCTGCGCTGCTTGATACATACGAAAATGATATCTTCTCAAGTTGATCTCCAAGAATTACTTCTGCCAATATTCAGCACTTCTGACGATATCAATCTATCCAAATTAGGTGGAACTAGGTACTTTTCTGGCGCTTAGGTAATGAACTCTTTGAATCCAAACACAGTCAAAAATAAAATTGTTGATGTGTTCACGCATTATAGGATTCAATGAGTGATGAGATTTCTAAATCTCAGAATCTCAAACGAGAAAATTTGATTGAAAATATTGAAAAAATTGAAAGCTTCTCGATTGGACCCTATATAAACCTGTAAAAAAAGCTTGAGGGCCAAGATCCGGGAGCCTCGTTTGGTTGTAGGGTACATATCATTTATCTTCCGTGAATGTGTAAAGTTTATATGTCGCCAAATCTAGGGCAGAATTTTTTCATGTACTGAGACTATATTTACGTTCAAATTGCTCTTACCGTGAAATCCTTCCTGAAGGAGTTCTTTTATCAGGGGATGAAGTGAGAGAAGGTCATGGGACCTCATTCCGGGTATTCGCAGCCAAACAGAAGCACTGCGCGTAAGCTGCGCTGTCTGCTGTGTGGCTGCGGCAACGCCCGCAGAGTGACGGAGGCGCGATGGGAGCGTCGCGCCGACCACCATTCGCGTCGCGCGTCGCGTGCGCAATAACGAAGAGTCCCTTTACACGTGTGCCAAGCTTTGGCGACGTAATTTTTACAGAATGTAGGGTCTCCCATGTGTATTACGAGACCGTAGTTAGTTTTTCCGGAACGACCTTCTGGGGTGGGGAAAAAGCCGACGAAAACCAGTGAGTAGCACGTGATAACTCATAGGACACCGCTCATCAGACACTGCGGGGGGCAAAGGAAATGCGTCCAGATGGCCTAGAGGGTTGTGAGTTATGCTGTTAAGCGAGCATTGTAGTTTTGGGGATGGATCCCCGGCATCGGTTTCGTTTTTGCACGCAAGTGTTCATTACCGTCATGCACTTTTGTGGTCACAAGAGCCAAATTTCACACGAATAATGCGATCACTGATCATTGCTCATCTACAGCGTTCGTAAGATGCAATGGCAACATTAATATAGGTAGCCATCATCCTCCGTAACTTACCTTAAATGGACGCAAATTCAGAATCTAATGTTAGATTCGTGATCAGCGACCCAAATAACCCCCACGTACGAAGTTTGGATGAAATCGGGTATTTTGACCCAGGCACCTCACTTACCCATCCTTACCATAGCAACCTTCACTAGTCAGAATTACAAAGACAAGAGTAAAATTCGTGATCAGCAGATGCTGACGATTTTCTGACAGCTAGACTCTGAATGGTGGCATAATATTATCAGTAAATCATCAGGGGCTGGACTTTGGGCAACTCTACCGATAGTTGACATGAGGCTCGAGACGTCATGGTCACCCCCATTTCGCCCAAACTTTGCTAGTGAGACTATTTGAGGCGCTGGTCACGAACATAGCACTAGTTTCGTGATTTGCAACCAGTGAGGGTATCTAATGGTGGGTTTGGATGTGTATGGGCTGGTGAACACAAGCTATGGTAAGGGTGAATAAGTGAGGTGCCTGGTTCAAAATACCCGATTTCGTCCAAACTTCTTGGGGGTTATTTGGGTCGCTGATCACGAATCCAACATTAGTTTCTGAATTTGCGTCCATTTAAGGTAAGTTACGGTGGATGATGGCTACCCATATTAGTGTCGCCATTGCATCTTACAAACGCTGTAGATGAGCAATAATCAGTGATCGCATTATTCGTGTGAAATTTGGCTCTTGTGACCACAAAAGTGCATGATGGTAATGAACACATGCGTGCAAAAACAAAACCGATGCCTGGGATCGATCCCCGAAACCCCAACGTTCGCTTAACAGCCTAACTCACAACCCACTAGGCCATCTGCACACATTTCCTTTGCCCCCCGCAGTGTCTGATGAGCGGTGCTCTATCAGTTATCACGTGCTACTCACTGGTTTCCGTCGGCTTTTTTTCCCACTCCAGAAGGTCGTTCCGGAAAAAATAACTTCGTAATACACATGGAAGACCCTACATCCTGTAAAAATTACGTCGCATAAGCTTGGCACACGTGTAGAGGGACTCCTTGTAAGGGCTCGTTTAGTGTGCACGCGACGCGCGGCGCGAAGGGTGGCCGACGCGACGTTCCATCGCGCCTCCGTCATTCTGCGGGCGCTGCCGCAGCCACACAGCAGACACCGCACCTTACGCGCGGTGCTGTCATTCTGATCGAACTGGATTGCCGAAGTGATATTTTGGAATATCGTTCGAGAAAAGACAGTGAGCACTTTGCGGCTTCAAGGTGAAGGCGGAGAAATGCAATTCCTCATACTATTCTGTGTACTACTGATGTGTTTGTTCTGCATTGGTTCTGATTCACGGTCCACATCGGTCAAAAATTATCTTCTAATAAAACTCCGCCTAGTAGGCTTGTTTGGGGCGCTGATCACTAATCTGATGTCCAGTTCCAGGATTTCGGCCGAGATGCATCCACGTTGTGGACTTGGCTTGTCAAGTCAGAATTTTAGATTCGGCCCGGAGAAGTACCTACATGAGCGTGCCGAAACCTGATAAGATCTCAAAAGAACAGAACCGTGGTGCGAAACAGCCAGTGCAGGAGAAGTTTCAGCAAAATGGGTAAATTGATCGAACTATCCTAGTCGACGATGTGGGTGGTTGTCGGTCGAAATTCAGGAAACTGACCTCAGATTCGTGATGAGCGATTGAACGAAATACAACATGCCATGTCACAGCATGGGCCAAATAAGGCCAAAAAAGACACTAGTTTGTTACAGAATTCGTATGCTGCTTTGCAGAACGAGGTTGGTGGATGGATCAGATTTATTCTTATTAATCTGGTTTATCTGATCCACCATACCTCGTTCGGCAAAGCAGTATACGAATTTTGTAACATAATGCAGAGGTTTCAAGAAGAGAGAACTCATAGGACACTAGTTTGTGCAACGACACACGACGCAGTTGGATTGACGTCCGTGCGACGCGCACTAAACGGGGTGCGACGCGAATTATTGATTTTGCATCTTGTGCATGGGTTCGCGTCGCGCGTCGCTTGCACACTAAACGAGCCCTACACGAGCCCTTACAGAGCGTCAAAGGGGGGTATCTGAAAGAGAACAATAGTTTTTGGATGCTTGTGCTGCCTTTCTGCCAAACGTTTTCCATCAGCTCTAAACACTTTACGAGAGAGCATTTGTTGCTCTATCAGATAGTATGTTTATTTTTTCCACGCTAGCCGTTTTTTAAAACTTTTATCATGAAAACGTTTTCAAAATTCCTCGACGTGCAAAACTTTTCGTTGGAAACCATTTGCAGAATTTCAGGCATCATTCGAAAGAGAAGCATTTGGGCAATAAGGAGATGCATCACAGTTTTTCAATCGCAACAGGTTTTGTCAACTTTTAGGCAGTCAAATTGGTCGACAAAGTCGTGTTGGCCGCGCAGCGCGGCCACGCGAGCCGTCGAAGTCGCCTGTTAACCTCCACTTCGACGACCTAAAAATTAACAAAACCTGGTGCGATTGAAGAACTGTGATGCATCTCCCTATAGCCCAAATCCTCTTCTTTTGAGTGATGCCTGAATTTCTGCAAAAAATTTCTAACGAAAAGTTTTACACGTCGAGGAATTTTGAAAACGCTTTCACGATTCAAGTTTTAAAAAACGGCTAGCATGGAAAAATAAACATACTATCTGATAGAACAACAAATACTCTCTCGTGACGTGTTCAGAGCTGGTGAAAAACGTTCGGCAGAAAGGCAGCACAAGCATCCAAAAATTATTGTTTCCTTTGAGATACCCCACTTTATCGCTCTGTAAGTAAACAAAATCAAGGAAAACCAAAACGAACTGTATACCGTTTTATAGAGAAATTCGTCTACTTCCAGAAGGTATATACAGTTTTGCAGGAAGTCTCGAAACGAAGCAGGGAAAATTCACTGTCGGTGGGGTCAATTTTTCCCATTTTTGATTTCAACTTCAATGGTCAAAATGTTATCAAAATTTCAACGTTTCGTAAATAGCAGATACATGTCGTGAAAGAGCAAATGATTCTCTATCGAATGCTATCTGGACGTTTTCGGAAGCTTCTCTACTAAGCGCACAATAGAAGCATGAAAAAATAGCAAATAATTAGTTAACAACCTAATAGATTTAGACGATCCTTGTTCTGAGAGGTCTCAATAGCAGTTCCATGAGTATCGAATTCGTTGCTAGTTCATTAGAAAACGGTCTACAGTGTTTGTTTGTTATTTGTTATGAAGGATGAAAAGCAATACTTTGAACAGATGAGAAATAAGAAATTACTAAGAAGGGATATTGTACAACCACTCCAGACGACCTGAAATAAAGCAGTCGTTCGATATAGTGAAGGTGTTATTGAAAGACAGTACATATGCGTGAACGCCTTTTCGCGTTCATTTCCTGAGATGAATCACCTATTCCACGGCTGCCTTTTCGTAAGGAGAAAGATTTGCCAATATGTAAGCGTGAGCTGCATTTACTACAGCATTTTTCAAAACTCGGCAACACAAAAAGCTGCGGTGCTAGATGAGCTGGGGCTGCAGGAAACGATAAACTCCCCGAGGCCTTAGTACGCTAGTTTTACTTTAATAACTTTAGGTGTCGCTGATAAAACTCTGACGAAGGCGCCCACTCCTAAACATAAGCAGAATGAGGAAGTTGTATAACAACCACAGGTGTCGCTAATAAAATTAGAATACTGAAGATATAGAAATGTTGAGGTAGACAGAAAGCCGATCTTGGAGTGTTCATGGAGGCCTTATCTTTTACGAAAATATATTCTAATTGGGATCTAAAAGGAGGTCGTTGGAAAACACACATTTCGAAATAGTTTCCCGAGCCTCAAGACCGAAGCTCTGAGTTTATTCATGGACTTGAACTTTGGTTGGATACACTGCAAAACCACATAGCAAAAAACAGTAGCGGCAGTAGGGGTTAAATAGACGACTGCAGCGAAAATTTAGTCAAACAGCATTATCAAAAAGCTACGAAGTGTTTTCGAATGCGTACCTCGAGTATGAGATCGGAGGCACGTACTGTTGATGCGCTTTACACGATTCTTCTTCTGGTTGCGATGTCGACGCGAAAAGATTATCTGCTTCAGGTATCTGCAAGCATTGGAACATAAAGCCATAAATTAGCTTCTCTTGCACCTAAAATCATATATTTTACAATCACAACTAGGATGACAGCATCAATTAGATGAATGGTAAACGTTGAGAGCAAGTTTTCTTTTGAATAACACGAGGCTTCTAGCAACCGATTGTCACATCTCCCATAATACGAGACACTCGCAACATTAAAACGGCGGCGATGAAGCCAACACTGTGGAAACTCGGAGCATACGTCTTGCTTACTATAGAAAAACGAGTAAATGGAAACGAATGCAGATGAGGAAGACAACCAGCCGCTGAAATTGTGAAGTTTAAAGAGAGCGTAGTACACGGGTAAATGGCGCTCCTATCATAGACAGTGATACGATCTGAGAGGATGTTTACAATATTGAGAAAGTATCAATTAGTCTAACCTTGAGCAACTTAATTTACCAAAAACATCCTTTTCAAGACTCAATTTCTTCACAACAAATTGTAAGTCATCTCACATTTCGATAACACATTTCACAATGAATACTTGCTTCCATCGCTCTTTTCCCCTCTTTTTTATTTTCCAAATAAAAGAAATCAAATTTGCGTGCGAACACATTCGATACACATTCTTGATGAACAACTCAAGAAAGATTAGCAGAAGCACCAAGCGGTTCAAAATTCCTTTAAAAAGAGAGGAAATTCTTCCGCTGGGCGGAAAAGCAGTTTCTCAACATGGACACCCCCAGAGAATGCCATGCAACGTCTCAAAGAACGAGGTAGCTAGAAGACTTATGGTGATGCACGCATGAAGAACAGAATCATTGAAGCATAAATAACCCGAAGGCGTTCAGGAAAACAACTATACGTGTAAAACGAGAATTATCGAGAAAACAGGATGTAGCTGCGATTGAAAAGACTAACGTAGACATTCCAGCGCATTGCAGAGGAAGACTGAAGAATGATCCCCATAATGCGAGCGCTTTGAAAGCATGCATTGACGACGGCGAAACAGCCGTCTGCTAAGCTTCGTGATCACGTCTACACGATGGCTTTCTTGGCCTCCATGTGGCATGCCTGCGAGCAATTTAGAGCGCTTACCTAGTTTGACGAAAACGCAACCCCCGGCCACACAAAGTGCGAAGCTTTGGAAGGAAACAGCATTCTTTTATTTCTCTCTCGATTCTCCCCACATTCAGTTCTACCTCCAGGTTGACTGATATCCTAAAAAATCCACTAGGTAGCTTTTTCTTCAGCAGCCCTATTCGACTCGTCTATTCAGCGTGAATAATGATTTGGGACAGCCCCTTGTTACTAGGGAGTACAAAATGCTTGGCGATCAATAAAAAAGGTCCAAGCCGACTGCTTAGAGAGCAACGGTGGCAGTAAGTCGGAATGAGTAAGAAAAAACATGCTGCGGTGTATGTGCAAACAGAAGAAATGCGAAAAGGGAAAGAGGGAAAGATTCTCCAACAGAAACAATATTTAAACAGAAACCTCACAGTATAATGAAACGAGTCGCAATTACTGAGCCGGGCTCAAATTCAAGTGAAAAACCAAGATAAACCCGCTTTTTAAGCAAGGAAATAGCTATGACGTTGGTAATAAATTCTGAATCTATCTTTTCCAAGAGGAAGAACAATGAAATTTCTTCTTCGAGGTGCGAGCGTTTTGTATTTTTTTTATGAAATAGGTTTTAAGACAAATACGAGGAAATCAAACCACATATTCGTTCCTTCCGAAGACTCAAGTAAACTGCGCGAAAATCTATTAAGCGGAATCTTCCACGGAGTTCAGAATCGAATACAAAAATCGAAAGTAGAAGTGATAATCATTTCAAATTTATATTATTCTGAGTTTTCTGTTAGCTACTACGCTTTTCGAGGTTGTTCGGTGGAGAATTTATTCATTCAATAAATTTGCCACTTGACCACCTAAAAACGTCTCGGATGCGTACGTGAAATAGGTGACTTGTTGAGGCCGGCCACTACACCAACTTAGTGTCTTCACCTTCTCACACAAGTTTGTCACCAATTTACTCGACAAGGCTTGTTTAGCCAAGGCGAAGATCGATCCCGCGACCGTGCGGATGTAAGCAGCGCCTCTTACCACTGCGCCACACGAAAGCATAGTAACAAACGGAAACGTTTTATACTATTGGCTAGGTCTAAAAAGGCGAGAACTTGGAAATTGTAGACTTTAACTTTCCTCCCTACGAATCTCAATAACAACAACAAAATCTGGAAAGAAATTATAAGTCATTCTGCAACGCAATCTGCAATAGTTTTTAATAGGGTGAGCCAAAATTGCCATAAAAAGAGATTAAGGAGAAATCTTAAGTGCAACGTGATTGAACGAGGGTGAATTGATTTGATGAAGCACAGCGTGCCGTTTCGGCAAATCGAAATTGTCATCCAAGCGCTATGCTAAGCGGAAATTGCACTGCATCCAAGCAACCATAAATCATTTCGTTGCTATCGCTGCTTACAGCACTGTCACACATTTCTGAGCCTACTTATGTATTGAGGGAGCGCGTGGTGTGGTGGTAACGGGTGATACTTTCAGGTCCACGGTCGAGCTATCAATCCTCGCCCACGCCTACCAAGCTTGAAAGCTTTGGGTTGCACCGTTAACACACGTATATCCCAGAGGCAGCGATAACATCTCGATGGAGATGACATTTCTATGAGTTCAGAGTGAATTTTTCAGGAACGACTTCAGTATCCACCGGAAACAGGCGCTGTACTAACTGTACTCGATGAAAGGTAACTCTCACGCAAGAATGCTGATGCAGAAGCTACGGCTTCTATTAATCACAAAAGTCACTCCTCTAGAACATCGAGCTTAGCCCTACACCCTTCGTAATTTGCTTTCCTCCACACCACTTCTACTTCAACCAATTTCTTACTATTCATTGAAGCGTATTCTATAGGGTGCGGCAAAAGTTCTTCCACACAGATTCTTGACCGTCTAAACGGCAGATCTCAGACAAATGAGATGAAATTTATAACATTTATTGCCTTTGAACACGCACATATAAAAAAGCATCTAAGTTTCAAAATGACCTCCTTTCGCACAAATACAGGCCCTAGGTCTCTTGAGGAACGCGTCTACGGCGGCGCGCAGGTTCACCGACGCGTCCGGAAAATCGACAGCCACAAGTCCTCGAAGACGTTTTGAAGAAAGAAATTCTTCCGTGGGCTTCTCAGCACTTCGGAAACACCACTCGGATCTATCAGCAGGACTCTTGCACCTGTCCATAGTGCAGAAGTCGTACAGACGTGGTGCGCCGACACTTTTCTGATTCCATCTCAGCAAAAAATTGGCCACCGAATAGCCCGGACCTTAATCCGATGGACTATTCAATCTGGTCCATATTGAATAGCAAAGCCTGCGCAACACCCCACGCGAGCATTGATTCTCTTAAAGAAGCCTTGAGGAAAGCCTGGGAGGAAACTGATGAAGATGTTCTGCGTGCCGCCGTATACGCGTTCCCCAAGAGACTTAGGGTCTGTATTCGTGCGAAAGGTCATTTCGAAACTTGGATGCTTTGTTATATGTGTGTGGTCAAAGGCAATAACTGCTACAAATTGCATCTCATTTGTCTGAGATCTGCCGTTTAGACGGTCAAGAATCTTTGTTGAAGAACTTTTGCCGCACCCTGTACAATCCGCGGTTTTCAGTGGTACCTCTTTCCTTTCGTCGTTTAGTTTTGCCCAAGTTACTTTCGTAGATTAAATTCTTCGATTATAGGTAGTCATGTACAATCAAAAGATGCCCTCAACATCACAGCGACCTACCACCAGAAAGGGGACGATTGTCTATACACCTTCCACAGCTTCCAGTTGGATGGAAACAGATAGTCAGGGAGGATTTCCCGACCTGTCCAACCTATCATTGCCTCACCACTCTAATGGCGAGAATTCCAAGTGAGTTCCCTGAGGCGCTAGAAGGTGAAAAGCGCGGCAGATGCGTGGTAATTACTGGACTAGAGGAAGCTCGTGCGGATTTCCCCCTTCTGCGTGCCAGAGGACTTGGAGAGGAAGGCGGCCAGGGTACTGGACGTTTTAGACGTGGGACGTGCTCCACCCGAGGTATACCGGATGTGGAGACCGGACACTGCTCGTCCACGCCTTGTCAAGATCGTCTTCCTGTTTACAGTTCACTATCGTCGTGCTCTCGCCAATGCCCAGTTACTTCGTCACGACGGCTTTCCTGATGTTTTCATTCGTAAAAGTATGACGGCAGAGGAGAGGAAAAATGACTTCGAGACATGTAATCGGGCGAGCGAACGTAACCGAGGAAAGGGCACACGAGATTGGGTGGTATTCGGGTGGGGGGGGAGCTTGTTCATGTCTCGAATGTTCTTTTGTGGTTTACCATGGACTTTCTATCGTGTCGACCGTCAGGATCATTAGGCGGAGGAGTTTGCTGCCCAGTTAATGCAACCACATTGTAGGCTTCGTTTCTCACAATATAACTTCGACAGCAGACATTCTCTGCATCAACATATTTCACCCGTTCATTCATGTATTTACTCGCATAATCACTGCGAACCGTCCCTCAAATTCAGTGAGATCTAGCGACAACGCGCTTCTTGAAGGTCTGCGTGACCTTACTTCTGTTCGCATGGAAACTATAACACTGGGTGACTTTTATCTTCAAACTGATTGGTCCACCCCACGTGCTATACACTCCTCAGCCGGTCCTCTCCTAGACTTCTTATAGCAAAGCGGATTTCACCAATTCATGCAACAAGCAACCCATTCGAACAGCATTTTTGATTTAACACCTTCGACAATGCCTAATACGCTGTGTCCAGAAAAGATAGGGACACCCCTGATTTCTTGTTTTAAGGATTTGGTTGATGCTATTTGATTGCGAATCTATACTAGTAAATTCAGCACGGCAAAAAACATGGGACTAAGCGATTTGAGCTCCTGATTTGAACGGTGAAGGTTTTGAGGACGATTTTTGCGATCAGTGCGACGGAATCACTGTCCAGAAATGATAGGGACACCTACAAAGAAGAGCCGGTTGAATGGGCAAATTGATAAAAACTAATTTTTTGAACAATATTCATTTCAACAAAACGTTTTGTGTTAGAATAGACCATAGATCGTTGTGCTCAATAAAATAAAAAGCCAAATTAAGGCTATTGAAGAAATAATGCCTAGTGTCGCGAAATTTCGCCTGCGGTGAAACTTCAAGAAGGATTATTGGCGTTTTATGATAGACCAGCCAAAGCGCGGCTTCGCCGCGCTTTGGCTGGACCGAGTGCGGTAAACCGAGGTCCTCGAGCAACTAAATGTGTCCGTTCTCTTTTGCAGCGCTTAGTTTAGACTCTACTGATCAACAGAATTTCCTCCTTTCCCTACCACAGAAATTCGCAGTGAAATTTCACCGCCAACTCCACCCAAAACCCAGCCAAAGCCAACCGAGCCAATTAGAAATTCCCGTTTCAGATGAGTAATATATAAAAGAGGCGGACGGTGGAGGTGGGGTGGATGTGGAAGTTAAAGTCTGAGAATTAACTTAATGTTTAGTCAGTCGTGTTTATTCCACCTCTCCAGGAAATTTGGTGTTTGCTCGCAAATTTTAAAGGCGTGCATAACGTTTCAGCCTGCAAAGATAGGCGATATCGAACTCTAGGATAGTGTCCGCAAAACAGCTTCAATCTCATTGCGCAGTGCTGTGTTTGTGCAGTGTGTCACAATTATTTCGCGATTTTAGAACGCTCCGTGATTGTTAGATTTGTTAAGGAAGTTTTGAAAGTGTGCAAAGTAGACCTTCCTCCGAGAGAGGGCCGTAGCGAGTTGTAAAGACTCCGTTGCATAACCACACTCTACTTTTTGTGTAGTGCATCAGTTGTGCACTATATTCCACCTTTTTCTCAACATTTTAGACGACTCCGTGATTCTGAATGAGATTCGCGAATTTTGAAATTTCTCCTTCTTAAAAAGGGCAATACCAAAGTATAGGGGTACTTATGCAATGAAAAAGTTGGCTCTGCGTGTAGAGCTGCATTTGATCAGTACTTTCAAATTTTACTATGATTTTAGGAAACCTCGTTTACGATTTGTAGAAGTTTTTCTCGATTTTTTGAAGCTCGCAAGTCATGTTTTTCTCTAAACGATGACAATACCGAGCAGTAGGAATTTTCGATCAAAAGAACACGATGCCATATGTGTAGTGCTCTATTCGATCAATATCTCCCGTTAGTTTCGCAAGCTTCCGATTTTTTTCCGCGACTGTCTGATTTTTTTCCCAACTGTTAAACAGTACGAATCTCGTTATGTTGCCAAAAGAAAGGCAATATCAAACTGTAGGATTGTATCCGCAGAGCAACTTTTACCTTACTGTGCAGTGCTATGTTTGAGCAGTGTGCCACAATTATTTCGCGATTTTAGAACGCTCCGTGATTGTTAGATTTGTTAGGGAAATTTTGAAAGTGCGCAAAGTAGACCTTCCTCCGAAAGAGGGCAGCAGCGAACTGTAGAAACTCCAATGCAGAACCATAGTCTGCTTTTTGTGTAGTGCATTGATTGTGCACTATATTCCATCTTTTTCTTAACTCTTTAGATTGTTCTGTGATTCTGGATTTCTATTCGCGAATTTTGAAATTTCCCCTTCCTAAAAAGGGCAATACTAAAGTATAGGGATATTTATGCAATGAAAGAGTTAGCTCATCGTGTAGAGCTGCATTTGATCAGTACTTTCAAATTTTTCTGCGATTTTAGGACCCTTCGTTTACGATTTATAGAAGTTCTTCTCAATTTTTCGCAGCCACCAAGTCAGGTTTTTCTCCTAACAAAGACAATAGCGAAGAGTAGAAATTTTTATGCAAAAAAACTTGTTGCTATACGTATAGAGCACTATTCGTTCAGTATCTCCCGTTAGTTTTGCAAGCTGTAGATTTTTTTCCGCGACTGTCTGATTTTATTTGTAACGGTACGAACCCGGTCATGTTGCAGTCAACGGCCGAGGTTAGACGACGACGGACTCCAGCGAGATAGCATTGTCTAGGAGGAGAGCCTGAGTCAGCGTAAATAGCAGTGATCGCGGCAGCGGTGTGCTTCGCCGTTGAGGAGGGCGACGGTTAGAGGGACGGGAAATAGCGTGTAGAACGGTTAGTGCGCGAAGGGCTTGCTCGAATATTAGGTTGGGGGATTATGAAACGAAGAGGTTTCCTGGAGGTGATACGTCTTCCTCTGATCTAAAACAAGAAAACGCTGGCCAAATAATATCTGATGTACAGCCTATCTGGAGCAAGTAAGCAAGAGCTTACCATGAAAAAAACTCAATAAATTTATCAGCTATTGTATGAAACGTTACGGAAGCGTTCCTTACATAAATTTTAAGGTCACTTCACGTTTAGCAGCAGCGCACAAGGAGAGCAGTTTTGAATTTCTCTAGAGAAACAAAAATCCGTTCTTGGATTAAAGCACGATAGACGTCCACTTGGTTCCTAGGCTAATTATTTTGAGATTGAATTGATTTTTTCCGATGCGAAGCGACTTTCCTGAAGCTATCCAGATGGCGTACAGTAACACAACGCGGCTTAGTCGAGAAGAACTAGTTTTTACCAAGGAGGGGCTTAAGGTCCGGTGCATCCTTGATGTGGGTGGCAGTTTTACTCTGAATAAAAAGCCTTGATTGAATTTCGTTCAGCAAATACGAACTGATTTGAGTACCAACAGGTACTAGCAACTTATCTGTTGCCGCTCCTAGAGGATAGGTATAGGCACAGCTTGTTCTTCCAACAGGAACTTGTCCCGCCTCATGAGATCACGTTGACCCCAGGCTTTTTAAGGACTTGTTTCGTCCACTTTCGAATAACCAGCGAGTTCTTTTGAGCTAGTTCTCATGAAAAATCTCTGTGAACACCTTTATTGGAGGAATAATGCGACTAACAGAATGTACTCCTGCGTTGAAGAGCTGAAGACAGCGATCCATCGGTCTACGACGATTTAATCAATAAAATTGTCCAAAATTCCGTCGCGTTAATTCCAACTCCACTTATTTATGTTACACTGAATAGCGAAGCGTCCACCAATTACTCATTTCAGTGGCCTAATTAATATCTGGTTCGTAATGCTGTTTTTTCTCGGGTGTCCCTATCATTTCTGGACAGTGATTCCGTCGCACTTATTGCAAAAATCGTCCTCGAAACCTTCACCGTTCAAATCAGAAGCTCAAGTCGCTTAGTCCCATGTTTTTTGCCGTGTTGAATTTACTAGTATAGATTTGGAATCAAATAGTATCAAGCAGTTCTTTGAATCAAGAAATTAGGGGGTGTCCCTATCTTTTCTGGACGCAGTGTATAATATATCCAACGTCCATATGCACCCACCTCCAACCATGCTGTAGTATCCTTTGATATGACATGGAATTCTGAACTCGATACCATACTCCCGTCTCCAAATTACCTACATGCTGACTTCGATGGGCTAAACTCTTACTTGTCTTCAGTTGATTGGTACCAAATATTTGACGGTCTATCTTCCCTAAATGTACGAGAGATTTTGCATCCCACTGCATCGCGCTTTCGTTATGTTGATCCCACATAAGACATCAAAGCAATCGCTTACCAAATATCCTTCCCACATTTCGAACTTATTTCTTCAGAAGGGTAGACTTTTTCGAGAGCTACTCATTCCTTCAGCACACAAACAATATAAAAAAGTATGTAACGAACTTAATCGCGTTTTGAAGAAATTTCATGCGAACGATAAATCGGATCTAAACCATCCATATTTAAGTATACTACCAGTTCCGAATGAAAACACAGACGAAAAATATGCTACATACTTTGCGAGAGTCTGATAGGCATGTTTTCCTCACTGATGAAGAGAAGGCTGAAGCTCTTGGAAATTCTCCAGTGTTTTTACTGCAGATAACGTCACATCTAGTTCCAATTTATGTCGTTTAGATAGTCCGAGTAATACGGTTGCTCGAAATGACATCTACTTTCATCCAGCTGAGATCTCTTCCCTACTGCGACAACTCAAACCTTCTCTTAGCATACCAGTTGTTGGTATTCCACAGGTAATTTACAAGAAATCCCACTACACGCTATGCAAGCCACTTTCATATTTGTTGAACATTTCATTCTATTACGGAGGGGTTTCACAATTACGGAAACTGGCCATCGTCACAGCTGTACCAAAGTGTTTTAATGCTTCCCAACTAAGCGACTTCAGACCGATTAGCCTTACACCAACGCCGGTCAAAGTCATGGAAAAGATTATAATTGGAAAGTTACTGTCACGGATGAACGGATGTCACTCCACTCCAACAGAACAACATGGATTATTGCCTGAGCCTCAACCAGTTTCAATCCGATAGATTCTCACTATGACTGGCGTAGTGCCTTGTCGGTACAGAAGTCAGTTGATATTGTCTACTTTGACTTTTCGAAAGCCTTTGACGAAGTCAGGCCCCCCATACTGCTCAATAAGATGCAGTGCCTGGGTGTTGGACATATCATTTTGAACTGGGTGAAATCTTATCTCAGTGAAAGATATTATACATGGTGGTAAAAGTTAGGAAAAGCTTTCCCCCATGCACCGCTGCACAAGCGGGGTGCCTCAGGAAGGAGTGCTCTCATCACTTCTGTTTTTATTTTACACTCTTGAACTAGTAGCACTACTTAAATCATCTCCAGATATAGGTGTTCAGATATATGCTGACGATGTTAAGATCTATGGCGCATACAACTCCCGAAATAGCGAATTGGTTCGGAGTGCACTGAAGACCTCTATTATTAAAATGAACGAGTGGGCTCTGGAGCAGAAGATTCCCCCCAATTTGAAGAAATGCGGAGTGGTGCACTCAGGAACTCAGATTCAAGGGATCACGAAGTCGGTGGACTCAAGCTCAAAAAATGTAACTCTAGCAGGGAACCCGGAATGCGGTTCAATTCAACATTATCGTTCTCACCTCACATTAATCAGCTTACGAAGAAAGCATACTTGGCTTTATTCCAGATCTTTCGAAATGTCACTGGTACAGATTCGCTTGTCCTGATTAGACTGTACAAGTCTTATGTGTCTACAAGTCTACAACACCTCGAGTAAGGTTCGCTTGTGTGAAACCCTCTTCTTAAACGAGAAATCAATCAATCAAGTAGAGAAAGTTCAAAAGCTGTTCACGAGACTTTTGTGGTTAAGAACAACTGACTCTGTTCGACGGAACCGACCCAGCTGCAGTGACTGCCTAAAGCTCTTTTTACTGCTTTCTCTGCAGCGCAGGCGCATAATTGCTGATTTGTAGTTCTGCTTCCGGATTCTGAGAGGGGAATTACGCCACCAACCGAACAAGTATTGGGTCTTCAGACCAGTAACCCCACGTCTAGGCAGGTTTGGTTTGGAAGTTCGCAGGTCGTTACGTCTCAGCGGGTCGCAAATGGTAAACACGGTGTTCTATCGCTGCGCGCGATGCTTTCGCTTGCTACCACTTGAAGTACCTGGAGCTGACATCAGTAGGACCTTCAGAGCAATACTAAAGAAACTGGATATTCATCGGCAACTTGGTATCACTGCTGCATAACATTCATGATGCATCTTCTACTAGCCCTTCCGAAACAACACTTGACCACTCGTGGTGTTGATGTCTGGTGCTTGAGAAGAAGCGAAAAGCGATTAACATGATACGGATTTTCGATGTTCTCTCGATTTGCAGTGTTGATGTGACGGTTGCAAACAGTGGTAGACCCTACCCGTTACGAACATGGCGAATGATGTTCGGTTGTTTCAACAGAATCCTCACATTTTTTATTTTATATTTTATTTTCTATTTCCGATCTATAACTCTAATGCAGCTTTGCTTAGGCACTCCTCTCCGTATCATAGAGGGGAAAATCAAACTGTCCCAACTGGTAGGATGTCTGCTACGGTAGAGTGGCCCGTTTTATGCACTACATCTTAAGGCCCTTTCAGAGTGCTGCTGCTGTCAGCAGCAGCAATGATGAAAGATAGCCCAGTAGCAGCGCGGCAGCGCTGCGCAGCAAACCTGCAGCAGGGGGGGGGTATTCAGAGTTTTGCTGCAGCTAGCAGCCAGCAGCAGCAGCACGGAATGGTCTCCGCCATTTTTTGTTCCTGGGGCGAATCGAGCGGAAGGCTACGGGCGCAGTGTGTGCTGCATGCAGCTGCAGCATTGATAAAGTATAGGAATTGCAGCGCTGCAGCAGCTGCATGCAGCATACTGCAGCAGAAGGGGGTGTTTAGAGTGTTGCTGCGTGCAGCAGCTGCAGCAGGGAATTCCCACCGGAATTTTATTGTCGTGCCGCAGGAGAGGTTGTGGCTGCGGACTTGAATGAGCGCGGGGGTCCCGCAACGATCGTCCTGCTGATTTCCCATCGACGCCACGCCATCGATCGATCATGTGATTCCTATCACGAAAACCTGCTGCTGTGCAGTTGCTGCAGAAAACTGCAGCAAATCTGCAGCAACGCGGTGGTCCCGAACGGAACGACGCTCCGCCCCTTTGTTGCTACACAATCATGCAGCAACACTCTGAACCGGCCCTACGCCAGACGAGACGTCATTCGTGCTAGAGGTCCTAGCACGAATCACCTGAAAATGACGTCAGCACACGTCACGTGCTGCCACGGCGTTGCTGCCGAACTCAGCAGCAAACCGGCAGCAGAGCGGTGGTCCTCGGTGGAAAAAGTTCCGCCCCCTTTTTGCTGCTGCTGTCAGCAGCAACACTCTACAAGGGCCTTTACACGTCTCAGTCCTCACCTGACGCCTCTCTAGAACACCCTGAGGTTCGTACCAAGTTAAGGAGGCATCTGAGACGCGCGCCTCAGAGGCGCGTGCTCTACGAAGGTTAGATCAAGTCGCTTTCCTTGCGGAAATTAAGCTCATTCTCGAAATCAGCTTGGGTAACTCATGGGCCTAAACGCTGCTGACATTGGGAATTTCTATCGGCTTGATGATGGCATCACTGCCTATGGATCGAAATTTCCAATATGCAATAGAAACTGCACCTAACTGCTTCCGACATCTACAGTATTCCATGTTGGTGGATATGATTTGCATGTTTGTCTGCCCGCAGTTGATGGTACTGGTTCCCACTTTAGTATTATCTAATTTGTAATACTAACCCATCTAGCACTGTTGCTCTCGGTCACTAACCACATTTTATTGTTTCATTGATAGCACCCCTTATATGGCGTAGAAATAAATAAAAACGAGCTGTATTCGTCCTTCTCTCCTTAGACAACTTCCTTCGTTTGATGCATTTCAACCTTTGCTAAAGTGTGACCTGAAGCATTGAATCGACTTTTGATTCCAGTGCTCCTCCTTGTTTGCTATTCTACACATAACTCCTTATCGACACGTACAAGCAATATGAAAATAATACTAGGGGCTCTAGAGACTAAGAGTACGACTGGAAAAGGGGTACATCCCACGAGAAGAGAAGTGAACGCTTCCACTCATCCTACACGTGAACAAAATTTCATCGTGAATTTCGCAAGAAAACACAGAACCAAATAATTCAGAAAGGTCTGCAGCACCACGAACTTCCCCCAGTATTTTAAGGATATGGGAACGATGCAAAAATATACGTTCTGTACACATCAAGAAAGCTCGGTCTACTTCCTTTTCTAAAAGTGTCCGAAAACCGAAAAGAGTAGACAAAAAACAACTCACTTTACTAGTGATATCGCCAGCGTCGGATCTATGGTTTAAATTCTCCTTGTCATCCTTGGGATTCTCGTCCGAGATATCTAGTTTGCTTCGAGCCATCTAAAATCATACACGAATAGTTACAGTGAAGTAAAATTCAGAACCGACTTCGTTACATCTTGAAATAAAGGAAAACACTCATTATCACACTCCAGGTCTATAGCAAAACCACAGATATGAGACCGTATGATGAAAGAAAATAAATTACAAGCGCCACTTAACACTGTGGTTTGACGCTAAATTAGTAGAGTTTTAAATCACTCCCGTCTCCGTGGAGTTAGTTCTAGGCTGAATAAATAGATAACAATGACTTGTTTTTGGAGACACTGCTAGCCACATAACCTCACCCATTTACAAATCGTAATTGATATGTCTGTTGCTTCGATATATTTAGTATAACCAAATCTTGAGGACACCACCATTACTTCGATATACAACATGTACCTTATCAACTGGGATTCGTCGACTACCACATTCGGAGCTCAAGCTACTGACCTTTATTGCATCATCACTACTACCGGCTACCATGAATTCCAACTCGTCGGCGAATTGAGGGTGTAAAAAGTAGAAGGACTCGAAGCACTTAGGGAAACTTCCTGTTAAGGGTATTCTGCGATGGATCCGATTCTGTCCTACTACAACCTACGACTATTTCCGACCACCAACTAGAGAAGAACACCTCCACTAGAGGTGGACGCCGATATTGTATGATGAAGGTGTTCTGCCCTATGCGGTTACTTGAGCTATTCTAACTAGCAAGAGGATTGCTCAAAAAGTACGACAGCATTGAGACGGTGCCTGAACAGGAGAGATTCAAACTAAGTTGATGTTTCACAACACCAGTTACAAAAAAGGGTCAGAATCAATATCACGAGGGAAATAAGTTACCGCATAATGAAAATGAATGAATATCGGTGACCGTACGGATAGCATTAGGGTGAACCAAATGTTCTCTCGCCTTTGGTACCCCTTTGTGACACGTTATTTTTCAAGAACGGCGACCCATTGGACTGTGAAGTAAATAATCTCACTCGCTTTTATTCGTTGATTCGAGAACTTCTATTAGCACTCTGCTTTAGCTAGCACCGGCGTTATGCCTTTTTCACAGAAGCCAAAAACTGAACACACTCCACCATGAGCTTGTCAACTTTGCCAAGTTAGTCTTCGATAAGGGAGAACGCTGGTAGGATTCGCAAAGTGAAACGACGGATGACGAAAGATACGAACCATTGAGCCGGTTTGGAAGTAATACAATCGGATCGGATTTTGAAAAACGTGCCGACGTCAGACAGCTGATATTTGAGTACTTTGGAGATTGAATTCCCATATACAAGTACTTGTTATTGGAATTGTTTCATTTCAAATTCTCTACGGTCTGCTCTAAAATCCACTATCTAAAGGTGGTCTGATCAGGCTCAGTTCGTGTGTCTGTTTCTACAGCGTCAAATCTCTGCAGCCGGAGCCATGCAGCGCTTTTTGAGACAGGATCGTCGACTTTGATTTCAGACGTCCTTGTTGCTCTGTGGTCGCGTTCAAGCTTTGTTTTCAATGATGACGTAAGGGAATACGAATCGAAGAAATTTTTCCAGCATCTAAAAAGTTCAAAGGCAAGACTAATCATGGTTTTTTGGTAAAATTTACGATAGAACAATTCAAAAGCTCTAGATTGATGTAGAACACATCCCAGTAAACATCTACATTTGGTGGAAAACCATCCAAACAAATAGCACTGAAAAAGCGACAGGACCTTTGATTCCACTTAATACAACAGGAGATTAGACAGAAACAATAGACAACAAAGGAGTGTTCGAGCTCTCGTCAACGACACCCAAACGAGATGAACAGATTTTTCCCGAATGTTTCCGGAAGTTGAGCTTTTCCAAGACAAACGGAGCATCAATTACATGGGCTGCAATCGTGGGAGAACGGTGGAGACAGAGGAAGCCTCCTAGTCCTCATAATTTTACCTCATCTTACACAAACTTATACTACACGTTTGTCCGCGGACTGAGCACCTCGAAGTCATCGTTATTGCGTTCATCTGCAGGTGTGTGTGTATGTGTATGTGTATGTGTATGTGTATGTGTATATATGTATATATGTATATATGTGTGTGTATGTGTGTGTATATATGTATATATATGTATGTGTGTGTTATAGTTGTGCTCTCCCAAAAATTTCGAATAATCGAATATATTCGAATATCGACGATTTTCGAACGTTCGAATTCGAATAACATTCGAAAATCGCGATTTTTCGAGCATTCGAATTCGAGTACATTCGAAAATCGCAATTTTTCGAGCATTCGAATTCGAATATTCGATTTCGAATAGAATTATTCGAATTCGAACGTTCGAATATTCATTCGAGCACAACTATAGTGTGTGTGTGTGTGTGTGTGTGTGTGTGTGTGTGTGTGTGTGGTGTGTGTGTGTGTGTCATCCACTCATCCTTTAAGAAAAATGTACTCCAACTTCCGACGGCAGCGCATAGAGCGAAATTCGTTTCCACGTGAGGAGGCTTAGTATACTACGAAGTCGAGCCCACGATGATAACTCTCAAAGTACACGTCAGTGATTTGACATTTAAATCCCATGTTTTTGATCGCAAATGATGTGCAGTACGTTAGTGTTTCATCGACTACGCCATTTTGGAAGACCTGCACGACGTTGGAACTCCATATAACTGGCCCTCGAGTTCTTTCGAAAGTATACATCGTCGCCTTCAACTAAGAATTCCCCAGTGCACAACCAACGTTGAAGAGAAGTTGATTAACAAGTAAGGAGCTGATTAATAAGTATAGTGGTTGAAGACTTTCTTGTACAATATACACTTTCCTATAGAATGAGGATGTGTGTAAGATAAGAATACACGCTGTTTCTTATTTTGCGTTCTACCATTATATTTGCAGTTTCCTATTGCACAAAGACGTCACAGATAGACTCCAGAAAGAAGTGCAGATGTTCGAGAACGAACTTGATCTTTTATATGAGAAAATACCTCAGGCAGGAAAAAATAGGTGGGAAAAATTTCGAGAACTAGTTTAGTTATTCTTAGTATTGACATCCTGCTAATCACTAGCTTAACTACTGTTACTGTTAGCAACAGGCTTGACGCGCATGGCAACGTCCAGCTCAACGGGGACTGGCACGTACCTGCGAACGCCATTTTGTCATACGAGGAGGTGCTTGATGAGCACAAGATTTTAATGGCAGCACAGAGTTTCTGTCAAAAATTCAGGTACTTAGCAGACGTTTTTGTTATTTGTAGCCTACAGTTCAGTTTAGTGTAGAGCGGGAACTTCTGTTTAATGTGCTGCGCGTATAGTGTGGGTTTCAGTTCTCGAGCACGCAAAGCTGGTCACGTGTACTCGTCACCGTACTACTGGAAAAGGGCTATGGACACCACACAAGACTGTGTTTATAGAGTGATGGAGAGCCACGTTATGGCAGAGTAATCTTATTTGGATTTGATGCGTGCAGTCTTGAATTTTCTGTTCTTATAGAAGAACTAAAGACGGCAGATCCATTTGTCCCCCTAGCTGAAGCAGTTAGAGCCTCAACTCATCCTTCAAAGAGTCACGCTCACTCAGTTCTTCGAAAAATTGCTGGCATTAATCGTTACTTTAAATCTGTAGTTGGTCGAGAAAAGCGTGTATGTAACGCATACGATATCAAATCCCCCGCCATCCTCATTCAACTCTCTGATGATTATTGCTTTGTATCTCGTGTTTGATACGGGGTTGGTCGAAATGAAATTGCTTAAGTGGTTGAAATGTTTTGATGTATCCAATAAAATTGTATTGATCCACTGCTGTGCTGGTTACTTTATGAAAGCAAAGCTTGGTAGCATTGTAATGCGACATAACAATTCCTAGAAAAGCTGACATTCCCATCCAAGCACTGCTCCGCTCATCGCTCCTTTTGGTGCTATCCGTACTGCGGTGCAATCCCAGCATCTGCTCGCTGCATGCGTTGTATTAGTTCTTTTGTAAGTTTTGGTAGTACTATTCCAATTGCTCCTCTACTTATGCTACTACTACCCCGCGTTCTTGACACAGCCTTCAGCGCTATACTTATCAATACTTCATTTGTTTTCTAAAGCGTCACTTACCACAACTGACTTATCCCACCTATCATTTCTTCACAAGTGTAATTACTTAAGTGAATAGCACAAGTTGTGGGAAGTGACGCTTTAGAAAACAAATGAAGTATTGATAAGTATAGCGCTGAAGGTTGTGTCAAGAACGCGGGGTAGTAGTAGCATAAGTAGAGGAGCAATTGAAATAGTACTACCAAAACTTACAACAAGAACTAGTACGACGCATGCAGCGAGCAGATGCTGGGATTGCACCGCAGTACGGATAGCACCAAAAGGAGCGATGAGCGGAGCAGCATGTCCCGTCGAGACGAGAAGAGCAGCACTACTGCTGATACGGGATGAGATGAGAATGGGAGCATTACTGCTGGGACGAGAAGAGCAGCACTACTGCGAGGTCGAACAGGATGACTGGATGATCGTCGGCAAGTGCTGCTGGCAGCAGCTAGACAGCACAACTTTCCGGTCATTAATTACTGCTGCCGAGAAGCTGCCCTTGCTTCTGCTGCTAGTTGGGCAGCATCTCAAAGGTAGGCTCCTCCCACCTTGGCAGGTCTTGCCGAGTAACTGGAGTTGTAAAACTGCCCAGCTACGGCGCAACTCGGCGCGGACCGTCAGAGTAAAGAAATTCCACAACCACTAATTAAAAAGTACTGGACTGATTCGCAATTGATTTCACCCACGTGGTAAGTAGACCCACACGAAAACTTCGAAAGCTCATAATAGGTATCCGAGGAAAGAAGTGGTTTGAAGAAATATACCAATGGTGTCTTTACTGCTCGTCGACCACAACGTCATACTGTAGAAAAAATAAGTACTAACTCAAAAACTCACTCGAAAAAATACTTAAAATACTTCAAAATGTTATAAACAGGTAAATGGAATGTCATCATAAATACTGCAAAAATTAGCAATATTGCATGAATACGTAATAATTATTATGTAATATTACGTTACCTGCAATAAAATAATGGCGTGTTTGACGGTGTCAAGCAGTTTGCTGCTCGATGCGATAAGATCATCAATATTTCTTCGCTCCTTCTCGCTAGCGTGCTCCTTTAGTGACTCGAGTCCTTTGACCTAAATGAAGTGCTTTCGTTTACAGACCTTAATCTGGTTGAGCTCAATTTGAGCGACAGTTAGATTGATGGTGTTTGCACACATCAAACGGACCAAAAACTAAGCTGCAGTAGTCAATTCCGAGCTACTGAAAAGTGGAGACTAACACCTCTACATTCTCTCTCGTAAGCGTTCCCTTCCTTTTTGTTTGACCCTTCCACCTCTTCCGATCCCTCCATAAACTTCATTTTTCAGGTCGAAACTGCAGCTCACGCTGCTCCTCTTTCTCCATGCATTACTTTAGCTCACCAATAGAATATGTTCCCAGTATGTTCCCATCTTTGGAACGTTTTTCTGCCTTCAGAGGTTCAAACATGCAATTGCGATCTATAACTTCCTATAGCAGCTTAAAAGCTTCAAGAAATGCAATACTTACTGTAATAAAAAATACTACTATAGGTTTATCACAACTGGTCCCCTCACTGAAACGAAAGAAAGTGTGTTTTGCATCTTTTCTTCGATTCGTTTTGGGTTTTGCTTATTGTTGTTATTGTTTTTTGTTTGTTTTTCCCACTTTTCTTCATCTCTTGTTTTTTTTCACTTTTCTTCATCTTTTGTTTGTTTTTTCCCACTTTTCTTCATCCGGCATATCTTCCTCAATACCTCATTCCTCTTCGTGGTTTTCACTAGTGATTGTGAGCGACTATGTGACTTACAACACATGTGGAAATGTCCTCGAAGAAGATGATCACTACTGCTTTTGAACTCTTCGTTTCTCTTAATTTCTGTCCATTTACTACATGTTTCGTCCATTTAGTGTAATGCAAAAAATCCTAGTATCATTTAACAGCCTTTTTAAGCACTGGAGCTGGTTGCTGATCTTCTTGTTTTTCTCTCATTGCTCAGCTTGTTCACTCCTTGTCAAAAATTGCTTCTATACTCATATTTATTTCTGAAGTTTATGAAGCACTTATCATCTTGTTTGGCGTTGAGAACCATCATTAGTTTCTATCCTTTGCGAAAAATTTTCTCATGTGATGAGATACCTCGTCGCCCACAAGGAGACACGTTCGTCGCTTGCCATCGCAGGCCGTCGCTGGCCGTCGCAGGCCGTCGCAGGTCGTCGCAGGCCCTTGGTATACTCCCGTTGTCGATCGCCGTCGGTTGCAGTCGCAGCGCATGCGACCGACTGCGATCGACGGCGATCGACAACGAGAGTATACCAAGGGCCTCAACGAAATTCTACAAACTGTGTGTACAATACTTGTAAATGAAAAGCTGACATTTTCCAGCACCAGTATCATCGAGTAATGGATCACGACAAAACTGTGTCACCAGACAAGTGCCTTTGCCCCAGCTGAACAAATGAAGATGATGAAAGCGACGTTAGTACTGTAGCGCTGACAGTAAGTAGTAGAGTTTCAAACAGTGAAAAGTGGAAATTAAGGAAAATAAAATAAAAAATTGGTGACAGGTGCAGATAAACGCACCTGCCCGCACATTAACTCTATGACATTATCAATAACAAAAGTAGTTCAAATGTAAAAATAATGGAAACGCAAAATAAAGCAGCACTCATATAGAACCATTATAACGATGTACAGGACGCCTAAACTTCAGCACTCATACTAAGTGGCCTAAAAACCAACTTCGGTGAACTACGTTGCGCCGGTTTTGTGTCAAAGACCATCCAACCAAAACCAAAAATACTTCACGAACCTGTAATATGATATCGGATAAATATTGATCGGCTTCGACGATTTTGAGCTTGAAGATTTCTGCGGGATTCTCTTTGGTTTTCGTAGCTTTGCGATATCCTCCGCAATCCCGAATCACACCTTCCAATGCACGTACCCAATGGTTTCGTTCCTTCTCGTCACGCCCCTAAAAACTTACATTTTTATTTCTTATTTGTTTTTTTTATATTCTTAGCTTTGTAAGCTTTTAGGTTCGTCGTTTTTTAGTAGTAGCACTTTCACTACTCTATAGAATATGTTGTTAGCAATTGGATGCAAGGCTTTACACATTCGTGCAAGTACTGGATAAAATGTTTACAGTCGCTAAAGTCGTCCTAGCACTATTGAACTTATTGTACCGCACTAATTCTCGTTCAAAACAGGTCTATTAGGGGTATTCGGCAATGGTATGAACGAATCCGATGTTCGTTTAGTGCGGAAATGCTTAATAAGCCCGCTATGTTGAACTTTAAGCGCCACAAACCCGGCGAAATAGTGCGCTGCGGGAGGAGACGCAGGCTCTGACTCTATCCACGACACACTATTGATGTTATTTATAGTTACAACACCTCTCCCGACCTATTATATTGAAACCGCGTGGCGAAGCCACGCGGTCAGGCTAGGGAAGGAACTCCGGGGCGGGTAAGCCATCCTAAGAATTGTTGAATAGTTCAGGGTTCGGATCCTTTCGTAGCCTTCGGTTTTGCAATGCTTAGGATGACTCACCCGCCCCTGAGTTCCTCCCTAGCCTGACCACGTGGCGCGCGTGGCGAGTTTCAATATAATAGGTCGGGAGAGGCGTTGTAACTAAATAACATCAACGAACCCAGCATCAGGGTGAAGTTATTGCGCCCCAACTCTAATGCAGACAGTTACGAAATAGTACGTATACGGATGAGAGTGCGTCTCACGCCGCCACGGTCGGATAAGATCTTATCATTGCGAGCTTACCAGGGATTTCCGCACTTAACAACCATCAGATTCGTTCATACCATATCCGAATACCCTTAATAGACCTGTTTTGAACGAGAATTAGTGCGGTACATTAAGTACAATAGTGCCGTCGTCCTTATTTTCCCGAGCAGCGGAAAACAAATAGCAACTCTTCCAGTCTGGAAATATTAGTTGGCGGGATTCAGCTAATTTATCGTCTTGATAGCATTTCTTCAGATTTAAAACTCTCGAATATCCATGTTAGGTGCGCTTCTTCCCTTAAGTATAAATAGTGATGGATATTTCGTTACTGCCGTTGTTATCACTACTGTTCACGATTCGTGTTACGGTTCAATGACCACGAATGATTAAAAGTTTTGATAACAACAAGCAAATCAATGAAAATTCTTGACTTGAATTAGTCTTTTATTTTTCCAGACGAGAAATGGTGCGACAAGGCCAATCGCAAACGGTATAAACATTATTCTGCTATTTGCCGCTTTTTGTTTAGCAGTTTATAGAGCAAATAGCAGCATTGTTTCGAGTTATATCAAAAATGCTATCAGGTAACTGCCGATAACGACTTACCGGCCCATTTCCGTGTTTACGGGTGAGTGCTGATAGCAAGGGGGGGAGAACGTTGGGTCCCCGTGTCGGCTCGGCAGAGGTGGTCCGTGGGTCCTGTGGATATAATCAACGGAGACTCCCACCGAGGCCATTCGTGTCGTACGCGACGGCGCGGCGAGTGGTGGCCGCATCAGCCACCCATGCCATGGTGACCCGACGACGACCCGATCGTCGTCGACGGTCCACAGCTCGACCAGATTTTCCGGTAATCAATGGCTCGTCGCCTAGAGGGCCTGAGTGAGGCTGTCTTCAGTATTCACTTCTATGGAAACCTATATATGTTTCTACTCAGAATTTTGTGCTCTATCAAATGAGCTCAACCAGACTCTTCTCAAAACAACCCTAGGGGCACAATATTCATGTTTTCACTTTTTTGAAAAAAAAATTAAGACATTTCTTAGAGAACAAAATGTGAAACATGCTTCCACTCTAAAATTTCGTTTCCGACCCAACCAATTCAAACAAAAAAATTTTTAAATATTATTTACGGTTTACATTCCACGGAAAGGAGAGAAAATGATAGCGCAAAGCGAATTTGTTCTCTGTCAAACAAAACCTTGAGGATTTATTCTTTTCTTTAACATACCAGACATGATCGCTTTTTTAATGGTAAATATAGACAACACCTGATGGCTATAACAGTATAGAAGACTGGGGCAGCGAGGACACATTGAAGAAGTCTTTCATAGGTAAAACACGCCATATCGACTTGATGTTATGATTTCGCTTGAGAAAGAAGCACATTTCAGTTCGCTGAAAACACTTCTAGGATGTGACCACTCGGTCTTCCCCACGTTGATAAAGCTGCTCCAGACTTTAAATCTGGAAACAAAGTGGAAACTGTAATTGAAGATTTTGGTATAGGTCCACAGAAATGTGAGCATTTCTTGATATATTTAGCTGTTTCTTTTGCTTCCAGAAACCTGACGAAGCCAAACGTCCCAGTAGGCGTGACGTGGAGAGAAGACATATTATAAATAGAGAATTATCAAGGTATTCTATCAGTCAAAAATCACTTTTCACACCTATTCGTTTTTTTTTTGCAGGTTCGCCGGCCGCTATCACGCAAGAGAATTGAGTTCTCGAAATATAAGAAAACTTTGCAGTAGAATGTCAAAACATGTTAATGGGCGAACTGTATGAAATACAGGGTGGCTGGGAAGTATGGTCCGCTATATTTTCTTCAAAACAAGTGAAAGACAACAATAATCTTGACGATATTTTTATTATAAAACTACAAAACAATAATGGATCATTCACTCGAGGTATTGTTCTGAATGATCCCCTTTTGCTCGAACGCAGACCTCTAGTCGTTCGGTGACTGCACCTACTATGGGCCGCAAGTAGTCGACATCTACCTTCTGCCACTCTCTCACCAGGACCGTTTTCAAAGAGTCCACACTTCGCTGAGAATTCAAGGAGACCTTCTGCTGCAAATAGCCCCAGACCGAGAAGTCCATTAGATCTAGGTTAGGGGAGTTTGACGGCCACATATCTTTGACCAAAAATTCCGGAAGGTGCTCCTCGCAGAAGGCAATCGTGGATTTCGACCCATAAGCTGGCGCCTAGTCCTGCTGAAGTATATGTCGTCGTCCTGCAAAGTGCTCCTTAGCCCATGGAATCAGATTTTCCTCCAAAATGACATTCTGGTAAACATAAGAGTTGATTTTAATGTTCTTGTTGACAAAAACAAGCGGAGTTTTGCCCTGAGATGTTATGCCAGCCCAAACCATCACAGATTTTCGGAACGAGGTTCTTGAATAGACACCACAGATTTGAGACATTTTTTCTGTTGGCGACAAGAGCTGGCGATGGCTTTGACTGTTATGAGCGACCTCAACTGTGAAAATTTTTCCTCTGTCCTAAGATGTCAGAAAGGCGGCCCGCGCTAATGAAGTCAAGAAGTTTCCGGCACTTCTCGAGCCCATCCCTTTTCGCAAGGTCCGTGAGGGCTTGTCCGCGATAAATTCGATAACTGTGCAGACCCAGTTCGTTTTTCACAATGTTTCTAACACTCCATCGCGAGATATTCAAGTCGGAAGCAATTTCGTTGAGGCTCACCTCGTCGTTCCTTTGGATCCTTTTCTTGATGATCTTACGGATCCCAGAAGTATTCACGGTTCTCAGTCGGCCTGCTTTAGCAGGTGTCCGACCGTGCTCTCGCTGCTTGTACTGTGCTACGATTCGTTGCACAGTCCTAGCACTGATCTTGAGCCTTCTCGATATCTCCGCGGGTCGTAGTCCTTCGTCCACAAGGTGCGCGATTGTGATTCGATGAGAAGAAGGCTACATATCTTGAGACTTGCTGATCCAATTGATGTAACGCTTGAGCAGGAACATATATCGAGCCGCTACTACCAACCCTATACAAAATGCCTTTGAAATGGGAATCTGCTCGAAAGAACCGTTGCTGAGAATTTGCGGACCATACTTTCCAGCCACCCTGTATTGTGTGGTAAAACTTATTATTTCAATTATGCCATGGTACTACTAAAAATTACTAAATACTAGTACTGAATATGTGAAAGGTGTGAAATCTGTGAAAAATTACGGCAGCTAAATCGTCTTCAACTTCTTCTAACGAATTCGTTCTTCGTTTTGATGAAATATAAACAATGAACAACATCAAAAAGCTTTCTGGTTGGATCGGCGGCGAAATTCAGTCTGGAAACACGTTCCACAATCTGATTACCTGAAATTATCTGAAAATATCTTGATTTTTTTTCAATAAAGTGAAAACATGAATATTGTGCCCTTAGGGTTGTTTTGAGAAGATTCTGGTTGAGCTCCTTTGATAGAGCACAAAATTCTGAGTAGAAACATATACAGGTTTCCATAGAAGTGAATACTTAGGACAGCCTCACTCAGGTCCTCTAAGCGACAAGCCATTGATTACCTGAAAATCTGGTCGAGCTGTGGACAGTCGACGATGATCGGGTCGTCGTCGGGTCACCATGGCATGGGTGGCTGATGCGGCCACCACTCGCCGCGCCGTCGCCTACGACACAGATGGCTACGATGCTATCCACAGGACCCACGGACCACCTCTGCCGAGCCGACACGGGGACCTAACAGCCCTCTCACACTCGGGCGGCGCCTTGCGCGGCGTCGTCGACGGCGGGTGGGGGTAGGACCGCTCCGCCCACCAAGTGTCGCTGCCGGAGCTTGCGGGGCGCGCCATCGCAACCGCCGCCGGCAAAGAATGCCCTGTGCCATTCCCTCGGCGCCGCCGCCGAAGTATGAGAACCCCCCTCCGGCGGCGGCGGCGAGGCCGCTCAGGGCGCCGCCCGAGTGTGAGAGGGCTGTAACATCCCTCACCCTGATAGCAACATACCGACCGGGCTTAAGAAAGATGCTAGGGGGTCGCAACTTAGCATCGCCAAACATATAAGGAATAAACATTGTTTTTAGTTGGCGGGGTTTTTTTTAGTTGCTTTTTTATCGTCTTGACAGCATTTCTTTAGATCTAAAACTCTCGAGTACCCATATTAGGTGCGCTTTTGCCCTTAAGCATAAATAGTGATATTTTGTGCAGTTGCTATCACCACTGTTCACGATTCGCGTTACGGTTTAATAACTACGAATGATTAGAAGTTTTGATAACAACAAGCAAATCAATGAAAATTCTTGATTCGGAATTAGTTTTTAATTTTTCCAAAAGACAAGTGGTAAGAAAAGGCCATTCGCAAACGATATAAACATTGTTATTTTTCATAAACTTATAAAACAAAATACACGCCCATGAGCGTAAAAGACAAATAGTTAAAAAAAAACATGAAAACGCACTGTTTAAGGAATACTAGATTGAAAGAGATGAGAAACGGGGCAAAATGAACAAAGAAAATGCTAGTAGCTGGCTGTAAGAAATGTAGTTCAAATATTCACCGAACTAACCGCTTTCGAATTCCAGCGCATGGTCTTGAAACGGACAAACCGCTAGCTGAATCGATGGGTCAACCTCGCGGCCTAGCCGACCACGACGATGATAGCGCTCGGATGAAACACCGAAAAAAGAGACGTCGATAGCGTCTTCACTCGACACGACGGATGCGAGCAGCGGTTGCGCACCACCACGAATCTCCGGCGAACAATTGCAAGCGAAAATCGCTCGACAATGGCCATCGATTACACATGGTTTGATTGCTTTAACGTTTTCGGGCAATTGCCATACGAGCTTGAACACGCAATACAACGAAAAATCGATTCAAATTGCATTTGTGGATAAAATTCATAGTTGAAATAGAGACCAAATTTGCCGCAAGGAGTGCTAAAAATCGATTTCTAGACTGAAATTCCCAAATGAAACAGATGCCATCAACGCAGCATGTGACACCACACATCACTGCAGCGATAACATGAAAGGTGATTCTCTTTGAATTACATTTACAACATTGGATAGAACGGCAGCAAGTAAGACTGTAACAGTAGGTAGGAGTTCAAAGAGATTTGACATCGGGTAATCATTGCAAGCTTCATTAAGAGCAGTCCAATTATCCTCACTTTCGGGATCATTCGTAATACATGAGAGTATAGCGTTTCTGAACTTCCTCGATGAGGGATACTAGCAGATCCCGAAAATAAACAGGTAAACATAGAGTGTCATGAATTGAAATCCTCGAATAAAACTGAAATTCAGAGTATGGCGATCAAAGCGTTAGTGAGCGCCTTGCATTTTCGGTGTTATTCACGTTAACCAGAAAAGCAATAATGTAATGTTCAAGAACAGAAAGAACGTGCGTATTGAAGGATTGAAAGAAAACAAAAAAGTAATACGTCGCTCTAATGTAAGACCTCTAATGAGCATCCTTTCTCGGGAGCTTTGTAATCTACAACAAATCAATACCAATGCCCAGCAAATAAGGCTCACTCGATGCTGCAGGTCTTGACAACGGAGCAACCACCTCTACCAAACCCAAATCGTTGCGGTAAAAGTACAGAACGACATAGCCAGTGAGGACTCGCACGCACTTTTTGTTGAGGACAAAACAACCAAAACGAGAGATAGTGCTGGCAAGCGAAACATTTTTAGAATAACTGCGCTGGCTCTGTAGTTAAAAAGTTGAAGAGATAACAAAGACCCGGCACTATTGTACTTTTGGGGCACCACTTTTTTGATTTAAAATATACCTAAGAGGGGTTATCCGCCATGAGAAGATTCTGATACTCGTCAAGTGCGGAAATGCCTTATAAGCCCGTTATCCTAGGTTTTAGAGGAGAGGAAACCTGCGAGATAGCACGCGGCGGCGGGAGACACAGACAGTGCACTCTCCTACCCTGTATATTTCGAAGTGCTTCCACTGCTGAGACCACGTTCAGCTCACTCTGACTGGTCGAAAAGTTTCCAGCGGCACCTCGTGGAGGCTCGGACAACGAAGTACCATGGCAGTACAACATGGGAGGTGGACGACGACGAATTCTACGGTAGCGGCGCCGATATAACCCTTGGTGGAGCTGTCCGAACCAGCCTCCACGTGGTGCCACTGGAAACTCTCCGACCAGTCAGAGCGAGCTGACCGTGGACTCAGCAGTGGAAGCACTTCGAAATGTGCAGGGGAGGGAAGTGCACTGTCTGCGTCTCCCGCCCCCGCGTGCTATCTCGCAGGTTTCCTCTCCTCTAAAACCTAAGATAACGGCTTATAAGGCATTTACGCACTTGATGAGTACCAGAATCTTTCTTCTCATAGCCAATTACCCCCCCCAAGGTCGTCGTATTTTGAATGAAAAAAGTGGGACCTCAAAAGTACACTAGTACCCAAAGACCCTTCTCCACCTTTTCGACTTTACGCCTCATATTAGGTTGTCGATAAAGTTTCGAGCCACTTTTGCAAAATTTTCAAATTCATTTCTCTCTTTTATTTTCCTCGACATCCATTATATTTATGCATCATTACCATCAGCAACATCTTGTTATTTACCAGGTAAATTTTAGACTCTCCTTCTGCAGAATTTCTGAAGTTTTGATAAAAAGAATTCATCAAGCCACGTTTTGAGGTGCTCTCACTCGTCGAGCTGGTTCTCTAGTAACTGAATGGGGAACGAATGGAGCAAATATTATTTTGTTGGGGCAATGTTCGACGAATGTCCTGGATAGGTCAGAGTTCGCCATCGGAGATTTTGAAATTTTTTCCAAGTTTCCTTCTCAGTAGGTGAATGCGCATCATTGTGACTGAAGAAGATTTTGCCATGTTTTTAACGAACGGCTGCTCCGTCGCCATCGAAGTGACCACATTAGACATCACTGGTGACAGTAGCATCTGTAGGTAGCGGCTTCTAGCGAATGCCTCATTTGCAGTTCAACTGCACACCGATCATGTCCCATTTCGGGTGCAGTTGCGGATTTTGAAATTTTCGCTGAGTTGCAGCAGGTGAGTAGCAGGAGATTTGGCAAGTGATTAGTGTACACTACCCGCTCCTTGATGCCACTAACCAAATTGCCGGGCGAATGAAAATTTCTTCGGAAAGTTGAGATGGTCGTGCATGCACCCGTCGCCATCTGTAGATGGTGGCCGCTAAAGCACGTCGCAACTATGTGCCCTACTTCCTTGTCTTTCTTAAGCCTCGGAGACGGACAGCTTGTGAGGGTATATGGCTCTCGAGTTCGTCTACCAACTCACGGTACTACGCCGGCCATCCTCTAAAGCCGGCTCCAGAAGATCCAATAATTCCACAACAATCGCCCTCCCCGACTACCGTTGTTCCTTGAAGCCAAAATGGTCCCTTTTGAACATACGAAACCAAACTTTTGCAACGTCAACAAAGTTAATTGAAGGACCTATCATAATTCATAAGCCATTAACCAAGCTTCCATCAATGCGTTGTTTTATGAGCAAGTGAAGAAAAGGCAGTTCAAGATACGTGCAATCAATATCGATTTTCTCTGCAATGCCTGTAGTGCTGAACCACGACAACTGTAATATATGTAGCGCATAAATCATCCTATATAAGGGCTATGGAGGTGAGGACCCGGAACTCATTTTAAAATTTTGGTGAGCGGTCAAACTGAGTGGCTCGAAACTTTGTCGACAACCTAATAGAACCTCAATATGAACCTTTCGAGCCATTCATGAAAGCGATTCGCGACAATCTTTCAAAGCGGAAAATGTTAGGCGATCTCATCACGAGTGTGCATTCATGATGACCGCAATTTGAATTCTGGAATTCCGAAAAGAACGACCGGGATTAATAAACGGCAAAATGTTGTAGAACCACTGAATCTGACTAAATTGAAAATAAGAAACTTGTTGGGGGATAGGAAAGCTGAATTGAGATAAGACTGAATTGCATACTTGCTGGAACAATTGGGTCATCTTGAAGAAAGGGAAATCTGACGGGCAGCGCGTGGTGGTGGACAACTGTTCCACATGGAACTGGTTGCTCTTCCCGCTGTCTACTAACACCGCCGTCTACGGAAGCAGATGAGGTGATTAAAGGACCGTCGCAAAAAGTACGTTCCTCTCTCTGCAAAACTCACTCGTATGTTTGTGATTGTACTGTTTGTATACTAGATATAAGGGCGCACGTGGTACAGTGGTGAAAGGAACTACGGACATCCGCTCGGCCAAGCGATTGATCCCCACCTGGGCAAACCAAGCCTTACATCACTCTGAGGCTGGGTAAATTGTTATCAAACTTGTCCGGTTAGGTGAGCACGGTGGCTAGACCGGAGGTGAAGGCGAGCATTTGCAGCATACAGAGAATGAAGCTAACAAAAGAGACCTTAATTAATAGCCCAAAAAAATCAACTGGATGAGTCAGCGCCACCCTGAGAATTACACTGTTGAGAGCAAATCGAGGAATATTTGAAATTTCGAACAACTCAAAACACGCTATTTTTCCGAGATGACCACTGAAAAAGAAAAAGGAGCGAAATGTTTGAGGAAGTACTCCTCTAATAGATAGTCGGGTAAGCCCTCGCCAATGATTCGTTTTCTTTTCTACTTTTAGGAGCTTCCCTCTTGCGAATTTGATAAAGGTTAATGAACAAAGAAATATAATACAACTTGGAAAGGAGCTTTCACAAAATACCACCGAATCTAGGTCACTCAAGAAAATTGAAAAGATGACTGCTTGGAGAAAAGAAAACTGCATTAAGACCAAATATCTTATAATATTTGAGCAATCTTGAGGAATCCGAGGTCCTTATGAAGTGTCTGGTTTCCATACCATTCCGTATCTTCCAGACTGCACCCGGAAGCACCGCTGTCAGCTCGCCGCGCAGACTATTCTCTTTCAAGTCGAAACTATGATAACTCCTGGGACCGTATGCTCGTCTCTCCCCGCAACAAGTGGGGGAGTCCCCGTCCCGTCTCTCCTCTTTTAGGGCTCGTTTGGAGCGCACGCGACGCGCGACGCGAATCCATGCAAAAGATGCAAAATCAATAATTCGCGCCGCGAATTCGCGTCGCACCCTGTTTAGTGAGCGTCCCGCGTACCGTATCGTAGACGTCCATCAAATTGCGCCGTGTGTCATTGCACATAATAGTTTTAGTAATGACTGATGCTCCCCTGAATGGGTAGATTCTGTGTTGATTGATACACACGAAAATGATATCTTCTCAAATTTATCTCCACGAATTACTTCTGCCAATATTCAGCATTTCTGACGATAGCATTCGATCCAAATAAAGTGAAACAAGTTTCTTATCTGGCACTTAGGTAATGAACTCTTTGAACCCAAACATAGACAACAATAAAATTAAATGACGTTGATGCAATATAGGGTTCAATGAATAGAGATTTCCAAATCTCAGAACCTTAGGTAAATCTGTAAAAAAGCTTGAGGGTCAGGATCCGGGAACCTCATTCGGCTGTAGGGTACATATAAATTATCCTCTCTGAAGGTGTAAGGTTTATAAGCCGACGAATCTAGGGCAGAATTTGTTTTCATGTACCGAGGCTACAAATGGGTTAGAATTCCTTCTAGCGCGAAATCCTTCCTGAGGGCTTCCTTTATCAGGGGATGAGGTGATAGAAGGTTATTAGACCCTTTTCCGGCTATTCGCAGCCGCACAGCAGCACCGCGCGTATGCTGCGGTGTCTGCCGTGTGGCTGCGGCAACGCCCGCAAAATGACGGAGGCGCGATGGGAGCGTCGCGTCGACCACCTATCGCGCCGCGCGTCGCGTGCACACTAAACGAGCCCTTACGGGCCCCTGCATACTCGACGACGCGACGACGAGCATTCTCGTCCAACGCGGTGCCGTCGTGCAATGCATTGTGTTGACTGAAGAGTACACGGCACCGCTTCGACAAGAATGCTCGTCGTCGCGTGCTTTGCTCAAGTGCACGTACAACGGGGAATTCGACGCGCAAACTGCTCGTCGTCGAGTCTGCAGGGGTCTTACGTCTGCGTACGATTTCGGATGGAGGACACCGGCGGAGACTCCCCCACTCGTCGCGGGGATAGACGAGCATATGGCCCCTGCCCAGTTAGGGCCCGGACCAAGGGTGTGCAAAAAAATTTTTTACGAAAATTTTTTCCGACAAAATTTGTCGTAAAAGTCGTAAAAATCGCAAAAATCGTAAAATATTCTTTTTCTGCTCATACAGACAGCTTTATGCGCGAACGCGACGAAAATAAACGTTACTGAAACCAAAACGCGTATTAAAACTGAGTGTTGAATCAAATAGAAAGTTGGTAAGAAAGTTCGTGATGTTTTTTTTCAAACGACTGTTGTAAATTAAGTTCGGGAGCTTTTGCAGAGTGTGACACAACATTCGAAAGAGAATTATATGTTCTTTCAAGCAGTATATTTGGAAATTATGATGAATTGGAATTTCACTATTCCTTCGGCTAGTGAAGTGAAAAGCGAAAAAGTGAAGAAAATAACCTCTTCGACAGCGTTTTTTTTTCTGCTCAGTTCCAGAGGCTCAAATAAAATGTGATATTCGGTTTGAAAAATGACGATTGTCTCTATTAGACAATATATTACTTATTCCTACTAGTTCCGTAAACTACAAAGTATCTTCTGAACGTCCGAGGTGATTTCTCCATAGTTTTCTAAACAGAATTTTGCGCTCTATCACATGATATGTTTATTTTCAAGCAGTTCTCGATTTGAAAAAAAAAATGCGAGAAAAGCGTCTTGAAGTTTCTACCAGAGCAAACTTCCAGTGTCAATCATTTCACAAAATCTCACATAACATTCGAAAGAGGATGACACGCCCTACTCTTCTTACTTTTTTCAGTTTTTCGATTTTCACTTCAGTAGCCGAAGGAACAATGAAATTCAAATTCATCACAATTTCCAAATACACTATTTGAAAGAGCAGATAATTCTCCTCCAAACGCCGTGTAACGCTCTGCTAAAGCTTTCAAACTTAACTTACAACAGTCGTTTGAAAAAACAGCACGAACTTTCTTACCAACCAAATATGTAGCTCACCTATTTACAGTGAACATCATTAGAAAAAAATGGAAGCAAATTTACGGAAAACAACAATTGCTGGTGAAAATCAACCAAAGGTACATTAGTCTTCAGAAACAGAAGTGCAGCGAAACATGCAGGCGTGAGCGCCTTCCGATAGTCGCTCAAAACATGGCCGGCTGACGAAAAAAAACCCTCTATCTCAACTGACCCTAGAGGAGCACAAAAATACTTTGGAGCTAATGAAGCTAAACGAGGGTAGAGAGAATGCCTTTGTAGTGCCCTGAGCAAAAGGTCCTGGCCCGAACGCTTGCAATTTTGACCTGTTAGCACGATTTGAGCGCCAAAATGAAAGTCGTAAAAAATTTCATTTTTTTCGTTTTCCCCAATTTTTTGTCGTAAAATCGTAAAACGATTTTTTACGAAAAATGTCGTAAAAATCGTAAAATCGTAAATCGTAAAACGCACAACCTTGGCCCGGACATACCCGACCACGCGACGACGAGCATTCCCGTCCAACGCGGTGCCGTCGTGCAGTGCAGTGTTGAGTGTACTCAGCGAACAGCCGCGTTGGACGTGAATGCTCGTCGTCGCGTGTTTCGTGCAATTGCACTTATAACGGCTAATTCGTCGCGCAAACTTCTCGTCGTCGAGTATAGGCCCCTGCAGAGTCGACGACGCGACGACGAGCATTCTCGTCCAACGCGGTGCCGTCATGCAATGCAGTGTATAGTCTTGTCCTTGGGAAATTTTTTCGAATGAACGAATAAACGAATATATTCGATTTTTCAAATTTCGAATGAACGAATGAACGAATATATTCGATTTCTAAAATTTCGAATGAACGAATGAACGAATAAATTCGATTTCTAAAATTTCGAATGAACGAATGAACGAATAAATCTGATTTCTAAAATTTCGAATGAACGAATGAACGAATAAATTCGATTTCTAAAATTTCGAATGAACGAATGAACGAATAAATTCGATTTTCCAAAATTCCGAATATTCGAATAACGAATATTCGAATTTTCGAATTTCATTCGAACATTCGTTCGAAATTATTCGATTCGGACAGCGAAAAGACAGAAAAACACATAGGCCTATAGGGGGTAATCGGCTACGGGTATCAGATTCGTTCTTCTCGTAGGCCATTACCCCTATAGACCTATTTTTAACGAAAAAAGTGGGGTACAGAATTTACTATAATGCTGCTATTCCACTTCAAGAAAGCCAACGAACAAAAAACCCTTTCACTTCAGAACAGTGATGAAACCCACAACCAACCGGTCTCATTTGAATTCGTATCGACATCTGGACACTTCTGGCCTTCGCTTATATATAGTGAAGAGCATAAATCTTGCGTTCATTTTAAAATTCCAACCTATTAAATAAGAGGCTGATGATATGATGGCTGCTAAATATCGTCGGTATCACACCTATTTCGCTCACGAGAGTTAATTGGATCATGAAGCTTACATATAAGTTGGAAATTTGGAGCCCTTTCAAAATACTTCAGCACCGGACTAACCAAACCTAGCGTGATCACTCGCTACCTGCAGAAGAAACAATGGTTAGAATCGTGAAGTCGTGATGAGTACCCTAGCTGATTCACCCAAACAAATTTTGAGCGGAACGAGTCAGAAAAATCGATCTGGACGTCAGAGTCAATTCTTGGGAAATTCAAGTATCTGGAAAGTTACGATCGTTGATCTGGAAAGAAATTCTTGGGAATAAACGAATATATTCGATTTTGAAAGTTTCGAATGAACGAATAAACGAATATATTCGATTTTTCAAATTTCGAATGAACGAATGAACGAATATATTCGATTTCTAAAATTTCGAATGAACGAATGAACGAATAAATTCGATTTCTAAAATTCCGAATGAACGAATGAACGAATAAATTCGATTTTCCAAAATTCCGAATGAACGAATAAATTCGATTTTCCAAAATTCCGAATATTCGAATAACGAATATTCGAATTTTCGAATTTCATTCGAACATTCGTTCGAAATTATTCGATTCGGTCCGAACTATAATGCAGTGTATTGACTGTAGAGTACATGGTACGGCTTGGACGAGAATGCTCGTCGTCGCGTGTTTTGCTCAAGTGCACTTATAACGGGGAATTCGACGCGCAAACTGCTCGTCGTCGAGTCTGCAGGGGCCTTATGTGGCGGCCATTAGAAGTGTTCCATTGAGTGCATGAGAACAACAACAAGAAGGGAGCAATTAAATTAGAGGGGTGAGCACGCTAAAAGACTGAAAAGGTCTTATGCAGAAGTTAACTTACTTATACTTAGATACTTAGATGGCCCGGCTTCACTGAACGTGCGGGCCCCAACACGAGTTCCATTCGCTTCGTTGTCTCGCGATCGTCATCCAGCTTGTTGGTCGGAGGCGACTGTGACGATAGCGAGAATCAGCCGTTCTGGAACACAGCATAGTCTTAATACGTTCGACGAACACATCAGACCATCTGGCAGGTGGTCTTCCACGAGGCCGCGTGCAATCGCGCGGCAGCCATTCCACCGTTCTTCTTGTCCAACGGTCGTCGTCTCTTCTCATTATGTGACCGGCCCATCGATGCTTGGCTTTCGATGTGTAGTCCGCAGGGTCTCGCAGACGGGACATCTGCCTTAGATCGGAGCTGCGAAGTCCGGCTCGGTGTTGGGATAGCCGGGTGAACTTCAGAAGACACCTTTCCAACGCTCTGTGTGTGACTTGCAGGGACTTCGCCGTGGCTGACGTATCAGGCCACGTCTCAGCCGCGTAGCACAGAGCAGGAAGAACTGTCGAGTCGAACAAATGAGCACGGAGGTCAGCATCCTGGAGTTGGTCGGTGGCCTCTTTGAGAGACCCGAAGGCTGACCACGCGGCTCTCCTTCTTCTGATGAGTTCTTCCTTCATGTCGTTGTCCATGTTCATGGAGCGCCCCAGGTAAACGTAGGACTTCGTTTCGGCGATGGGAGATCCATCGAGTTCGATGGGCCCCCCATCACACCAGGAGTTCTTCATGAACTGTGTCTTCTTCCGATTGATGCGCAGTCCAATCTTCCTTCCAGCTTCGTCTAGCTCTCGGAGCATCGTCTCTGCTTCAGTCGTACTTTTCGCGAAGATGACGATGTCGTCCGCAAAACGAAGGTTCGAGAGGAATTTTCCGTCCACACGTATGCCCTTTTCGTCCCAGTCGAGCGACTTCATCACCCACTGCAATGCGGCAGTAAACAGCTTGGGCGAAATAGTATCGCCTTGCCTGACGCCCTTCTCGATGGGGATGTTGATTGGGCGCCGGAAAAGCTGCACTGTCGTAGAACAGTGGCGGTAGCAGTCGGCCAGCGTTCTTATGTAGGACGAGTCCACTCCTTGATCGACTAACGCAGACAGGATAGCATTCGTTTCGACGCTGTCGAAGGCCTTTTCGTAGTCGACGAAGGTTAAGACGAGGGGCAGATGGTACTCCCGACAAACCTCGATGACCATCGCGACACTTTGAATGTGGTCGACGCAACTGAATCCCTGACGGAACCCAGCTTGCTCAGGCGGTTGTGCTTCATCCAATGTGCGCGATATCCGCGTCAAGATGATCTTCGTGAAAAGCTTGTAGAGCACGCTCAACAAGCTAATCGGGCGGTAGTTGCGAAGATCATCCCTGTCACCTTTTTTGTGTAAGATGACTGTACGCGAATTCCTCCACTGATCCGGGATTCGTTCCTTCCGAAGGTAGGATGTCATGTGCGCCGCAAGAAGGGTGTGCAGAGTATGGTTTCCTGCACGGAGAAGATCGGCAGAGATCTTGTCCGGCCCTGGAGCCGTGCCGCTCTTCATACTCCTAATCGCGACTCGTACCTCAGATGGTAGAATCCTTGGTGGTGTTTCACCAGCGGAGATATCGGGGTCTGGTACAGGTTGTGTAGAACGGAACAGATTGGTGTAAAACCTCTCTGTAATCGATTCCATCTCGAAACGGGAAGTGGTGACAGTCCCGTCTTCACGTTTCAATGCCGATAGCGGAATACTGAACTCGTTGAGGTCCCGTCGACACTTCTTCAGACTTCGTCTTTCTTGTGCTGCTTCCAGAATCTTCTTCCTCCTGTGCTGAATGAGATCCTCCTGCAAAGCCTTTCTGCAACTGGCATTGGCCACCAGTCGCTCCAGGTGGGTTGCATTCGGATCCATCCTCAAACTTCTCCTCTTCTCAAGCAGCGCCTTGGTGTTCGAAGAGATGCGGGCATTTCTGCTTGATAGTGAGAGAGAAGCAGCGTCAGCACACGTTCGTAGTCCTTTTAGAAGCAGCTCGTAGTCTTCGGTCGGGTCCTCAGCGACTCGCCAGTCATAAAGGGATAGGGCATCGTTCAGAAGGTCTTCGTCGAACACGGCTTGCTTCCTTCCCTTCGGTCTATGACAGGTGTTCTTCTCCAAATGGTGATTGAACCTGATCTTAGCCCGAAGGAGGCGGTGATCGGATCCACTGCAAAAAGATGGTACCACGGAAGTGTCGTAAAGGCACCATCTTCTGTTGGTCATGATGTGGTCGATCTCAGCATGAGTCGTGCCATTAGGTGATTCCCATGTCCAGCGACGGTGTTCTTTCTTCTCAAACAGCGAGTTGCCGTGGAAGAGACGTGCAGCGGACATGAGGTCAGCCAGACGATTTCCATTCTCATTCCTATCGCCTATCCCGAATCTTCCAATCCTGTGATCTTCGCCATTGCCCTTTCCGATCCTTGCGTTGAAGTCACCGACGACGAACTTGTAAAAGGACTTCTCATTTCGGATGACTTCTTCTAGCTGTCCGTAGAACGCATCTAACTCCGAGTCATCAGCTGCTGCGTGTGGTGAGTAGCAGTTGATGATTGAGATGGTCTTGTGATGCGGCGGATGAAGGCGTAAAATGGCTAGGCGAGGAGACAGGATCTCGTGAGAGTCGACGAGGTGGGCGACAGACGGGTGCACGATGAATCCAACGCCACCGACGTTCCGAGACGGTATCTTCTCTCCGCGGATAACAAGAGTCCCGTCGTTGTGTTGACGAATGTCGGCTTTCCTGCTCTTGGTTTCTTGTAGCGCGATCACATGATATTTTATGCGACCGGCAGCTTCGAGAAGAGCGTAAAGGTCGGCGTTTGAGGAGACTGTTCTAGCATTGTAGGTACAAAGCATAAAACAGTCTCCATGTCGTGCTCCAGATGTGTCGTCATTGTCCAGAATCCATGACGTCCTGTGCAACCCGAGATTTCTTCGCCTCTCACCGGTTGTCGTACCATCCGACGTCGGAGACGGCAGAGCCCGGTGTGCGGGGTACTGAGGCTGGTCTTCTTCTGTTGGTCGAGCATATTTGTTCCCTGGTGTCCGGCCGAAGCGTTGCCAGCGCGTCCGTACGGTCCATTCCACAAGCTTGGGGGTCCAGTCGTTGCGAAATAGAGGGAGCAGAAGTTAACAAAGAAGATAATATACAAATTTAACGATAACGGATAGGTTCCTCAAACTACACTCGTTTTAGGTGACGTGTGAAGCAGTAGTAAGACGCGCTGCTGCCACCTTCGCAGTCGCGCAATCGATCCTTGCCAATGATAACCAAGCCTTTCGTCCCTTTGGGGCTATGTAGGTTGAGTCGTCATCTGAGAAGGTAGAAACAGCGACATATACACGCACCCACTTAGCCCGTACTGGTCTGAATGGGAGACCAATGCGACAGCGCATCTTTAGAGGACCGATCAACGCCGGCCACTTTACTTTTATCCTCTACCTCTCCTTCTTGAAGCATTAACATTGCAGGCTACGCCGTTTCAAATAGGTCACTCAACCTGATTGACTTCTGTTCATGAATGATGCGGGCGATGCGCAGTGATAGGAGCTGCTTGCACCCTCACGGTGAAACGTTCGCGCCTCGCCCAGGCTTTACGTCACATCATTGAGGTCAGGTGAATTAGTACCAAATTCGTCTAGGAAGGTGAATACACTGGCTTGTACTGTGCTCGTCCTCAATAATTCATTCATACGCATTCATCAAATATCTACGACTCTCTTACGACTCTCCTTGTAATCAACGCCGGCCATACGACTTGGTTAATGTCGATATGCCGAATGACGCTAACCTTGCAAGAAGATGCAACTCGAACAACTTGACTTCCTGCTTTTCTGATGAAAAAATGCGGTTCCACAGTATATCTATATGCCCGGATACACTTGTGCATCACACTCATTTTCATTACACTCATCGTCAGGTTACATCACCAAAAGAGGTCATCCGTCAGTTCCCACGGAAGCCCACGAATATAATGCCAAAAAATCTGACTTGAGCTGCTTTAAACTTTGAACTTACACCTGACAACCTCGTGAGGCATAAGGAAATATTAACATACGGAACCAGAAATGCCGAGGTTTACGGATAAGAAAACTTGGAGATGGGAAATTAGTTTCTCGGTTAGCTTGCTCGGACGTCCAATTTACCCCTTCAACAGCATGTTTTGTCGCAGATCTTCTGAGTAGCTGTTGCCATCATGGAGGAGGAGCCATTTTGACTGACTGAATTATTCTTTATTGCACTTTCCGTCATTTACGTATTTGCATCGAGCTCACCTTATTCTCGCTTTTATGGTCATTCTCGGTTGAATACAAAAGGTGCACTTCACTTATCGTTAGTGATGTGGATGAACTAGTAAACGAATAATCCACAATCCATTGAGCGATTCGATCATTTCGGATCTCATTTCCCACCAGGGTATGCTCGTCTCACCCGAGATTGCTGGGGGATGGGGCAAGGGGAGGAGCCAGCTAGTATGATCGGAGTCGGCCCGTATTTCATGCGCTCTTACTGGGTGGCTCCTCCCCTTGCCCAATCCCCCAGCAATCTCGGGTGAGACGAGCATACGGCCCCAGGTTCAGATTTCCCATTTTTTTTAAACGTAAACAAATAGAAAATTAGTTCATTAATGAAGGCGTTAAAAGAAGTGTCGCAGACAGAGAAATATACGCGTGTGCTTTACCACGACTACATTCCGACGGAAACTGTAACTGGACTAAAGCTAATAATGCATTTGCCTTGACTAAAAAATACACCTTTTCCCGTCCCAGTTCGTAAATGTTCCATACCATTTCGTATTTGTCATCATATTTCGTAAACGTACCATATTATTTCGTGTTTTGTCATTTAATTTCGTAAACGCTTCATATTTGTAAATCGTGCGCGAATATCTTAAGATATACATTTCGTCACATATATACTTTTTGAATTGTCTTTTTTGTATTTCCCAACATTAAAGAAAATATCATATAGAGTAAACTAATGTGCGCAAAATATGCAAATTTTGAGAAAGAAACTTCAGTCAAGTTCAAAATATGCAAAAAAAACATTTGCACCTAGCATTGTAACTACGGAAAGCGACTACAGTACCTCCTACGTACTGATCAATGATGATTTCTCGCTTCAAATAGCGGGTAATGTAGCTTATCATATTTCCGAAAAAGCGCTGCAGTCCTCGGCGGTCACAAATTTTGATCCAGTATTGATCAGCTGTGTCATGCTTCATGATTCATGAGTGGGAGCACTCGAACTCGGTTTTTCTACTATGGAGACTTTAGTGCGATACGGACAAAGAACGACACTTTGTTCACTGATGATGTTGGCGCCGTTATTATAGTGTTACCCGCGGAGGAGCCAAGAAAAGTTACCGCGTGGCTCGCTTTGTTGTCGGCGATTGACCTATGGGTAACTTGTGGGGCCCGCGTTTTGCTCGTGAACGCGCCACGGTCGACGAACTTGATAAGCTGGGAACACGTTACGCAAAGGATGAGGAGTCACCTGCTTTCGTATATTAGCATGCGACCAGAGCGTGCTGAGATGATAATCGACCTAGTGCAACGCGATGTTGGAACAGTCGACACTCAGGCGGCTTGTATGGCGTTTGGTGTCGTTGAAGACCCAACTCAGTGGGTGTCAGAGGAGGTCACGCAGACTTTTTATAACTTTTTGTGTCGCCAGGTGCAGCCCATAGTAGAAATGGAGCCACTGAAGCTCGCGCCTTTCCGTGCACATCGTAGGGGGCCAGGAAAGCCGGCCTCTAGTTGTCAGGGACGCGTTACGCCGGTAGGCGCAGGAAATCGTAAGCACCGTAAGCGCGCACAATGCCGCCTAAGGGATAAACTTAGATCAGTCGCGAATAAAATTGAAACTCAGTTGTAAGTCGTTTCGGCGTATGGAGTGGTGCCATACTTTTCACACCCCCGGCATGTCATGCGCCGAGATCCGAGATCAATAGTGTGCTCTATCTACAAATTCAAATGCGCCCGCACCGTTTTCGCGCCCGAGATCCCGTATATAAGGCGTCACGCCTGCTCCGGAACGGTCCATTGGTTACGTTTTTTTGTTGTGTTTTGTTTCAATAAAGATTTTACTTAGCATTCGTTTTGGTGCAGCCCCGTGGTCATAAACCACCACAACTACTATTTCTACTGCTGCAGCAAGTGGTCTTCGTTCTGAGGTTTCTCGTGTCACACATAACCCTTCAACTTTGAGAACGTGGTTTCGATGGGATTGAGGAAAGGCGAAAAGGGTGACAGGTATAGTGGTTAATGTCCATCACTCTCAATTTGAGCCTGAACATTCGGAGCATGGTGAAACCTAGCATTGTCCATCACAAGTACCACCTTTCCTGTGCCTTACTCCTCAACGACGATGAACAGCTCGCCTGAAATTCACACGAGCGCTCTGTGTCAAAGGCGCTCGTCTTCGGTGCATGATGAACAAGTCGCCTACTTGTCGTGGCACAACGAAGAGAAACATTCCGAAATGATCTGCACATCTTGTGCAATTCGCGCGCGATTTACGAAATGCTACGAAACATTTACGAAGTAAAGTGACAAGGTACGAAATGGCATGCAACAGGTATGAAATTATGTGCAAAATACGAAATGGTGTGGAAAAATATGCAAAATGGTGTTAAACACCCACGAAATGGGGCGGAAAAAGGAGTGAGAGACAAGCAAACCAAACGATCGATGCTGTACACAATCATGCGACTCATGCAGGAAATATCCCACAATATATTCCCTAAAATAGATCAGAAAGATTGGGGGAAAACAATTTTCAAGTATTCTTCTTTCCAAAAAGAAGGAAACGCCTGCTTTGAAAATGAGAATACATTGCCCTTGAGAACCGCAATGAGCCCAGACCAGAGACAACACGACTGACCTTGAATTTTGAAACTATCCCGATACATAATACATACAGAATGCATTAGTAGGCATCCGCTGGTGAACGCTTTGTGGCTGATTTATCATTTGAGATATGCACAAACTAAACGCGGAACAGCTCCATAAGGGTGCATCACAAAAAATAAAGAGGCAGAAAGTATGATAAATGAATAAAAAATATGATTTAAAAATAGGCAGTAAATGCAATTAATATTGTCGTCCAATTCTAACAAAAATGAAACAATCAACAGCTGGTAAACTAGGAGTACAGAGATCATCAATACTTGCATAGCGCTCAATGCTTTTGAGCAGAAAGACGCCCGAAATATTTCCAGGTGGTTAAGAAAAGTGGTGGTTCTTCCTTTTAATACCGACGTCATCAATGCATCGAAGTTGTACCTTTCGCACAAATAAAATGGGATCATTCGTTACGCTACACTTCGTCGATTAGAAGTTGTTCGAAAACATTTGAAAAGTTCTTGCAGAACTCAACACCGCGAAATTAATTTAAGCTAATTGAAAACAGAACTCCATAAAAAGCGTCACAAGAATCAAAAATTGAAATAAAAAAGAGAATCGAAGAATATCAAATGAAGAATCTTTGGTGGTCAGCACTGCTTTGCTCGTTGATGAATTGGTTGAAACGGAGCTTATTCATGGTGAAACAAACATCACGAGATCTGGCGTACGAAATTCTTTACGAGCAGAATACTCAGTACGCACGCATCCACAAGCCCACGTTTCAGTAATTTCAGCTCAACGTGGAGGAAATTTCTTGGAAGAATAAGCGCAAAATCTCACCAAGACTTTGTTCACTCCAGACCCAGATTTAGATACAACCCAAACTTAGCAGTTCATTCCTGCTTATCAGAAGTGTGTTCGTTTGAAATAGTTTGGCTGCAAAGCTTTTTTTCAACGAAGATGTTGAAGCTCGTAGTTCGGTTGACTATTTAGGATTAGTGTTCTGATAGAAAAAATCTGTTCAATCAATATGTAATTGGAAGAGTTCCCACAGAAAATAGTGACATAAATCAACTAGTACATTACTAACAACAGCAAAATTATACCGCACACCTGTAAGTGGAACACCTTGCCGTCAACGGTGATGGTGAAGAGGCTATTGTTTTCTCCGTCGATGCCTACAACAGCACCATGAAGTCGCATGCAGCCTAAATGATTCATTCACAAAAAAGAAACGCAAAATATTGAAGAGGACACTAAAAACTCATTGCCATTCATATCGCGCAGTAGGCACCATGAAAGAGGAGACACTTTTCCGCTTCTAACGGCGCACTCGCGAACAGAATAGACTTAGACTTATATCTCGCAGTTGTGCTACTCACTCCACCAAATCCTTTGTACTTTTCCAGCATCAGGGTAGTGGTGGTTATTGAAAAAGTTTGCAGTCTACAATGCTAAGACATAGCAGTTCAGCTTATGTCGGCGCTGCGATATTACGTGCTTCCCTAAAAACCTTTGCTGTACAGTCAAAAACAACTGAAAAGATCGTGGCAATGTTTGATCAGATAGTCTTCACCTATTTTGACTTTTCAGACTCTGAAGAAAGCGATATTCGCGGAAACGTCAGTCTGTGTGAAAAAAGATTTTCTCGATGTCGGCTCTGAGCTACAAAATGATATATGCCACCGTTTATCGTTATGCCGAGATTGATCTAGAGTCGTATATAGCAACTAGTTTGAAAACACTTATCCCGAGCGGCCAAAGCAGAACAGATCAGAATGTTGACGAACCAGGTCACTGGGATGAGCAGACGCCGATAACAAATTTTAATGAGCTTGTGGGATAGGTTTTTAAGCCCTAACGAAAGCGACGTCGTTGAAACGTTAGCCCAATAGGAAGTTTCTAACAATGTCGCAGTTGGCCTAACGAGCCCAAGTTTCTAAGGGGTATACATGCACAACTACGCTGTTGTAGTCAAAAAAACACATCACGAATCAACAAGAAAGAGAATTGGATTAAGGGTTCGTTACAGTTACAATCCTTACAGACATTTCAGCGAAAACACGTGACTGAAATAGACCAAACCATGAAAGGAAACGATAAGATGACATTTGTCCCCATGAATCAATAGAACATTAAAGAGTGTACATCACTACCGATCAGGTGTATGCGCAACTGACGATCACATATGCAAGAAACACAACGAAGTGGAAGATATAACGGCAGGAGTAAAACGTCTAAGACGAAAGCAGTGCAGAAAACACAACTGAATCGGTAGAAAGCAGAATATGAGCGTTGAAACCCCACATGAGAAGCATTTAGCTACGATGCAACTTTCACTTTCGTTATTAGTGCCAGATTGCCACAATTGGGAGTAAAAACGAGACAAAATTATATATTCAGCTAATTTTCCTCTTGGGAGTTGCATCATAGACTACGCAAAACTAATCCTAAATAAGAAAAAGACACCATAGATGTTAGAAGGAGATGCTACTACCAAAAATAATCTAGTAATAGAAAGTATAATAATCGCGTGCAAGCAGATGACTATGATACTGACGAACTACGCCATCTTTAGTAAAGGTTAAAAGCATGATAAGAAATTAAAAAATTTAGTGAACTTAAGACCTAACGTTGTATGGAGATCGCACAGAAAAATTGAAGAAAACTTTTCGAAATACGGACGAGGTAAACGAAAATTAAACACTTAAATGTCTCATATATAAGGCGAATAATGTGTCTGGTCGAGAAACTTATCTCACACGGCAAATTTACGTGCCCCTTGAATAGGAATGTGGAGTATTAGAGGGGTGACGAGTCCTGCGCAATCAGTATTGAAATTATTCGACATCAGTGGGCTGCAACTCGATATGTAAATTCAACTTTTCTTTTTTATGCCTCATTTCCATTTTGCGCCCACGAGTGAAGACACATACCCCATAACTCAGAGGGGAGGTCAGTGAACTTCCCCCGACGATTCTTAACAAGATCTATATTGTCTTATAGAGCTTGAAGCGTGGATCACAGATATGTAATCTATTTTGCTGAATGGCAGTGGGTGGTCCGAAAATCGCAAAAAAAAGAAAACACTGCTTTAGAGGGGCGCTGAGTAGTCTTTGAAGTAAAAGGTCCACTATAGCGTGCTTCGGTTGCTCAGCGGCACCGCAGTGGACTGATGTTCAGACGGTCGAGGGTTTAGATCCTGTGGGTGTGATTTTGTTTTGCTTCAACCGCATTGATACCGAACGGTGCTCATTTTGCGATTTTGTCGTGTAGATTGGAAAAAATCATGTTTGGAGCAGCTTAAAACACACAATTTTTTGGGAGTGACAACATTAATATGAGAAGCCACTATCCATCATAACTTATCTTAATCGGACGCAAATTCAGAAACTAATGTTAGATTCGTGATCAGCGACGCAAATAACCTCCACATACGAAGTTTGGACGAAATCGGTTATCTTGACCCAGGCACCTCACTTGCCCACCTTTACCGTAGCTAGCGCTCACCAGCCCATGCACAACAAAACACACCATTAGATACCCTCACCTGTTGCAAATCACGAAACTAGTGTTAAGTTCGTGACCCGCGCCTCAAATAGTGTCACTAGCAAATTTCGGGCGAAATGAGTGACCATTAACTGTCAATCCTCATGCCAGGTGTCGATAGAGTTGTCCAGGGTTCAGTCTCTGATGAATTACTGGTAACATTATGCCACAATTCAGACTCTGCCTGTCAGGAAACCTTCCGTATCCATTACCTTCGATCCAAAAATTGCCTTGGAGTCTCACCTGGACTGCTGATCGCGTATTCTACTTTTGCTTCTGGATTTCTGACTGACGACCGCTTACTATGGTAAGGGTGGGTAAGTGAGGCGCCTGGGTCAAAATCACCGATTTCGCCTAAACTTCGTGTGTAGGGGTTACTTGGGTCGCTGATCACGAATCTAACATTAGTTTCTGAATTTGCGTCCGTTCAAGGTAAGTTATTATTGGCTACCCATATTAATGTTGTCATTCACAAAAGTTTGTGTGTTTTAAGCTGCTCCAAACATGAATTTCTCCAATCTCCATGACAAAATCGCAAAACGAGCACCATTTGGTATCGATGCGATTGAAGCAAAACAAAACCATACCCGCAGGATCCAAACCCTCGGCCGTCTGAACATCAGTCCATTGCGGTACCGCTGAGCTACCGAAGCACGCTATAGTGGGCCTCTTACTTCAGAGACTATTCAGCGCCCCTCTAGAGCAGTGTTTTCTCTTTTTTTTTTGCTATTTTCGGACCACCCACTGCCATTCAGCAAAAATAGATTACATATCTGTGATCTACGCTTCAAGCTCTACAAGATCATATAGGTCTTGTTAAGAATCGTCGGGGGAAGTTCACTGACCTCCCTTGTCAGTGTTAGCCAAAATGGGTTCTTCGCATAGTTTGGCCTACTGGCTTACTGTTAGCAAGCCAATAAGAAATAATCCACATCAAAGTAACATATCTTTCTGAAATTTATTTACATGTACTGCTAAATTCATGTGGGCGGTGCCACTTCGGAACTCTTTTTGCTCCACACATGTTTATCACGGAACGAGACCTCTGGGTCTTCTCATAACCACATTACGTACAGGAGATTCTTTCACGGATAGTTGAAAAGAGTCTTTGGAGAATTGTCCCACATAACAATAAAACTCCGCTTATTTCCATATTTGCCGAAAAAATTACTGGAGGAATAATGGAAATTAACAATCATAGTAACAAGGGTTATGGCGTGATCACGAGCCCACAATTACGATTAAAAATAGTAACAACATATTTTGGAAATAGAACAACAGCTTAGGCCCCATCCACACTCTGCTGCAGCAGCACTGCAGAAGCGATGAAGGGGCTGCTGCGCACTGCGAAGTGGCCACTTTATTGTTGCTGCAACACTGCTGCAATAAAAGTGTAAGTGGAGCAAGTTCATGACCTCAGAACAAAATATTGACGAATGCGAAAGGCACAGCACAGCTTTCACGTTATAGCAATGAATAACCAAAATTTGATACTGCTGAAGACTTCAATAATCTTTACCAAGACTTATAACTTCCAGAAAAATGCATATGCTTTCCATTTGCCGCTTGAATTACTCACGAATTGTTTCAGCAGATATTAGGAGCGAAAATATTGTAGATAGTAGAATGGAAAGCTCACATAAAAGGCAAGCGGTAATCCTAGATGATGGACTCAAAGCAAGAAGTTGTTACTATAATAGATCTACGGTTTAGCAAATGATGCCAGTAAATACGGCAGGACTGATGCCGTCAAAACCGCTTGAAAATCAGAGATGTTAGGGAAGGTTAGCAGTTATAAGAGAAATCAAGTTTGAAGAAAATATACTCATGAACAGAAGTGACTGGAAATAAGAAATCTGTGACATCGACGGTCTATAGTGAAAAAGAGCGTACACGTACGAAACATAGTGATAAAGCCTCGTTTTTCTAAAGACCGATCGCAAAAACCTTGCCAATAAATGGTGCCAAAACTTCTGTAGCGATCACTTTCCTGCTCTATTTCAAACGGGAATAAGCGCGACATAAATGCAGAAAAGTCAAACCAACCTCTTTGTTGCCCTTTCAACATCTTCTCTCTCGACGTGTAATAGAGCAGGGCGTCTTCTTGAAGTCGAAACCATCGATACTGCCATCCGTGAACCATATTGGTCCATTTCGATAACGGGCCCTCCATCTGAACATCGAGGTTTCAGCTGGGTGACAACTTTGGGGTTGCCCGGAAATGCTGCGAACAGTCGCGGCCAAAGTGAGTCCAACGAAGGGGTAAAAAAGCTGTGAACAAAGTCAATAAATGCACGGCGACGGACCGAATACCCGCGCGCAGCGAGCACCAGTCGCTCCGCCCCTCTCGCAACGGGTGCACGGAATTCCGCCCAACGCACGGACAATTGCGGCGTGAACGGTCGGCAGTGGAAGGAATTCTCTTGAGTTCGCAGGCTTCGTCAGCCACTCTACGCCAAGAGCTTCTGGTCACTAGTAAGCTGCGACGGCACTCTTAATCTTGTTGCACACCAGCGGTGGAAGAAAATTTTTGGCACTATTGTACATAATGTACCGCACTAAATCTCGTTCAAAACATATACGTTAGGGGTATTCGGCTATGGGAAGAACGAATCTGATATTCGTTTAGTGCGGAAATGGTTAATAAACCCGCTATGTTGAGCTATAATCGCCAAAAGCCCTGCGAAATAGTGCGCGGTGGGAGGAGACGCAGGTTCTGACTCTACTCAAGCTTTTGGCGATTATAGCTCAACATAGCGGGTTTCCAGCAGACTGCACTAACCACTGTGCTACCGGTGTACTAGGGCCCGCGTGGTGTAGTGGTAAGAGGCGCTGCTGTCAACCGCACGGTCGAGCGATCGATCCCGGGCCAGGCTAACCAAGCCTTCCATCCCTCCGGGGTCGGTAAATTGGTACCAGACTAGTCTGGGAAGGTAAAGACACCAAATTTTTATGCTCATAACTTTGTGGCCGATGCATTCTAATAACCAGCCTTTTCTTGTACACTCCTAATCTTATTGATCTGTGAGCTTACCGATCAAATATTTTTCACATCCTAATCTCTTAAATTCAATTCTTTTAAATTGATATATACATTAACATGTATATGTACAGTTGCTTACGGTTGTTACATCGGTTACGGCGGGCGAGCGATCGTTCCTGGCTCGGGCTTACTAAGCCTTCCATCCCTCCGGGGTCAGGTAAATTAGTACTAGACTCGTCTGGGAATGTAAAGACACTGACCTGGCATAGCGGCTGGCCCCCGCAGGTCATTGTACAGGCCAAATATGCATTCACTATGCCTCTGCGATTTGAATGGAACACGAATGCGGCGGCGCGTCCTCCGGGAACTGATCAACGCCGACACCTTTACCTTTACCTTTACCTTTACTTTTTATAGCGGGTTTATTAAGCGTTTCCGCACAAGTATCAGATTCGTTCTTCTCATAGCCGAATACCCCTAACATATATGTTTTGAACGAGATTCAGTGCGGTACATTAAATACAATAGTGCCAAATTTTTTATTCTCAACTTTGGCCAAATCTCATCTAGGGCCTAGGGAGATTTTCTGATATGTTGATCAAGAATCTGCCATGTTTTCTGAATTCTGATCTCCGACCACCATACCGCTTGCGTGAGCTAAATTGGTGGTCCAGCAAATTCGAACGGTTTTGATGTTGGTTTCTCGAATGTCGGCCGAGGATCCGAGAAATACCCATAAAGCCGATCGAGTTAAAGTTAGTTGGGTCGATCGAGTTAAAACCATCGATGTGGCTAAAAGATGGTCTGGATAAGCCATTTCGGATGTTGATTGCGAATCGGAAGTGTTTTTCATAGATTTCGAGTGATTTCGGTTCCCTGCTGCCCATCCTCGCCCTGCCCTCGTCTTCATGGCCTACTTGTACCTGCCGTTAACGGCCGAAATCGGCCCAAATTCGAGGAAACAACATCGTCGTCGTAATCAGCATGGTGAATAACTATCCTAGATCAATTTTGAGTCAAATCTTAAGTTTCGATTCGACGATCCCCTAGTGGGCAATACGTGCGTTCTCCGACAGAATTTCAGAAAACGGATAGCAGATTCGTAATGAGCACCCCAAATCACTCCTCTAAGTGAAGTTTGAACAAAACTAAACAAAACAAAAGTTCCTACGATTGAGTGCCGTAAGTTGAGCAGTGCCGTTCCTTTTCCACGACATTGATCTACAATCGCACGAGAGCTCCATTTCAAGCGGTTTTCTTGGTACTGATCCCAGTTCTGATATTCGCTCTCAAGATGATGATCGAATGCAATCCATATTGTTGATGTTTCTAACCAATGGAATTCGTTTATGGGCACCGATTTTGATAGTCTCGTCCAAGGACGTTATTTTAACTAGCGCGAAAGCTCAGCACCCCGAACGGATAGACATTGCGCGTCCAATACTGCGCGTTGTGTGTGACTGCACGATGTTGCTGGGGATGTGCCGCATTCTACGACAGTACGTTATTCTGAAGGCGTTCTAGGGGTTCTAGAGACGTTCTTTTCATTGTTTTTCTGTTTTTTCTAATCACGATGTTTAGGGGAACACATATGGATACCGTAGCCACAAAAAGTACAGTTCAACATGCGCAGCTTTATGCCGTGAAAAAGTAGCACTACCAACACAACCAACCATTAAATATCTTACCTATGGTGTATTGTTGAGCGCAACAAGCGGTTGTACAAACGTGTTTATTGTAAGCACGTAAGATACTGCACTGACGAATCATTGGAGGTCTTGAGCGTCGTGGACTTCTGGAGGGCGGGGCGATGAGGGTGAAGAGGCATCGTCGACGACGGCGATGCGAGATAGTGAATGCATCGACGTTGACGGCGATATTACCACCTAAGCGCAGCAGGACGATAATTCATAAGCGCATAGTATTGAAACCGCATGGCTTCGCCACGCGGTCAGGCTAGGGAGGCACTCCGGGGTGGGTGAACCACTACTTCGCTGCAGATGGAGGTTCTAAAGGATAACAATCGAAAGCAGAGCGACGGTTGAACCTTAACTAAGCCTTGCAAAAACAACTCGCCGGGAAGGACTCGAACCTGCAATCCGTGGACAACAGTCACCTTCGCTATCCACTCAGCCATGCCGACCACAAAGAAAGCTGTTCTGCAGTAAGCGCACACACAACGCGCATTTTGGACTTCGCTGCAGATGGAGGTCTAAAGGATAACAATCCTAAGTGCAAAAACAACTCGCCGGGAAGGACTCGAACCTGCAATCCGTGGACAACAGTCACCTTCGCTATCCACTCAGCCATGCCGACCACAAAGAAAGCTGTTCTTGGATCTCTTATGCCGATCCCACCCGTATACGGCGCCGTGCGCGTGAAATCCGTAGGGCCCTGTGCAGTCACACACAACGCGCATTTTGGACGCGCAATGTCTATCCGTTCGGGGTGCTGAGGAAACGTTTCACTTTATTTTACATGGTGCCCACAATTTTGGTGTTCGTTTAGCAAAGCAGATTTCTGCAACTTTTGGTCAAGGTCATGGTGAGCGAACTTCAAACTACTGTTGTAGCGACTGCCGGTCTCATATATGTATATCCTTCAGTCTGGTCGCACTTACGTCATGTTTCATAGAGTGTAGGAGAAGATCTTTCTCATCTCTCAGAAACTTGAAGCAGAAGTATCCCTGGCCAGAGTAGGACCGGACGATATTTCACGTTATGCTCACCAGTATTGAAATTTTGGCACTAGTGTACTTGATGTACCGCACTAATTTTTGTTCAAAACAGGTCTATTAGGGGTATTCGGCTATGGTATGAACGAATCTGATATTCGTTTAGTGCGGAAATGCTTAACAAGCCCGCCATGTTGAGCTTTAAGCGCCAAAAGCTCGGCGAAATAGTGTGCGGCGGGAGGAGACGCAGGTTCTGACTCTATCCACGACACACTATTGATGTTATTTATAGTTACAACGCTTCTCCCGACCTACATATTATATTGAAACCGCGTGGTTTCGCCACGCGGTCAGGCTAGGGGAGGAATTCCAGGGCAGGTAAGTCATCCTAAGCATTGTTGAATAGTTCAGGGTTCGGATCCTTTCGTAGCCTTCGGTTTTGCAATGCTTAGGATGACTCACCCGCCCCGGAGTTCCTCCCCTAGCCTGACCGCGTGGAGAAGCTACGCGTTTTCAATATAATAGGTCGGGAGAGGCGTTGTAACCAAATAACATCAACGAACCCAGCATCAGGGTGAAGTTATTGCGCCCCAACTCTAATGCAGACAGTTACGAAATAGTACGTACACGGATGAGAGTGCATCTCACGCCGCCGCGGTCGGATAAGATCTTGTCATTGCGAGCTTACCAGGGATTTCCGCACTTAACGGCCATCAGATTCGTTCACACCATAGCCGAATACCTCTAGTAGACCTGTTTTGAACGAGAATTAGTGCGGTACATTAAGTACAATAGTGCCGAAATTTTTTCACCCAATCTTGCCCTGACTTTATCAATGAGGGCAATTTGGGATTTTCGCTGAGTATAAATCTACATGTAGTGTTCGTTTTCCGAAATGACGGCCGCTTTCGGCAGGTGCAACTAGGTGAATCATTTTGTCTATCGACTTGGGTGATTTTCGACCTAAATTCGAAGAACCGATGTCAGAATCGTGGTCAGCACCCAAATGACTTCTCCAACCAATTCCAGCGAAATAACATGGAATCTCTACTCAATTCGTATCCGAGGAGAAGAAGCTTTTAACCAGTGCCGAGAATTTTCTGTTCGCGGAGCTTTATGTTTGCTTACTCCGACTGATGCGTATCGTGACCTAGTTTTATTACTGTGGTGAAAAATTATAGCTTTTGTTCCGCGGTTAGCTCTAAAAGCTACATGAAACGAAGTATTGGTAAGGTTCTCCGGAAAAAGGGTGTAACCATTGTGCTCAACGGGATCGCATGTGAAGAACACATGTAGCTGTATATGCTGTTCAACGTCTGAGATGCTGCAATATAAACAGATGCGACTGGGTCTTTCGACCGCTCAGAAAGGGTTGAGGACGGGCACTACATAGCTTTGCATTTCTGATGTTGGGTTTCAATTTCCAGTTAACCAATCCCCAGGGTCAGAGTTTATCAGTCGTCATAGGTACTAGGAAATGTAGGGGCGCGTATTTAAATCACCAGTGCCGGAGAATAGCACCTGAATTCAACAAAACCTCATCCGATGTATCTCATCAGGCGCGACTTTTCAGTAGAAATTACTAATATCAGCCTTGGAGCAGTAGAAATCAGGTCCTGAAATTCTGAAAAAATAAGAAGAATAAGCTAACCGGTTTGCTGATTGAGGATTATACACTGCGTAAACTCATATGGTACTCATATATGACGTCTATCGGCACGGTTTAATTTCCGAAACTGGATCACACGTATCCCATAGATCGGTTCGTGATATGGATTTCAGCGCGCGATGACACCGTAGACGAACTTCATCAGTGTCGAAAACTGGAAATTTGTCGTTCACCACGAGGGGGTTTGTGTTTTTTCCACCGCGACAATTGTAAAATCGCAGACAAGGATAGGAGAAGCCTGGTACAATGTTATCACGATCATACTTCTTAAGACTTTAATACCTCAATAAACGAGTACGCTCAATACACCACTGGATAAATGCATCTATAGGGAAATGAAATAAATAGCATGTTAATTTGAAAGAGATCAAGGTGCAATTAGCTCAAGCGGTTATCAGGGATGGGCTGTGGAGTGGCTGTCGGGGTAAGGAGGTCGATGCAGACGTTGTCCTTGCAGGTGAACGCCTGGCCACAGTCACGAGGGGCCCAGGTGCAGAATCGTCCGGCCACTCGAGTACACTGGCCAGTCTCGCACGATTCTCCCAGCTGACACACACGCTGAGCACAGTCTGCAACGATGGAGGATCCCTGTTCAGTCCATACAAAATAGGCACTGGTTAAAGGTTCCGATTTCACGAACGTCAATTTTTTCAATTTCATAGAGCGTCAATTTTTTTTGTCGAAACTTTGCCTTAGGGGCTATTTGGGTCTGGTCACCAATCCGATGTTCTGTTTCCAAATTTCGGCCGAGGATCACACATATTGACGATTTGAACGGTTAGTTCAAAACTTCAGATTTGGCTCAGTATTCACCCAGGCGTGCTGTTCTGCATGTTGATTAGGATTAATATGTTTCTCTTCCGAATTTCTTCCGTTATGTGCAGGTTTTGATTAGTAATAACGACATGAACGGAGTCAAGGTGATGGCGCCGAGGAGTACCACCTTGAATCTGCCGAAATCGATCGAAATCTGATGAAAAGGCATAGGAGTCGTGATCAACATGCAGAATAACTACCCCAGGTCAAGTTTCAGAAATCAAAACTGGTGATTCTTACCGGAGCACCCAATTTGACGAAACAGGTGTTCCAACGCCGAAATTCGGAAAACGGACTGAGAACCCCAAATAACCCCTATGGACGAAAATTTTACGAATTTTTTCGATTCAGATCGGGTCCGAGGAGTCGGAACTTTCAACTAGTATTTCGCAATATTATATTAAAACCACAATATGGAGTTGAAAATGCACATTCACGTAAAAAAGAGCAGAGGATAAAGGAAAGAAGGTGGATTACGCGTTGACGTCCATAGAGAAATCCAACTTACTTGTCTAATAAATCTCTAATTAAACAATGGGATCCTTCTTCCTGCTGACGGAATCTGTCAACAGCGGAAGGAATGGGGAAAGAATCACTCGAGTAAACCTAACCTATATACATGTGACTGTCCAGAAATGTTAGGGACACCTACAAAGGAGGTCCGGCTGGAAAAACAGCTTGGTGAAAACTATTTCATTGAGTCAGAACAATTGCTGTAACTTGAAAGCCGCTATTAATAAAAAGAAGAATAACAGAACCAAATAAATAAGAGGTGTATATGTAGAGGTGGTCAGACAGAAATGTTCTCTATCAACCAGCTTACCGTTCCTTCTGCATCGACCATCAATGCACGAGAACGGTCCACTACACTCAGAAACACAAGGTAATCCCTCCATTATTCGGCATTCTCCGAGGCGACATGACTGGTCGACTGGGCATCTGAATAGATTACTCATTAGTTTTCATCAGTCGGACTTTCGCTTCTATTTCTGGAGGCCATAGAAACATTGATGGTCAGCAAATATCCTCGCCTGCCCACGTAATTACGGTGACTGCTATTTTCATGTATCTATTATATTAAACTAGGACACGAGGGTAAAGCTGGGAAAGAAAGAATCTCCACAGCCTCATAGAAATATGCTGTCGGTGGACAAATTGTAGTTTTTCTTATCAGTAAGAATTGATGAAGATAATAAGTGCATCGGAAATAATAACAACCAAAAGTAGTTCAAACTCACCAGAGATTCAAGGAATAGCTTACCACTATCAAGGACATTTCTAACGGTAAAATCGATGACGATGAGTGCTGCGGGAAATCAATAGTGAGAACTAAATGTGTAAAATGTTCTAAGCCCAATGTGTCTCATCATCCTCAAAAATCCGAAATTTCCATGAAAAACAACTATCGGTGAAGACTTCTTGAGCACATTGAAAATTTCATGGGAGCACAGAGGTGTTCATTAAATATTGGACCATACATATTTGAAGCTAGCTTTGATTAATACAAAGAATTACTAGGATATCGTCTGATTTCGTCAAGTAGTCGAGACAATTGATCACCACACCTTCCGTCCACTTACCTTCCTGGACATGGATCGATCACGCAGACCGAGTTGATGCACACTGTGCCACCTCGACAGACGTCGTCGTGACAGTCGACACCGATTGCTGAAATGACGCCCTGCTATCTGGTCGTTCAGAAGAACAATTATTTTCGTATGCTTCATTTAAATTTACTATTCTCCTGACACTTCCGTCACTACGGATTTGGGTAATTGGTTTCAGAATTCTCTTGGAAGGTAAGTAAGCACATAAAAATCAAATAAGTTTTTGGAGAAAAAAAAACGCAGAAAATATGTAGCAGTAGATGATTCATCCTTCCAAATTTTGCCAGACATTTGTCAAGAAATGCGGGTACGAAAGTGGGTTTCGGAGCGTGGTAGTGAACCACATTTCTCAACGTACCATTAACGCATTTGCCATCCACACAGTACGAGCCTTTTCCACAGTGAGTTGAAGTGCACTCTGCAACCAGATAAAATGACTCTTTGGCCAATTTCAGATGAAAAAGTTTCAATGGAAGTACATATGTATCACTCACGAGTGTTCGGGTAGCATTGTCCGTGGTGACAGATTTCGTGTGGCTGACAGCTACAAATTGGCTCTGGTGCTCTGAAATGGCTCTACTTCTAGAAATTCAAGTAGATGTATAATAATATGTAGTCGTAACAGTAATAATAATGATAACCTTACTATTACCCATGTTACGACTATTCTTCATAGTATTATAGGATAGGAGGATTCGTGCTCCAGAATAAATAAGTGAATGGATGAATAAATAATGTCTTCAAAGGTAAACTCTGATGGTTCCGTTCCTCTTGAGGCGAGAAAAAAATTTCTCCTAGATGAAGTCAAGCCACTGGGGTACAGAGGTCCAAGTGCTACACTTATTTATTAATTTATTCAAGACCTCGGTCGCCTCAACACATAATTACCAACAATGATTACGAAAAGTAAAAAAACACTTAGTGTACTAGGCTAAAATACTGTACATTTACCTTATTCGGCATCGATTTGTGCGACAGTCCATGTCTGGACCACAATCGGCGTGTCCCAGGCAAAAGGTATCGGCCACCTGAATGATATGTATGAACAAGACATTGCAAGTTGGAGAGGCTGTTCTTTATTTGAGAGGCACTTGTCTGCAAAGAAGCTTTTTCAAAAACCGTGAAGATTTTTCGAAAAAAAGTTTCTGTACCCCCCCCCCCCCTCCCGCGCCCACCCAAAAATCAGACAGACAGTTGCACTTGTCCTTCATTATTTCCCTCTTTCCTTTTTGCAAGTTATGATCATATGCTAAACAGTTTCTTTTCCCATACCCATTTTAACATAGTGAAATCACTTGCCTTAATGCATTGTCCATCCCTGCACATCTCGCCCTCTGAGCATGTCACTCCAATGCACCCTGAAGCCGATTGTTCTTTTCAATACTTTCCTTCGCCCTAAGGCTTCTACATATAGTATTTACCAGTCAAAGAGCGGCTTCGCCGCTCTTTAACTGGGCCCGGTGAGTACTACTCTGTCGAAGAGTCACTAAATGCTTGTGAATTTAACTGAACCTAGCGGTGAACCTACGAATTTCCGAAAAATCCAGCGTAAACCTCCGAATTTTCGAAAAATCCAGGGGCCCCGTGAGTATCACTCTGTCGAAGAGTCACTAAATGCTTGTGAATTTAACTGAACCTAGCGGTAAACCCACGAATTTTGGTATAACAATGGTCTAAGAGATTGATAATTCCCAGAACGTTCGACTCTCGCCTTCGCCACGTCCGACAAACTAGACGATGAACGAAGGATGCGAAGAAAACCGGACGGAAATCGTGTTGGGGCCCTCACGTTGAGTGAAGCCGGGCCTTCTAAGTATCAAGTACAAGAATTTTTTAAAAGTGGTTACTACGATTTTCGCTTGCACAATCTACATATACGGGAAATTGCTTTCCTTAATTATGTCACCTACGGATTACATGATAAGAATCAAGGCAAAATTAAGAAACGTACTGTCCAAAACACACTGTCCGTTCAAGCACTTGCCCTTCTTCCCACAATCTGTCACTATGCTGCGAGCCTGTCCATCGGCGGTGAGCACATGCCTAGAACCACCTCAGTAGCATTTATGGTTCGAACCACTTTGTTCAGAAATATTTCGACATTTTTCAGGAATACGAGGGAACCTAGTCCGGCAGACAGTAGGATTCTTTCCACTCAGACTGAATGGGTGTCATTCTAGCCATTTTCAGAACATCGTTTCATTGTTTTTTTCTTTTCAGTAGAAAGTGTCTCGATCAATGAGAGAAGACATAAGAAGTCTTTTGAAAACTGGCCATACTGTGATGGTTTCAGAAACCACCTGTTGCACTTGATAGTTGGCAGCGGGTAACATTTGCCTTCCACGCACACGGTTTCATCGGAACATTCGGTCTGAAACGGCATGTTTTGATTCCTTCACTTATTGCAAAAGAGATGTGCAGAGAAATAAGAAAGTTGTATTAAAATGCCTCTCAAATGTAGCAACACTAAAGTCCTTGGTATACTCCCGTCGGCCGCCGCTGACGATCTGATAGTGCTTATTTTGTTTAATAAAGTTTTTGCTTAAGCTGAGTTACGGACGTTTGAAATTATGCGTCAAAATGCAGTCTGTTTCTTGTCAACCTAATACTTTGATTCTCCGTGTCTTTGAACCTTTTTCTACGTTTTGAGTTCTCGTTTTGCATTATTATGCTCCGCCGCATGTTTTTTCTGATTTCATTTTCAGGTGTGGGTGCGAACTCTACGGACCTCGGTTGGGTTTTCATTTTGGGGGTAAGTATAGTTGTTCTGTTTTTTTTCGTCTGAGGTTAAGGGACGAAACCGATGAGTTTTTTTTCACTGCCACTATACTTTTGTGACTATTGCTTGCGTTGCCGGCATAGTCCATTGGTGGGTTTTGTTCATTTTTACTGTTGTTTTCTGTTTTAGAATCCTACTTTTCCACGTTTGTTTCTTCTATTTTGCCAAGTTCTCTCTTCTTGAAACCTCGGCTTGATGTTAAATTTCGCAAATGCTTCTGTGCCGGACGAGGTTAGTAAGGTGGATCAATGTTTATTTGGCCTAACATTTCGACCCTTTCGTCGTCGTCAGAGGCCTAAAGAGTAGCTCGAAATTCCTTGATGCCACGTCGGCAACGCTCTGACGGTCGATCACGGGGTAAGTCATTAAATTTCTCTTGACTTCTCAATTTCGCAGGGGGATTCTTCAAATTTGTCAGAAATGCTACGGAGGATGCGGCGCTTGGCCGTGTAGTTCAAGGATCAAGGAAATTCGAGCTACTTTTTAGGCCTCTGACGACGTCCAAAGGGTCGAAACGTTAGGCCAAATAAACATTGATCCACCTTACTAACCTCGTCCGGCACAGAAACATTTGCGAAATTCTTCTATTTTGATTTTCGGCGTCTTTTAACCTTTTTCTGCGTGGTAGTGGTCCAGTGCACGAACATTTCCGTGCCGGGGTAAGTATACCAAGAGCCTAATAGACTAAAACACTTCTCAACACCCTTCGGAGCAATCGAGGTTTAAAGTATGCGATTACTGTCTCCAGGTGACGCAAGGTCAAGAAGAATCGCGTCAAAAAGAAAAGGTAAGAATTTCGAAAATTGTCACTACATTGCCCCTGAAGAAAAAAAAACAGGTGAATCACAATCACCGATTCAATCAGGTGGTGAAAGGGAACAAGAAAAGAAAAGGTAACAAGCTAACCTCGAAACCGCATTGGACGGAGGGTACATTATCCCTACCAAGGCATTGATTGTCCTTGCAGGTTAAACCAATTGGGCACTCGAATTCGCCGAAAACTGGAGGGCACCTGATAAAAGCTGTTATCGTGTAGCATAGAAAACTCAAACATCTTTCTGTCCATACTTGTGGTGTTTAATTTTTTCTTCAAGATAAAAAATACCATACAACCTGCGCACACATGAATACAGGGTGGCCCAAAATTACGTTCACAAATATTAATCGTCATAAGAACGGGCAGAAAAGACATCTGTGTCTAGAATTTGAGCATAGCATTACTAACCCGATTACAAATCAAATTGCACAATCAGATTTCGAAACGGCCTCCGTTAGGGAGAACTTAAGTCTTTAGCGACGCGTAAATGCATCCATCGTTGTACGCACATAGTCCATTGGCATTTCGTCACATGCCCTAAGAAGGCTCAGCGTCAGTGATTCAAGCGAATCATGGCTTGTAGAGCAGGCCTTGGTCTCCAAGGCCTGCTCTACAAGCCATGATTCGGCACCACTCCTGTACGACCTTCGTTCTATGAGCTGGTGCTGGATCTTGCTGGAAGATGAATGACTTGTCCTTGTAAATTGAATTGGTCCAAGGGATCAAAAGCTTTTCCAGAAGGTCTTCCATGTGAATTTTAGCTTCTATTTTTTCTCCTTTTTTGACGAATAACAACGGCGACTTCCCAGAATAGGAGACAGTTGCCCAAATTATGACTGACTTCGGACCACCGCAACGTTCGTAGATCCTTCCCACTTCATTGGCTTCGGCTACTGATTTAGCAAGTACACGGTCGTTTCGGTGGTTCAGCGCTGCTCCTATAGTGGATTTTTTTTCGTCTGAAAAAATAATGTCCCGGTAGCGTGCCTCGCCTAACCCTTCGATGAGTGCGTCGTCAGCGGATGAGAAGGTGCCCTTGAGCAGTTAGTTATTGTTGGAGCGCAGTATTTGGTGTTTCAGTTAAGCATAAGCACAGCTAGCGTAGGAAATTACGACAGTTCTTCCAGACTCGTAGGTCAAGAGAAATGAAAGGTCAAACATGTGTGAACGTAATTTTGGGCCACCCTGCAGATAGGGTGAGGGACGTTTGAACCGGTTGGATGTTAGCTGTCTTCTAATATTATCTCAGAGAACTTTTAAAGCAATGGACCTGGATCATCATTTTATGCTCTTTCTAATGAGCATAACTAGAATGTGATCAGAACAAACATTAGAATGCAATTTCCTGACTTAAAAAATGAAACTGAGCTCCGCGAATACGAGTTGAAACGAAGTACAGTTAGTAGGTCTAGAAACACTGGAATCGGAAGCTTCATATACAGAAGAACTATGCGAATAATATAACAATACAATAATAATAATGAATATCCTATATGAGTTCAAACCGCTTTTCCAGTGACATGAGGGGACGTATGTTTTTATGCAGAACTTTCTGACTTTCCTAGAGGTCACTACCCTTGCGTGACTCTTGCGTGATCAAATATATGGTAAAAGCAATTTTTTGTAAGTGTCCTGAAGAAATTATGACATTTTGAGCACAGCTTTACCTTATACTGATTAATTGTATTTCGTTTCAAATTGTATTCACAGAGTTCAAATTCATTTCTTAAGTCAAGGAATTGCATTCTAATGTTTGTTCTGATCAGCGTTCTGGTTACGCTCAGTGAAAAGAGTATAAAATTCCGACCCAGAAACATATAGGGTTCAATGCGTTAAAAGTTTGCTGAAATAATCCTAGAAGCCGTAGAAATCGCCTATTGTGAACACTAATTACGAACGTGCTTCTTCAGTGGAGCAGTCTGGTTTCTCGGGTCTTCAGCATGCGTTAATATGATGTTGTAATGGTGGTGCTAGCTAGGTTCGCATCTCAAGCGCTTGCTTGACTCAGCTCTCCGCGTCCGGCGTGGTGGCGCGGCGAGCGCGGTGGCTCGAGCTGATACGGTAAGCCACGACTCCTTATCCGTAGGTAGGGTCACTCGCTCAGGCGGCGGACCTCTAACTGCCAACCGGTCCAAACGTCCCCCCACGGATAGATACACCGACACACAACCTCCTTTCACCTAAAATAACACATGATCCGATTTTCAGTAACTTTTAGCCCTCCATTTCTTCAAATACGATGCGTGATGCAGTGGTAAGAGGCGATGAAGCGATCGATGCTTGTTGCTTTTTTCGGAAACATTCGGCTGTAGGTCTCAATGCCTCTGAATTGGCAGAGGGAAATCAGATTCTTTCCCAAATTATATAAGTATATACCTTATTATTAGGCTGGTTCCCTGGATTTTTCTGGAGTCAGGACTACCAGCAATCACAAATTGTTCGAATATTCACAGACTTCCTTGCCGTTTTCACAATTCTACAGCTCATAGCATACACAGTACTGGACATGTTTTTTGATCTCTTCCCGGAAAAGAGCGTTTCAAAGCGGCTTTTTTGAATAACTCCCTTAAATGTCAACTATTCGTGAAAGGAGGCACGTTGTGAAGTGCAGCTGCCAGAGGTCTATCGTTTGGTATATAAATTATCCACGCCTGAAATTTTTTTCAAAATATCGATTTTCGTGCCGAACCCTCAAGTCTTGACTGGTCGGTCCCTCATATCCATCGATTCGATATCGCTATTAACGGCATAACTGGAATAGGTTTACCCTTTAATGAATAAACCGACAGATTCCCACTCATATGGTGTAAGATCGTAACCAGCAAGAAACCGATACCTAATGATTCAGCAGATAGTAGACTCTAGAAAGTTGAAATGTGGAAAATGATTGATCGATCGATTTACGACGTAACAATATTGATTGAAAAAAAACCGCTGCGCCCTCATGAGTCACGATTTTCGCGCCGAGTGTTCGCCGCCTCAGTGAAAAAAGGAGATTTGTTGGTAAATGCTAGGTAAAATTGTTGTGAAGGCCTTTGCAGAGTGTTGCTGCTGACAGCAGCAGCAAAAAGGGGGTGGAGCGCATTTCCACCTAGGACTACCGCTCTGCTGTCGGTGTGCTGCTGAAATCGGCAGCAACGCCACAGCAGCACTCCTTGGATGTTTGCCGTGTGCTGACGTCATTTTCAGGCGATTCGTGCTAGGACCTCTAGCACGAATGATGTCCCGTCTGGCGTGGCGTACCGATCGATTTGCTGCGGCAGCAAAAAATGACCGAGACCATTCCGTGCTGCTGCTGCTGGCTGCTAGCTGCGGCAGCAGCACTCAGAATAGCCCCCCATGCTGTAGGTTTGCCGCGCAGCGCTGCCGCGTTGCTGCTGGGCTATCCTTCATCATTGCTGCTGCTGTCAGCAGCAGCTCTCTGAAGGGGCCTTAATGAAATTACTTCCCCTCTGCAATTGGCAAGGAATACGTTTTGTCAAATACAATTACTCAGCTTTCCACACTGAATTTTTCGGACGGCTGATTGAAGAAGCGGTTACGAGAAGTGTGTAATTGGTTCGAAAATCTCATTCAACTTGAAATCGATCAAAAAACGTGTTGAAGAACCCATTTTCGCTATTTCTTCATCTTTCTTCTCTGTCATGAATATTCATTTGTCACACAAAAAATGATGATTTCAGAAAAAAAACTGAAAATGCTTTTTTACATTGGTTTTCCCTTGTAATTTTCAGACGTTTCCAGTAGCTACCACTTACGACTTCCAAATGTTGCACAAATTTTCATTCTTTGCAAAAACGATGACTGGAAATTTGAAAGAAGCAGAAATGCAGCAAACTATTCTGAAGAATGGTTGTGATGATTAAAACAACTACTGAAAAATCGAACAGCTACCTAGTCATAGTTGAGCGGCTATAAACGATTCTGCGAAATTTGTGGTACTTTCTAGACATTTTTCAAAGCAAAGAGAAAAAGAAGACAAAAAGGATCATACTTTTCTGCAGAAGTTACCGATGAAATAAACAGGAGTAGTGTAAGTGTGAGAGCGCGCATTTCACGAATGAACCGGCGAAAGTCGTCGTCCGACCTCGATGTTATCCAATCGCCCTTTCGCGCGACCAACGACGACTCCCCAAACCACCTCGTTCGTCCGAGGCCCCAGTCGTGACTGTTTGCTCTCATCTAGGTCACACTGTGCATTTAACACGAATTTCACGAGTTGTTCTCGAATCGAATTCAATAGGTACGCGATATGCGTCGTAAACATGACGGACTACTTCAAGGTGGAGATCGACTCTTGGTTGAACAGAAGACAACGGTTGCATCCTCTGTTTTCGCCACTACTGATTGATTGACGAAGGCCGCTCCGCTGAAACGCAAGCCGTGATTAATCTGTTTATACTATTATCTTGGTTAACAGCCCTATTACACTGCATTCAAGGTCATGCCGAGGTTCAATGACAGTCGCCCTTGGAATGTTTATTGATTAACGTGAAATTTTAGTTTTATTACCGTTTTTTGCGGGTTGATATTATGTCTACTAGAATATGATGCTGTAATGTTGGTCCTAGGTTCACAGCAAGAATCGCATTTCAGGCGGAATCCGAACCCAGGGCCTAAATTCATGACGGGTATCGGCACAATATGCTTGAGAATTAACCCCGGTCGGCATGATTATTCGCATTCATGAACGCGCCGCGGAGTTTGTTTGGGGGATATCGCGGGTCTATTCCACTCCGCGGCGCGTTTCGTTCGAATAATTGCGCCGACCGGGGCTTATTCTCGGGTATATTGTGCCGATACCCGTCATGAATTTAGGCCCAGGTTCCACGCCTGAGATGCGATGTTTGCGATGAACCTAGCACCACCATTACAACATCTTATTGATTGATTGTTCTTCATTGAAGTAAACACTTGAGCTTGATAATCGAAAGGAATTTTGATCCAATGAATGAACACCTAATGAGCGAACTTCTTGAACAGGAAGAGCTAACTTGAATGATTACCGGAATTATGGGGTAGTCTGCTGCACGGTTTTTCGAAACGATTGTCTTGAGATAAAGATTGAGTGGATCTCTAGATGAAGAATTTTGAGATCTTTGTTCAACGGACCACAAGTGCCACTCCGCAGAGCTCGAACCGTTCGGATTCGCTGAAATGTTTTCCGATGTTGTTTAGGAATCAAAAATTGCTTACAGACACAAGGAACCAGATCAAATCCGACCACACTTAGGGAAAAAAAAAGTTCAGCTGAGAAAGTAGAAAGGAAATTCTGCGCAAGTTCTGCATTTAATCTCATACACCACAACCATTATCTCACAATCTCCATTCTTTCCGTAAGGACAAACAGCGCAATTCTCTGATTTCTATTCAGTGTAGTAGGGCCCTTACAGACCAGACAAGAAAAAATTGAGCGACGAATTCGCAGTTGTCACCGCAGCGGTGACCGCGCGTTGCAACGCGGTTCCGATTATCTATCGATTAGGCCCCTGTTATAGTCCCGTTCCCGATCGCCGATCGCCGGCGATTGGCGAACGCAACTCGTACAGGACGCGCCGTGACTGTTCAAAATGACACTGCGAACGGCCGCCTCGGGACGAGTTGTCTCGGCAGTCGCCCCACCCTCCGGCAATGGGTGACGATCGGACCCTGTTATAGTCCCGTCGGCCGATCGCCGCCGATCGCCGACGATTGGCGACGGGCTGCGACAGGCGGCGACGGGCACCGACGATCGTCGGCGATGGCCGGTCGCTGTGTTGTGCACTGCGACTGGCCATCGCCGGTGTCAACCGAGGTGAGTTTTTTTCAATGTTGGGGTTTTTTTCGAATTTCTAGATATGTTCTGTATTTTTTTAGTGATGTTTCGGTTTTTTGTATGTTCTGTGTCCTGCCAATGTTTGTTTTGTGATTAGAGTCGAGCTTCTATCCTGTATTTCTATTTCCTTTCTTTCTACCAGTTTATTTTTACATTTTGCCTTGTTATTTTTTGATGAGCCATTCCTACCTTACTGATGAGTCCCGGGGATGGCTCTGTAGTGTTTTCGTTTCAATTTTTTTCCGTCTAAAGTTCAGGGACGAAACGGATAAGTTTGTTTTTCTCAATTCTCTCGTTTATGTTAACTATTTCTATTGTCGTTTTTTGTTTGTACCTGAATAGAAATGCTGCATTATGGTTATTTATTTTCAGGCATAATTAGGTATTCCACTAGGCCATTTCTTTGAAGGTAAGTATTGCTTTTCCAGAAATATTACATTGGTTTGATTCTTTTTACATCTGTGTTGCATATATAATGTGTATATATTTACTACATTGACAATTAGTTATATGTTGCGTATATGTTTTCGCAATTTTCTTGCTGCTGCGACCGCGAGCGGTTGACTTTCGTTGCCGTCCGTTTTCCAATTCTTTTCTTGGCTCTAACCAAGTTTCTTTTGCCTTGATTCTTCTGGACAACGTTTCGTTTGTTCTCCATAATCGCTTTCTTTCAACTTGCGATTGATTTGGTTGTTTTCTTTCCTAGTATTGTATTAGTTTTTCAGACGCCCCGGTGTTTGTGTGGTCGGTTTTCTGCGTTCTGCACTGATTGATTTTTTTTCACCTGCGTTTTGTGATCTAATATGGCTCGTGCTACTCGGAAACAGCTTCCATCTAGCTCTCAAAAAGGCTGCACTTCTTCCACTGTTGATGCTAGTAATATCTCAGGCGATCATAATATTGCTGATTTTAGTAATTTCTCGGTTAGTGATCTAATCCGAGGTATTACGGAGCGCGTGTCGGACCCGATTACTTTGACGATGCTCAAAGCTCTGTCCGACAAAATACCGAACGAGATCGCCGTCAGCATGGAGGCGGAAAAAAGAGGGAGGAGCGTCGTTGTGGCAGGAATTAAGGAGGCCGCGAGTAACCTTCCTCCCTCTCAGCGGCAAAAGCAGCTTGAAGCTAATGTTGCCAGTATTTTAGATGCATTGCAGGTTGAATGTTCGCCGGTCGAAGTCTACAGAATGGGAAAACCGGATCCGTCTCGGCCCCGTTTAGTGAAGGTTGTCCTGCCCTCGTCGTACCATTGGAGGACAGCGCTCGCTAATGCGCGAAAACTCAAATCTGCTGGCTTTGATCATGTATATGTTAGGAAAAGCATGACAGCAGAGGAGAGGAAGAAAGAGTACGATATGAGGCAAGAAGTAAGGGAGAAAAACCGCGGTAAGCCTGAAAGGGAATGGGTGGTATACCGAGGCCAGATCAGGCATGTTTCTGAACTCAATGCTAAAGTTCCGGGAAACGTGTGAGACAGCATGGCGTATCGGATACCATCTCCTGCTTAATGTTCAATGCTCGAAGTCTCGTCAATAAGATTCACCATCTTTTTCATTTGCTATGCAGTCTCAAGCCTGATCTGGTCTTTATTACGGAAACTTGGCTTTCTTCTAAAGTATCTAAAGCCTTGTTTGAGATTCGTTTTGGTATATCGTCCTCCTAGCTCGCACAAAAAAGACGACGACAACCTCATTGACCTGCTTGCCTCCCTGTCAGTTACCGAGAAACCTACTGTTTTGCTAGGAGATTTTAATCTTAAAATTGACTGGCATACACATCCGCCCACATCAAGCAGTTCCTCTCGATACGTTAACTTCTTTAACAGTTTGAAATTCAATCAGCTCGTTGACTTTCCAACTCACAGTGGAAACACGCTTGACTTGATTCTCTCTTCCTCCCCACTAGTTGAAAACATATCAGCGCTCCCCCCTCTGGCTTCTTCCGATCATAGTATGGTGCAGTTCAATTTGGTTTCTCGAAGAAGTGCTCAAGTTTCCCCACCCCTTCCTGATTTTGTTCACGCTGATTATTCATCTCTCAACAAATGCTTCAAAAGGTAATATAGTTGTGCTCGAATGAATATTCGAACGTTCGAATTCGAATAATTCTATTCGAAATCGAATATTCGAATTCGAACATTCGAAAAAACGCGATTTTCGAATGTATTCGAATTCGAATGCTCGAAAAATCGCGATTTTCGAATGTATTCGAATTCGAATGCTCGAAAAATCGCGATTTTCGAATGTATTCGAATTCGAATGCTCGAAAAAACGCGATTTTCGAATGTATTCGAGTTCGAATGCTCGAAACATTCGTGTTCGAATGCTCAAATTCGGATGCTCGAAACATTCGCATTCGAACGTTCGATTGCAGCGAAATCTGCGATTTATCGCAGATCTACTGCGAAATCTGCGATCTTAAGTGTTTGGGTTATTCAATCAGTTTATCCCAATGTGGGTGATCACACAAAGTGTTTGGGTTATTCAATCAGTTTATCCCAACGTGGGTGATCTTGTTCATGTTAGTCAAACAAAATTCGGACATCAAGCGAGGCGGGTAAGAGGGCCACTTACAGGCGGGTAACGGCACTTGCCATCAATAGGGTGTACCAACGTATAAACTTGTATTGGCGAAGTAAAAAGTCTAACATACCGAAGTGTCCGTTGAGGCATAAAGAGCATCAAATCTCGGGTAGTTGTAGAAAACATGGAGAGGTGGAGGGATGAAGCAAATGGGCAACGTTAAATCCATAAAATCACGCGAAGGTAGCCGTTGACAAGGTCGAAAACAATCTGTGAAGGGGTATTTTTCACTGCCTCCCAGTTCTAGCAGACATTCCACAAAGATAACATGGTATTGATCAGATCACGGCAAAATTGCATTTTGACTATTTTGTTTGTTCACAATGTGTGGTATACTATTAGGTCGTTAAGTATGAAATGGCCGATTTTGCAAGCTTTACGTTTCAAGGCTAATACATAGGCATGTTAGTTTGTGGGCTCCTGGTTCTTCCTTCTATTGTGAAGGTACGTTCCTGAGATTTCAACAACCCATGTTGGTTTTCAGTGCTGCCTCCGAATTCAGGCTGTGCAGGAGGTTTTCGGAGCCGTGGAAAAATCCAAAATTCGTGTTGTTTTCAAATACGACTTGCGTCGTGGAAGCAGTGCACCACAGGCCGTCCGGAACATTAATGAGGTATTCGGTGAGGATGCCGCTAGTGAACGCACAGTACGTCGCTGGTTTGAAAATTTCCGCTCTGGAGATTTTAATCTCGAAAGTGAGCCTCGTGGAAGACCTGGATCCAAGGTGAAGAACACAGCTTTGAAAGCGGCAGTCGAAAGTGACAACAGTCAAATTACTCGTGAGTTAGCAGCAGGCTTCGGTCTACCTGTACCCACAATACTGGAGCATTTGAAGCAAAATAGCGAAGCGGAAAAATTCGATCAGTGAGTCCCTCACGAAGTGAACGAGCAGCAAAAGTATTGTCGCTTCGACGCTTGGCTTTCACTTCTTTTTCGACACAGATCTTAACCACTTTAACATCGCATCGTTACTTGTGATGAAAAGTGGACTCTGTACGACAATCGCATGGGCTCAGTACGATGGTTGGACAAGGATGAGGTCCCCAAACATAGCGTAAAGCCCAAAATACACCAACAAAAGTTGATGATCTCTGTTTGGTGGTCTATCTATGGAGTCATCCATTACAACTTTACGAGTCCTAGCACATCGATAATAGCGGACGTGTACTGTAACGAGTTGGATGCTACGACGGGAAAGCTTGCGTTAAAGCACCCGAGATTGGTCTACAGAGGCAAGCCAATGCTCCTGCATGTCACCGCAAGACCACATGTCGCACGAACAACGTATCATAAATTGCAGGAGTTGCTCATGAAGGTTCTCATTCACCTACCTTGTTCCCCAGATCTTTCCCCAACTGACTACCATATGTTTAGGACATTAGACCACTTCTTACAAGATAAACAATTCGGTTCTAAAGAGGATGTGGAAAATGCCTTCCGTGAATCAATTGTTTCTCGTACTTCAGGTTTCTATGCGTCCGGCAGTAACAAGTTACCAATAAAATGGCAGAAGTGTGTTGACTGTTTTGGTGAAAATTTTGATTGATTATAGAGCCGTTTGTTGGTGAAATAGTAAAGCAAAGTTTCGACACGATATCGGCCATTTCATACTTAACGACCTAATAAACTTTACTTCCGAAGTTCGGTAAACGCACTGCGATATGGTTATTTCGGGGCGAAATCGTGGCAAGCTTGCACAACTGATTGTGTCTTAAGTCTGAAAATTTGTGCAGGGTACATGGAGCAATCCATTCCATCTACTTGTCCGTAGATTTCCATTTTCTAGTGCTTTTCCTTTCTAGTTGCTTTAAGCAGTGCTTACATTATTGGAACACCCTGTATTTGCTTTGATGAGATCTTCCCTCGCGAAACGCAAGTTCTGTCCGAATGGATATTCGAACATTCGAAATCGAATATTCGAATTCGAATGCTCGAAAAATCGCGATTTTCGAATGTATTCGAATTCGAATGCTCGAAAAATCGCGATTTTCGAATGTATTCGAATTCGAATGCTCGAAAAATCGCGATTTTCGAATGACATTCGAATTCGAACGTTCGAAAATCGTCGATATTCGAATATATTCGATTATTCGAAACTTTTGGGAGAGCACAACTATAAAAGGTAACTGGTTAGAAGCCTTTAACGGATATAATTCTGCCGATGATCTATATCGCCGCTTCTGCTCCATAATTTATGAACATCTAGCTCTCTTTGTCCCATTTAAAGCTAAACGAACAAACATTGCTAAGTTTCCACAACACATTCAAAATCTACTCTCGCAAAAACAACGTGTATTTGCGTGTTCTCGTGATCCCGTCAATGATCCTTCATTCAGGAGGATTTGTTTTGAACTGAATAAGCACCTTAAAAAGTTTTGGGCTAACTACGAAAGACGTCTAGCGTCTAAAGCCTCGTTGAAGCAGTTCTATTATCATATTAGGAGCATTTTGAAAAGAGAAAAAGGGGCTCCCGTTATTCTTGATCGAACTGGAAAAATGTACACAGATGACCTCAGTAAAGCTAATGTTTTGGGTCAATATTTTGCCAGCGTCTTTGGTCCTTCTACTACGACCCCTACTTTTTCGTCCAAAATTCATTGCTCCCTAAATCGGAATTTCGGTAGCGAAATATATTTTCATCCAGAAGATGTGTACAAATTCCTCAAACAGCTTAAACCATCGGTGACAGAACCTTTTGATGGAATACCCCCAGTGATTTTCAAAAAGTGTGCAGCGACACTCTGTACACCTCTCGCCTTCATATTTAATGCTTCTATGTTGTTGGAAGAAGTTCCTGAAATATGGAAAGAAGCGTTAGTCATCGGTATCCCCAAAAAGCCAGATGCTGCTCTTGTTTCAGATCTCCGTCCGATTTCCATAACTTGTGCTCCTATGAAAATTATGGAGAAGATCATAAGGCTGAAGCTGCTCTCATGGATTGAAGAAAAAGGATTTCTGCTTCTAGAACAGCATGGGTTTTTAGCGGGGATGTCCACGACAACAAATCTAGTTGACACTCTCTATGATTGGGTTATTGCGATTAGGAAAGTCTGTGGATATCATCTACATCGATCTATCAAAGGCTTTTGATAAGGTTAATCACTTGAAGCTCATTCAAAAATTGATGACTACAGGAATTAGCACTAAGTTGCTGAACTGGTTCTCCTCATATTTGAGTAACAGATATATGACAGTTAAAGTAGGTAGTCAGTATTCGACTCGACATCATTGTTCAAGTGGAGTACCTCAGGGAGGTGTACTCTCTCCATTACTTTTCTTAGTTTATACCAGTGACCTACCCAATCTTGTGAAGAGCATAGATGGTGTACATATACAGCTTTTTGCCGACGACATTAAATTATACGGAATTTATGATGAACACACTAGAACTCAAATGTACGAGTCCCTCCAGCACGCTGTTGAACTACTAATTGACTGGTCTACTAAATGGGATTTAGCAGTGAATTTGGACAAGTGCTCGGTGTTGCATATAGGTGAATCGCCTAGTAACGTTTATTCAATAAACGGTATTGAGATCAAAAATGATAACTTGTGTAAGGACCGTGGAATTCTTGTTGATTCTAGGCTGAAATTTACTCAGCATCTTGACAGTGTTATTGCGAAAGCCTACACTGTTCTTTTCTCAATATTCAGAAATCTTCACTCTGATGATCCAAAAATTCTCACTAGATTATATAAATCGTACGTTCTGCCTATACTAGAATATGGCTCCCAAGTATGGAGCCCGGCAAATAAAAAATATGTGCGAAAATTGGAGCGAGTCCAGCAGACCTTTACCAGATTAGTGTTCAACAGACTCTATCCGGGTGTAAGGTGGAATTGTTTACCCAACTACAACGACCGCTTGAAATCGCTTTGTTTAAAAACCCTGCAAGCTAGACGTATAATTAACGACCTTACTTTCTGTTTCCGAATATTAAGAGGAGAAATCAAGCTCAGACCCAGCAAGTATTGGGCTTTTCGCCCTTGCAGCGTTAGAACTGGAGGGCTTGGGCTACATTATCCCAGAATTCGAAATAAAAAGTATAACCAAGTGTTCAATTTTGTCTTATTTCGTTCAGCTAGATGGCTCGATTGCTTGCCCAGCGGTGTAATCAATGCGATGAGTAGCACTATCTTCAGGAAGCAACTAGAGAACGTCGACCTACAGATGCTTGGAATTGACAGTGTGTGACTACTTTGCTGATTTTTTTTCTCCTTGCTGATTTTTTTGTGATATTTCTTTTTGAAAACGTGGGCATAACAGACATATTTTTAATATCATGGAAGTAGCAGAATGAGTGTATGTACAATGTATGGATTACGTTGAATTAAGCCTGCACCTTTATATTTCATGCGTCCAGCCTATACATATAGTCTATATTCAGCAGAAGTAGCCTAATACGAGTGTCTTACTACCTTCTTTAGGACTTCGGCCTCTCCTTACTTCAGTTCATACTGGCCCTCTTCCTAGACCGCCCTTGGGTACGCACTAGTTTAAAGGTTCACCTGAAATACGGGGCCCGCCCTTGGGTGCGTGCTCTAGGAAGTATAGACTATTCTACTTAAAATTCAGTGCCTACTTCTGCGTTTTTCTACCTTAATCTGTCCACTCCTGACCGTTGTCTATTTCTATGCTACGAATGGGTGGCTTTCTTATCACTCTTTATGAAACTGTACATGGTACATTGCATTCACCTCTGCCCCATGAACCTCATCTTTTAGGATCTTGAAATGATCTGCTATTAGCCTACTTTGTGTGATTTCCTAGAACATGATATTAACGTGTTCTGTAGAAAGTGTTATTCTTTTGTGTTTTTTTGTTCGAGTAACCATTTGTGCTTTTCTTTAGTTTATTTACTCAGTTTGTTCATGGTTATCTGTTCTACTAACCATTTCCAATTTTTAGCGCGCCCTTGTGCGTAGTGAAATAAATAAATAAATAAATATGTCTGTGTGTTGTATCTATATGTATATGTTTACATACAAATACATATACCACATGTGACATATATATGTAGAAGGAACATTAATTTTTTTCTAGAAAGCCATCCCTACCTTACTGATGAGTCCCGGGGATTGCTTATGTTGCTTCTTTTCTACTTTTTTCCGTCTAAGGTTCAGGGACGAAACGGATGAGTTTGTTTTTCGCAATTCTCGCTTTCATTTTAGATATTGCTATTGCTCTCATTTGTTGTTTGCTATTATTTGCAATCGTTGGGATGTAATGTCCTCACCAATACTTTGTTGCTGTTATTACTGGGTAGTTTTATAAGTAGTTTTTTAGTTTTAGATTGTTTGGCAACATTCCAAGAACTGCGCGAAAACGCGCCCCAATCTGAACGGTCGCCGGCCATCGCCGTCGCCGCGCATTTTCCGGTCGCCGGCGATCGGCGATCGGGAACGGGACTATAACAGGGGCCTTAGAGCAGTGCGGCCACCGCAAACGTCGCGTTGGACGAGAATGCTCGTCGTCGTGTGTTTCGCTCAATCTTATTTATAATGGCTAATTCGTCGCTCAAATTGCACGTCGTCGGGTCTGTAAGGGCCCGTAGAGCCTGTTCCGTACTAACTGACGTTTTTCCTTTGCCAGTGGTAATTGCCATTCCTCCGACTAGTTTGCTATACGGCTTATGGCATTTTGCAAATCTTGTGTTTCGTTTTCTCGAATTTCTCTGTATATCATAAGATCGTCAGCAAACTGAACCCATTTAACCATTGTGTTACCCACCGTTAAAGGCAGATCTGAGGTGTAAAAAATCATAAGGAGGAGGGGTGACAATACAGTTCCTTCCCGCTCTTGACATTACGGACAGAGGACGTTGTTTAGTTTAACCTGGAAAGTCCTACCTGAAACATACTGTCTAATCCAACTACGTAGTAAAGGATGAAAACCGAGGTGATCTATTTTGAAGAGTAATTTTCTGTGACTGACTCTGTCGAAAGCTTTTGAGAAGTCAAAATAGACTACATCACAGCATTTCCTGTCTTCTAAGATAAGTGTCCAGTCATTTATACACTCCAGCACATTTGTTTCCACAGATCTACCACTTACGAAACCATTTTGACAGCTTGGAATAAGATTGTTTTTGTCTAGATGCTCTGTAATGGATCTTTCAATTAGTTTCTCAGAAACTCTTAAAAACAGAGAAGTGATACTATGAGGTCTGTAGTTTGCTGCATCTGTGGCTGGTTCTTTCTTTAACAAAGAAGTGATGAAGGAGTGTTTCCATCTACCCGGTATTTCTGACTTCATCAGCGATTGATTGCAAATAAAGGCGAAAGGTTGTGTAATGACATGAGCGACTTTTTGAATGAAAAACAGCGGTATGAAATCCGGTGTTAATGATACAGACTTAGGCAACTTTTGGATCACTTCGAAAACGTCCCTTTCCTGTATCCAAGGGAGAATTTCCATAGGTTTGATGATGATGGCTTCGAAAAAGGGTAGTTTCATGTCATCCTCGATGTACACGGCACAAAATTGATCTGCGAGCAAATTTGCTCTGTCGAAATCGGATATCGCTCAAGCACTACCCCAAACAAGAACACCAGCGTGTTTTGATTCCTCGAGTCTGCTGGTTAGGAGGCGGTAGAAACCCTTTTTCCTGACTTTATCAGTGGCTTCTCCAATTGGCTATTATATTTAGCGAGCTTCGTCGAAAATTTCTTGGAAAAATCTGTGTATTTCTCCCATTCATGCGAGGAGTTGGACTTACTAGCGCAGTTGAAAAGATATGTAATACATATTATATATCAGGTTGTTAACTAATTATTTGCCGTTTTTTCAAGCTTCTGTTGTGCGCCTAGTAGAGAAGTTTCCGAAAACATCTAGATAGCATTCGACAGAGAATTATTTGCTTTTTCACGACATTATGCTATTTACGAAACGTTGAAACTTTGATAACTTTTTGACCATTGAAGTTGAAATCAAAAATGAGAAAACTTGACCCCACCGGCAGTGAATTTTCCCCGCTTCGTTACAAGACTTCCTGCAAAACTGTATATACCATCTGAAAGTAGACGAATTTATCTATAAATCATTGTACAGCTTATTTTGGTTTTCCTTGGTTTTTGTTCACTTACAGAGCGTCAAAGTGGGGTATCTCAAAGAAAACAATAATTTTTGGATGCTTGTGCTGCCTTTCTGCCGAACGTTTTCCATCAGCTCTAAACACGTTACGTGAGAGTATTTGTTGCTCTACCAGATAGTATGTTTATTTTTCCATGCTAGCCGTTTTTTAAAACTTTCATCATGAAAGCGTTTTCAAAATTCCTCGACGTTTAAAACTTTCCGTTGGAAACCTTTTGCAGAATTCCAGGCATCATTCGAAAGAGGAGGATTTGGGCTATAAGAAGATGCACAGTTTCCCAATCGCACCAGGTTTTGTTAACTTTTAAATCGACAAAGTCGCGTTGGCCGCGCAGCGCGGCCACGCGAGCCGTCGAAGTCGCCTGTTAACCTCCATTTTGACGACCTAAAGGTTAACAAAACCTGGTGCGATTGAAAAACTGTAATGTATTCGATGAGTGCGTTATCAGCGGATGAGAAGGTGCCATTGAGCAGTTACTTATTGTTGGAACGCCGTATTTGGTGTTTCAGTTAACACGTTGAGGACTAGGCGATTTTCGCGCGTCTGTCCCGTGGGACCGGAGATTTTCGCTCACACGCGCGCTGTCACCACACGTGGAGTAAGCTGAATAAAACGAAAGAAAAACAATAACATATGAGAAATAAGGTACAAACACGTTGAAATCATGGAGTGTAGTATCTCAATAACGTACGTGTGAGGGAAATGGAGTGCTGACTTTGGTTTTTGAAACACCACATATGTAAAGAAAGTTCCCACTAAGGGTGCAGGGCTCAGCTAGACTTAGTGTGGCTTGCCTATTTTTACCACATCCCACTGGACAAATCTGAGTGAAAAAAGTTTTGGAAAACACGAAATATTGTTGTACCAGCGACACTTTCTTTTGAAGACCAAAATACATTGGTTTGTGACAAGAAGCTTGATATCCATATGGTTTTCCTTGATGAGCTTGTTTTCAAACAATTCTTCTCAACTGCTACTTGTAAAAATAAAATAAACAATAACTATAGATTTGAAATTTTAGTAGATAGTTTGATATAATGATATAAGAGTGTTCTCAGTCCCAGTTCATTAAACGAATAGAAAATACAATTCCTATCATTTTAATCAAAACCATATACCGAAGCACACCATTGCCTGCCAACACCACCCCAGACAGGCTGGTTGGCACGTATCACTGAGTGTCACCGGCACCAGAAAATGAAATACAGATATCACCACCATGTTCGGCGTCCCCAATAACCCCGAGACAACGTTAGGGCGAAATCGATGGCCCTCACTGGACCACACAAGTAGCAAGATGGGTGGTTGGAGACCACCTCATGAAAAACAGTCTGCAGATTCGTATTCAGCGCCCCCAACTACATATCTGTACAAAATTTGGAGAATTTTGGCCAAAAGGTGTCTGAGAAATGTTTGGCACACACCATTGTGTGCCATGGTCCACAGGGACAGACTGCCTGGCACACAGCATTGTGTGCCACCGGCGTCAACGTGTTAAGCATAAGCACAGCTAGCGTTGGAAATTAAGACAGTTCTTCCTGACTCGTTGGTCAAGAGAATTGAAAGATCAAACATGTGTGAACGTAATTTTGGGCCGCCCTGTAATTATTTAGTTAACAACCTAACACGATGATCGAGCATTTTTTTGCAAATAAGGTGGGAGCATTGATAAATTCACTTCTACCTCTGCCCAAGGAATGAACATTTTGATAGTTTGGGTAAGGATATTAATGAACATCTCACATGCTTCGTTTACAGTCGCCGTGTGTTTGTGCGAAAGACTCTCTCTACATTACAGAGGATAGATAGTTGCATATTCGATCATAGTCTCCTTTAGAATACAACCTCTTGATGATTTTGGGAAAGCTTCTTATGAAAACTTTTATTCTGAGGTTGATGCTAGAGTGTTCGCTATTCCCTACTGGAGGCAATGTCCAGTAACGTTTCGCCATCATTAGCCAAAACTACATCAATAATATTGAGGCCCCGAATAGGCGTTTTGATATGTTGTATAAATTTGTGGCATTTACCAAGGTCGACGAAATTTTGGTAAATCGCGTTCTCTCCGAGGTTGACCCAGTTAATCTCAGGCATATTAATATCGCCAACTAAAATTACCGGTTTATTGCAAGAGCTCAAATCACTTAGCCTATTAATAAGTTGATCAGTTAATGAGGCTGGACAGGATGGGGCACAACACACCAAGATACATCAAAAATTATCGATCGATGTGAACACATCGACGCATATCAGTTCGTACCCAGAATTAACACTTTCGGTGAAGACCGCCTCATATACGAGAGGATTTTCAAGCAAAAATGCCACCCCTCCACCTTTTCGTCTGTGTCTGTCACATCGAATTGCATTGTATTCCCTAGAGAGGGGGCCTAACACTGCGGCGATTGAATGTTTTTTCTTTAGCCAGGTCCCGCAGAAGAGGTAGTCGTCAAAGTTCTTTCCAAGTACAATTTCAATGAACTTCCCGTTTTTGGGCAAGGATCCAATATTCGCATGAAAGTGACCTAAGTAGGACGATGTCACTGGCCGTTTAAATGAGTACCATTTGCTTGATCATTTGCGTGGATCTGAGCACTAGTTCCGTTCTGCTCCTCTGCATGCCGCACATAGAGAGGTCGCGCCGAGGAGTTGGGAATAGTGCGCACATCCCCGTTTGAAAACCGTTGCTCTCTTCTTCGGTTCCTCTCGGATAAGGTGAGTGATTCCCTTAGTAACACTCCATGTACCGGGAAGGACCGGAGATTTTTTCTCGTAATTGTTCATTATCATGTCGAAGCTGGGGAATGCATGCATTTTCATGACGTAGCTTACTGTTCTCCTCCATGACCATCCCAAGTCGATGAGCTATTTCTGTGAGAATGACCTTGACGCATCATGTGACCTCCGTTGACTGCTGCAGCTTCTCCATGGCGTTGTTGAACCCATCGGATGGACTGTACAACGTCGGGTGAAAGCAAAAGTGGCCTTTTTACGCCCTTAACAACAGGAACAAACGGTGTCGGCTCCGTGCTGAGTGGGTCCCAATCGATCGAAACAACACGAAACAAGTCGATAAACAACAGGGAACTTCACCTTTAAGGGTGGAAACGAATAAAAACAGCTAGATATTTTTTCCTGCCACGAGAGAAAGCGCCTTTGTCGGGATGCACCAGGGGGAGCCGAGAATACGAGATTGAAGTCCTTGGCGAGTCGAGTTTCGGCCGACTTGAGACGACGCGACCGTCCGGGGCGATTCTTGTTGAGGTCGTGGATGTCTTCGTGGTATCTTCACTTCTGATCTCCCCGTACTGTTGTTTGATGCCCGTTCGGTTATTGCTCATTATGAATTGAACATCGGTTATTCGCTCTTCTTCCTGTGTCACGTGTCACCTTTTGACACAATTTGTCATTGCCTATTTCGATGCCTAATTTTCTGAAGATCATGTTGTTCCATTGTATGTTAGATGTCGTACTAGTCCCACTCCCGTTCGTGTTACATATCTCCTATAGCATTTTAATATTTGACTACCTCGTAACGTACCATTCTGAAAATCTAGATATTGTATTGTACAGGGTTCGTACAAAAGTTCGTTGAGTACAGGTTGGGACTTGCCTTAAGCAGATGATTTCATTCAAACAAAATCTCCAGATTTTCGCGATAGTGGGATGTTTGATATTGCTAACTTTGGAGAAGTATGTGCTCTTCCGAAAATTACTTGAAGTAAGAAAAACGGTTGGCCTCGAGCTTAGTTATGACGTTTCAAAAATTGCGTGCAAAATAGACAGAACTCACTTCACAACCTTATACAGCGTGGCTGGAAAGCATGGTCCGCTATATTTTTCTCCAAAACGAGTGAAAGACAACAACAATCTTGACGATATTTTTATTATAAAAGCGCAGGACAACAGTGGATCATTCACTTGAGGTATTGTTCAAAATGATCCCCTTTTGCTCGAGTGCGACCTCTAGTCGCTTGGTGACTGCACCTACTATGAGCCGTAAGTAGTCGACATCTATCTTCTGCCACTCTCTCACCAGGGCTGCTTTCAAACAGTCCAAACTTCGCTGAGAATTCAACGAGAACTTCTGCTGCAAATAGCCCCAGTCCGAGAAGTTCATTGGATTTAAGTTCGGGGAGTTTGACGGCCACGTACTTACTTAGATACTTAGATGGCCCGGCTTCACTGAGTGTGCGGGCCCCAACACGAGTTCCATTCGCTTTGTTGTCTCGCGATCGTCATCCACCTTGTTGGTCGGAGGCGACTGTGACGACAGCGAGAGTCAGCCGTTCTGGAACACAGCATAGTCTTAATACGTTCGGCGAACACATCAGACTATAGTTGTGCTCGAATGAATATTCGAACGTTCGAATTCGAATAATTCTATTCGAAATCGAATATTCGAATTCGAATGCTCGAAAAATCGCGATTTTCGAATGTATTCGAATTCGAATGCTCGAAAAATCGCGATTTTCGAATGTACTCGAATTCGAATGCTCGAAAAATCGCGATTTTCGAATGATATTCGAATTCGAACGTTCGAAAATCGTCGATATTCGAATATATTCGATTATTCGAAATTTTTGGGAGAGCACAACTATACATCAGACCATCTGGCAGGTGGTTTTCCACGAGGCCGCGTGCAGTCACGCGGCAGCCATTCCACCGTTCTTCTTGTCCAACGGTCGTCGTCTCTTCTCATTATGTGACCGGCCCATCGATCTTTCGCTTTCGATGTGTAGTCCGCAGGAAGAACTGTCGAATCGAACAAATGAGCACGGAGGTCAGCAGACGATGAGTTCTTCCTTCATGTCGTTGTCCATGTTCATGGAGCGCCCCAGGTAAACGTAGGACTTCGTTTCGGCGATGGGAGATCTACCGAGTTCGATGTGTCCCTCATCACACGAGGAGTTCTTCATGAACTGTGTCTCTTCCGATTGATGCGCAGTCCAATCTTTCAGTTGTACTTTTCGCGAAGATGACGATGTCTTCGGCAAAACGAAGGTTCGATAGGAATTTTCCGTCCACACGTATGCCCTTTTCGTCCCAGTCGAGCGACTTCATCACCCACTGCAATGCGGCAGTGAACAGCTTGGGCGAAATACTATCGCCTTGCCTGACGCCCTTATCGATGGGGATGTTGATTGGACGTCGGAAAAGCTGTACTGTCGTAGAACAGCGGTGGTAGCAGTCGGCCAGCGTTCTTATGTAGGACGAGTCCACTCCTTGATCGACTAACGCAGACAGGATAGCATTCGTTTCGACGCTGTCAAAGGCCTTTTCGTAGTCGACGAAGGTTAAGACGAGGTGCAGATGGTACTCCCGACAGAACTCGATGACCATCGCAACACTTTGAATGTGGTCGACGCAGCTGAATCCCTGACGGAACCCAGCTTGCTCAGGCGGTTGTGCTTCATCCAATGTACACGATATCCGCGTCAGGATAGTCTTCGTGAAAAGCTTGTAGAGCACGCTCCACAAGCTAATCGGGCGGTATTTGCGAAGATTATCCCTGTCACTTTTTTGTGCAAGATGACTGTGCGCAAATTCCTCCACTGATCCGGGATTCGTTCGTTCCAAAGGTAGGGTGCCATGTGCGCCGCAAGAAGGTAGTGCACAGTATGGTTTAGGACGAGTCCACTCCTTGATCGACTAACGCAGACTGCGATGACCATCGCAACGGAGAAGATCGGCGGAGATCGGGATTCGTTCGTCTAGTGCACAGTATGGTTTCCTGCACGGAGAAGATCGGCGGAGATCTTGTCTGGCCCTGGAGCCGTGCCGCTCTTCATACTCCTAATCGCGACTCGTACCTCAGATGGTAGAATCCTTGGTGGTGTTTCACCAGTGGGGATGTCGGGGTCTGGTACAGGTTGTGTAGAACGGAACAGATTGGTATAGAACAGAGGTGTGCGGAAATTTTTTTCAAAAAAGCGAAAGACGGAAAACGGAACGGAAGTGGCCAAAAATGGCCGGAAACCGGAATGCGGAACACGGAAGCCGGAAGTAGTGCAAAAATCACTAAATTATTGGAATTTAGCCAAAACTGGACCACAAAAAGTTTTCATTACCGTTTCTAAAGTTACCCATAGAGTGCTCGCTTTGTTTCCACTAGAATGTGTCTACTATTTTGTGAAGTGGTTCAACGTTTGGTGATAGCTTCAAAGCAAACGGTGGAAATTCATCTCTATAAACTTCATTGTAAGAAGGACGCAGAGGAAGACAGACTTTTGTGGCGTGATACACGAGAATGCCTTCAAAATAGAATTAAAAGCCTAAAACGAGCATGTTATGGTGAAGAAACAGCAGTTTCTTCATAAGTTTAGGGAGAGAGACTTTTTCTCAGATCGTTTACAATGAAACCAGCAGAAGAAAACATTCTCTCACCCTCGAACGATGAGGCAGGTGCCGACAAGTACTTCATTACGACTTTTCTTAAGTGAGGTGAGGGGAGTGTACTTGGCTGCGGTCTCATTCTACCAGAATTCGAATGGATCGCATCGACGTCAGCACAATAATTTTACTCTCCACTTTGTTAACTTGCACAGTGGAGCTCTTCGATTTCTTCTTCCGTTTCCGTGTTCCGCCCAAAAACAAAGCGGAACACGGAACGGAAGGGCCAAAAATGGCCGGAAACCGGAATTCGGAACACGGAAAGTTCCGCACACCCCTGGTATAGAACCTCTCTGTAATCGATTCCATCTCGTAACGGGAAGTGGTGACAGTCCTGTCTTCACGTTTCAATGCCGATAGTGGAGTACTGGAATCGTTGAGGTCCCGTCGACATTTCTTCAGACTTCTTTCTTGTGCTGCTTCTAGAATCTTCCTCTTCCTGTGCTGACTGAGATCTTCCTGTAACGCCTTTCTGTAACTGGTATTGGCAACCAGCCGCTCCAGGTGGGTTGCATTTGGATCCATCCTCAAACTTCTCCTCTTCTCAAGCAGCGCTTTGATGTTCGAAGAGATGCGGGCATTTATGCTTGATAATGAAAGAGAAGCAGCGTCAGCACACGTTCGCAGTCCTTTGAGAAGCAGCTCGTAGTCCTCGGTCTGGTCCTCAGCGACTCGCCAGTGATAAAGGGATATAGCGTCGTTTAGAAGGTCTTCGTCGAACACGGCTTGCTTCCTTCCCTTCGGTCTATGACAGGTGTTCTTCTCCAAACGGTGATCGAACCTGATCTCAGCCCGAAGGAGGCGGTGATCGGACCCACTGCAAAAAGATGGTACTACGGAAGTGTCGTAAAGGCACCATCTTCTGTTGGTCAGAATGTGGTCGATCTCAGCGTGAGTGATTAGGTGATTCCCATGTTCAGCGGCGGTGTTCTTTCTTCTCAAACAGCGAGTTTCCGTGAAAGAGACGTGCAGCGGATATGAGATCAGCCAGACGATTTCCGTTCTCATTCCTATCGCCTATCCCAAATCTTCCGATCCTGTGATCTTCGCCATTGCCCTTCCCGATCCTTGCGTTGAGGTCACCGACGACGAACTTGTAAAAGGACTTCTCATTTCGGATGACTTCTTCTACCTGTCCGTAGAACGCATCTAACTCCGAATCATCAGCTGCTGCGTGTGGTGAGTAGCAGTTGATGATTGAGATGGTCGTGTGATGCGGCGAATGAAGGCGTAAAATGGCTAGGCGAGGAGACAGGATCTCGTGAGAGTCGACGAGATGGACGACAGACGGGTGCACGATGAGTCCAACGCCACCGACGTTCCGAGACGGTATCTTCTCTCCACGGATAACAAGAGTCCCGTCGTTGCGTTGACGTATGTCGGCTTTCCTGCTCTTGGTTTCTTGTAGTGCGATCACATGGTATTTTATGTGACCAGCAGCTTCGAGAAGAGCGTAGAGGTCGGCGTTTGAAGAAACTGTTCTAGCATTGTATGTACAAAGCATAAAACAGTCTCCATGTCGTGCTCCAGATGTGTCGTAATTGTCCAGAATCCATGACGTCCTCCGCAACCCGAGATTTCTTCGCCTCTCACCGGTTGTCATACCATCCGACGTCGGAGACGGCAGAGCCGGGTGTGCGGGGTACTAAGGCTGTTCTTCTGTTGGTCGAGCATATTTGTTCCCTGTTGTCCGTTCGAAGCGTTGCCAGCGCGTCCGTACGGTCCATTCCACAAGTTTGGGAACCCAATCGTTGCGAAACAGAGGGAGTGATCCGCTTTTCGCTACGAGTAAGACTCCGTCACAGCAGATGCCCTTGCCGAAGCAGAACTCCTGCTGGTCATCATTGCCTTACACGCATTGCCACCCCTTCGCTGTGTTGAGGCCACGGATCATGGAGGAGGACGGCCACATATCTTCGCTAAAAATTCCGGAAAGTGCTCCTCACAGAAGGCAATCGTGAATTTCGACGCATGTGTTGGCGCCTAGTCCTGCTGAAGTATAAATTGTCGTCCTGCAAAGTGCTCCTTAGCCCATGGAATCAGATTTTCCTTCAAAATGGCATTCTGGTGAACATAAGAGTTGATTTCAATGTTCTTGTTAACAAAAACAAGCGGAGTTTTGCCCTGAGATGTTATGCCAGCCCAAACCATCACAGATTTGCGGAACAAGGTTCTTGAATGGACACCTCGGATTCGAGACATTTTTTTCTGTCGACGACAAGAGTTGGCGATGGTTTTGACTGTTATGAGCTTTCTCAACTGTAAAAAGTTTTTGATCTGTCCAAATGATGTCAAAAAGGCGGCCAGCGCGAATGAAGTCAGGAAGTTTCCGGCACTCCTCGAGCCCATCCCTTTTCGCAAGGTCCGTGAAGGCTTGTCCGCGATAAATTCGATAACTGCGCAGACCCAGTTCGTTTTTCACAATGTTTCTAACACTCCATCGCGAGATATTCAAGTCGGAAGCAATTTCGTTGAGGCTCACCTCGTCGTCCCTTTGGATCCTTTTCTTGATGATCTTACGGATCCCAGAAGTATTCACGGTTCTCAGTCGGCCTGCTTTAGCAGGTGTTCGACCGTGCTCTCGCTGCTTGTACTGTGCTACGATTCGTCTTACAGTCCTAGCATTGATCTGGAGCCTTCTCGATATCTCTGTTGGTCGTAGTCCTTCGTTCACAAGGTGCGCGATTGTGGCTCGATGAGAAGAAGGCTACATATTTTGAGACTCGCTGATCCGATCGATGTAGCACTTGAGCAGGAACACATATCGAGTCGTTACTACCAACCCTATATACAATGCTTTGGAAAAGAGAATCTGCTTGAAAGAACCGTTGCTGAGAATTTGCGGACCATACTTTCCAACCACCCTGTATATGAATAAAACTACTTCTTTGCAGACGAACTACGGGTGGCCTTCGAAAGAGACTTCATAAACATGACATCGTTGTTGTTGGTGTGATATACAATTTGGCAAGTGTATTAAGACCAGTGGGCGCGATCCCAGACTTTGCAAGGACCGTTTATCACTCATCTCTCATCTCTCATCTCTCCCCGCCCTTCTTACTACTCAGAAAGGGGCCGACGTCCGAGAGCAGCACCTCAGCGGCACCTGGGCAGGAGTTGGGCAGTAGAAGGGGAGCTGAGAGTACGGTAATCCGGAATCGTGGCAGGACCTACGTGGATAGCAGGTGTTCCGCTGCAGCTGGGCAGTAGAAGTCCAGGCTTTGCGCAGCAGTTCACTTGCAGTTGTTGCCCCGTTGGGCGTGTCTAGCCAATAGCCGGCGAGGAAAGCCAATAGCAGGCGAGAAGGGGCGGGGAATTCTCCTCGCACGTCATATCGCAGCACCTAGGCGGCCGTTTTCGAAGCGAATTCAGAATACTCCTGCTCGCAGCACTTGGGCAGCACACTCACGGTCCCGCCCCCACACACGCCCACATCGCGCTGACCAATCACAGCAGAGCTCTAAACTCGGCAGCATATCCTGCAACGGCTGTCGAGCTCATCTTAACGGCGCAACTCGCCGCGGACCGTCAGAGTATCCAAGTCGCCGGCCCTTCGTTGTTCATTTCTGGGGCTGTACTGCTGTTAGGAGCAATCCTGTATTCTATTATGACTTCTAGCGTGAGTATTTTTTGTTGTGAGCATTTTTCTCTTTCTGAAGTTGATTTTAATAACCTTTCGCCTTTTCCAGCTCATTTATATGTTTTAGTTTTTCAAAATGTACTTGCACCACACGAGGCGGCACGATGAGCCAGCCAGAGTAACAACTATAACGACAACCCGTCAGGTGAGATTCGTGCAAACTCGCCAAAATTATGAGTTAAATCTCTTCGGTGATACTTCCCATCAGACTAAAAGCCCAGTCTCTTGCACATCAACCACATCGCAGCACCTAGGCAGGCTATAACGATGGGGATTCAGAGTACTCCTGCTCTCAGCATCATGGCAGGATTTCTATTCCCCGCCCCCTTAGACGTCGACGGCGCGCCGACCAATCAGAAGAGAGCTTTCAACACGGCAGCATATCCTGCAATCGTCCCGATCGAAAGATTGGGGCGTTACCTACGGCGCAACTCCCGTCCGACTTTCTGAGTATGCGTCTCATATAACTCAGCCTCTGTATATTTCTAATGCATTGTTGCTGTGTAAGGGTTCATGTAAGGGTGGGTTCAATAGATTCCAAATATTAATATCACTACAAGAAGTCTACAGTAGTATGCATCTATCTCATTTTTCCATCTCTTCTCCTATTCCCATTAGCCTGACCTTCTCATTCCTACTTCTGCCGTTTGTCTGACTCATTCTTTGTAATGTTTCTCCTCGCACTCATCGCTGCGTACTTAAGGACCTCCGTCGCCAGACCGAGGAGGAGTCCCCATGATTCGTCCGACCGAGCCGTCGACGGCGACGACCGATGCCGATGCCGAGGCTTATCATTCATTGCCTTGCCCATCCTGCTGATTTCGATGGGGCGAGTTTCAATATCTAAAGTATCCAGCAATATATATATATATATATATATATATTATATATATAATATATATATATATATATATATATATATATATATATATATATATATATATATATATATATATATATATATATATATATATATATATATATATATATATATATATATATATATATATATATATATATATATATATATATATATATATATATATATATATATATATATATATATATATATATATATATATATATATATATATATATATATATATATATATATATATATATACAGGGTGTCTCAAAAAAATGTACCTCCTGTTTGAAATGCCATAACTTCGAAGAAAGTGAGCCAATCGAAACGAGTCATAGCTTGAATAAAAGCTAAGAAAAAAGTAAATTTTCCGGTATGTATTTGGTGAGGAGTGCGCCATGTACTCGACCGAGGCCTCAGATTTTGCACCTGATTGATAGTGCATGGGTTATATGCTTGCTCTATTTTGGTCGTAAACAGGTGATACTGCTGTTATCAGTCACTCCTGAGGTAGTAAACATATCCACTTGCCGCAGCTTTTGGTTAGGCACGGAACAACATCAATATCGATCAATAATTGTAACCACTATTTGAGAAGCTAAAACTCTTCCAACAGTGATGCAATAATAAGGAGAGAGTTTAGAGGAATGTAAAATGCATGAATCATGAAGATCGCGCCATGCGCCTGTCCGAATCGTCGTATTCTAGACTTGATTGAAAGTTAACGGATAACATGCTCGTTCTATTTTGGTCGCAAACAGGTGGTATCGCTGATGCGCGTTTCTCGTGATGCAGTAAACATAAAAACATCAAGACATAACAAGTTTAACAAGCACTCTGAGATGCACTTGCACAATACGACAATGCTTTTTATTCAGATCAAAATGGACACTCAATGACTGATACTGGTGCTAATCCGTCTCTAACCGAAAGCTGAGTTATTTTGTCCGCTGCCCCAAGTGTAACGCAATGATATGACCTGTTTGCGACCAAAGTAGAACAAGAATGTTACTCGTGAGCTTTCAATCAGGTCTAGAATCCGACGATTCGGGCAGGTGCATGGCGCAATCTTCATGATTCATGCATTTCACATTCCTCTTGATTCTTTTCTTATGATTACATCACGGTTGCAAGAGTTTTAGCTTCTCAAACAGTGGTTACAATTATTGATCGATATTGATGTTGTTCCATGATTAATCAAGAGCTGCAGCAAGTAAATATGTTCATTGCCTAAGGAGTAACTGATGACAGCAATATCACCTGTTTATGACCAAAATAGAGCAAGCACATAGCCCATGCACTATCAATCAGGTACAAAATCCGATACCTCGATCGAGTATATATATATATATATATATATACGACCAATCAGAAGAGAGCTTTATATATATATATATATATATATATATATATATATATATATATATATATATATATATATATATATATATATATATATATATATATATATATATATATATATATATATATATATATATATATATATATATTTGGAGATGCTAGGTTATTCGCAAAACACTGACATCGTCACTATCGATGTCAGTGTTTTGCGAATAACCTAGCATCTCCAAATATATAAGCTCTTATCCGACTCACAACAGTTGCGACAAGTCAAAGGTAATTTACTCACGAACTCCTCGAGCAAACCAATCGCTTCTGGCGCCTTGTCAGCCAAGATCCTCTGTATCTGATTTAGCAGTCGCAAAGAATCGGCGTTGAGAACTTGGGATGGACTAGCATCAGAAGAGAATGAAGTATTCTCATGAATAGCAGGGGGACTTGGGATGACATGGCGAGACGATCAATCGGTGCGGCCGCTCACGGTCGGTACAGGTGGACGAATGACGAATGCCAAGATTGGTGAAATGTGTATTTTCGGATCGTCGGTTTCTCTTCCAAATGCTGTCACGCTCTAGAAAATTGCGATCATCACCGATCTACGCCGGCGTCTTCGTTCGGAAATCGGTGACACGAGAAGAGCGCGGTAAAGAGGCCGAGCTCAGAAAACAAGCGCAGGATCTGATTCAAAGGAATCATGGTGGTAGTCGCGTGTTCGTGGTATACAGGAGTGAAGTGGTGCGAGCGTCGGACATACAACGTCACACTAAAAACCCTCCTGCTGCCCCTCTCCCAAAAAAACTAGCCCGACACTTAAGTGGTACTGCAACGGGTGCACTATTGAATGCAAGAAGTTTGGCTAAGAAAATTGACCATCTCCACATACTTTTGAACGAAACACTGACTGACAAAATTGCAGACTCCGAGCTAGTGTGCGACTTACCGTTTTCGATTATTCGTAAAGACAGGTTGTCTAAGACTGGCGGCGGGGTTTGTGTGTTTATTCACGACTTAGTACTCTTTGATGAAGTTGCTTTTAACAATAACACTTTACTTTCTGACGTGGTCTGCTTCGATGTTTACCTCCCCATTGGAGGCAAACGCCGCTTCATCCTTGTATATCGACCACCACGCTCTACCACAAAAGATGATGAAGATCTTCTTATGACTATCAGCGATTTGGCTTCAGGGGAGCCATCCACTACTACGATTTTAGGAGACCTCAATCTTGCTGTTGATTGGCTTTCAGGGACCGCGGAGTCGTCTATAGGCCATAGGTTTCTTATGGCCTTTAGGGCACTTTCTCTCAACCAATTTGTGACAACTCCCACTCGAGGTGACAACGTTCTAGATTTGATATTGGCTCCTCCGGAATCTATCGCCTCCGTTCAAGAGTTGCCTCCTCTAGCGTCATCTGATCACAATGTAGTACTTTTCAAATTATCGATGGTCGTGTCTGATACGCTCACTAACAGTCCGAGTCGGGACTATGCTTCGATGGACACTGAAGCAATCGAATTTGAACTTGAGCGCCTGAGCTGGTGGTCCATTTTTAGTGGTTATAGGGATATCGATGATCTTTACGATACTTTTCGTGCAGTGTTGCTCGACATCATAACCTAGGGTTCGTCCCGTTCACGCACCGCCGTAGCACAATCAGCTACCCCAGACACATACTGAACCTGTTCGACCAGCGTTGGAGATTATTCAGAGAAAACGTTTCTACCAGATCTAGCTACTATCAGAGGTTGACAAGAGAGTTGGATCATCATATTAAGAAGTTTCTGGCTAACAACGTAAGACGGCTTGCTTCTCAGAAGAACGCTAAAAGACTATCGGCATTAGTTAATAAAATTAAGAAACAGTCTAAGCTTAAGCCAGTTCTGATCGATGTCTCAGGTAGAAAGCATTCCTCTGATAAGGACAAGGCTGAAGCTTTCGCTGACTATTTTGGTAGTATCTTCACCACTCCCACAGAACCCATACCACTTTTGGCCTCCCTGACTGATGACTGCATGAAGGTTCCATTCGTCACTTCTCATGAGGTTTTTAGGCAGCTTCGAGCACTGAAACCATCTTGGTCCTCCACAGCTGATGGTATACCTCAGATTTTCTTCAAAAAATTCGCCAACCATCTCACCACTCCTATTACTCACATGTTGATTATTTCATTGATGTCGGCTGAGGTTCCGATGATCTGTAAAAACGCATACGTCACTCCCATACCTAAAGTGAGCGGTACGACCAAAATCTCGGCTTTTAGGCCGATAAGTATAGTCCCCGTCCCCCTCTAAATATTAGAAAGAATTGTCAAGGACCACTTGCTCGATTGCATGATCAAAGTAAAGAGCATTCCAATCGAACAACATGGGTTTCTCCCCGGAGCTTCCACTTGCACACAACTAGTTGATTGCGTTAACGCTTGGTCGGAGGCTATCAATTTCGGAAAGAAAGTTGACATCGTTTACTTCGATTTTAGCAAAGCATTTGATAAGGTATGTCACACTCGCCTTCTTGCTAAGCTCGATAGCATAGGTATTCGGGGTCAGATGTGGCGTTGGTTTGAGTCCTACCTCTCTGATTGGAGATTCAATGTTAAGGTGGGCAAAAATATGTCTTTGCCCAGAAGGTGCACATCAGGCGTTCCTCAAGGTGGTAGCCTTTCACCAATCCTGTTTCTTATCTACACCTATGAACTGCCTAGCGTCCTCAAAGTCGACCACAGACTCTCTGTGGCTGCGTATGCTGATGACGTTAAGGTTTACATTTCTTACGACAGCAGTGAGGCTGAGGAGGCAGCACTGGCACTTGAGGAGGCGGTGGCTAATATGACCAGATGGTCTAACGATTGGTCGTTACCGATAAATATGGGGAAAAGTCATATTGTCTCCTTAGATTCCTGCCCACTTGAAGTGAAATTTCCCGATGGAACTCCTCTTTCTTCTTGTGAGCAAGTGGTTGATCTTGGTGTCTGTATATCTAAGGGTCTCAACAGGAGCCGGCATGTGGAGGAAGTCGCCAAAAAAGGGTTGAGAATTGTTCATCTCCTGTACCGAAATATACACTGTTTCGACGTAGCTATTTGGCTGAAATTATACAAAATGTACGTCCTGCCTATAGTCGATTACTGCAGTCCCGTCTGGAACCCACACCTTTGTAAAGATATTGAAACATTAGAGAGAGTTCAGAAAACCTTTACGCGGCTTTTATACTACAGAGTGTTCCGCGGTCAAGGTCATTCATCTTCTGTTCCTGACTACGCGACGAGGCTTAAAGAATTGAACTTGAAAAGCCTTTTTTATCGTAGAACTTTTTCAGATTTGGTACTTGCATTCAAGATATTCAAAGGGGAAATGCGCCTCAGGCCCTCAAGGTACTGGGTGCTTCGCCCCTCGTATGGTCGGAAAGGTGTCTTCAGCGTTTTTGGTGCCGAGCTTGGTCGATTTCAGAGAGGACTGCGGCAGAATTCCTTCATTCTCCGCACTACTACATGGCTCGAAAAACTCCCCCCGCATTTACTGTCTTGCGATAATTCCTCAAAGTTTAGGACAGCGTTGAAGAAGATCGATCTCCTGGGAACTATTGGAATACCTGATGTCATGTGATGATTGGAGAACGCTTAGAAACCGCTAGTTACAATTGTTTACTATTTTATGGATGGTTTTTTCACTATGAAAGGTTTTGACCTTGGGTTGTTGAGTGCTCTCTTGCTTTTTTTGCTGCTTAATATAAGGCATCGGAGGTCGTTCCTAGAGGATTTCAGCTGTTCTTTCGTAACGGTCTATCTCGGTCTATTCCGTTGAGCATGTTTTGTTGCAGTTACTAGTAACAGAGATACTCTCACTAGACTACTTCAGTTAACTTTGGTTTAGCGCTTGATTTTTTTCCTTCTTCTCCTTTTTGATAAAAAAGGTGCAGTTGGCCTATTTTTTTTCGTGATAGGATGAAGGATAAAATTATTTTAATTCTTACATTACTTTATTTTTTTCATTCCGTTATTTGCTTGTTATGACCTTTATTTCTCAATATTCTATGCAGCTCCATCCACGCCCGACGAAGATTTTTTCTGGCTCTCAATTTTTCGAACATTAGGAGCTCCTGTAGCCTTTGGCGTGGTCGCAGTCATAAGGCCGCTAGGGGGCCTCAGGTTTCATGTCTAAAAATCTACTAGTCCGCGCTTCGACTGTTTTCCATCTTACTGACATAGCCTCTTCCTTAGGACGGTATTCGGACATGTTTCTTCGTGGGCCCTGGCCTATGGCTACCAGGAAACGTTTCCGCTTACCTTGTATTTTTGTTGCTTGCCCTTGAAATTTCAGTTACTAAAGAAAACATCTATCTTTTCCATTATCGAGAACTTTCTAGTTTCTTTTTTTGCTTCTAAATACCTGCCAGAGCTTTCCAGAAGTACGCCTGTTGAAATTCCCAGAATGGCCAACTTCGCTTTTTTTTCTTGTTTCCCTCTTTTTCATTAAGTTTTAGCTCCTGTTCCCTGACTTACTACATTTTTTTATGCGGCACTGACTCACGTTCAATGTTATGTTCGTTTCAAGATCATGGCGCGTCTTTGTACGCATATAATAAATAATAAATAAACCACGTCCTGTGTCTACCTGCCGACGTCCCCTCTGGGCCCACGCCTTTCATCTGTCCGAAGACCGCCGACGATTCTATCTTATGCTAATGAATATATACTAGTGGATCGTGTGCCACCCATCTTAGTGGGGGGGGGGAATCCCCCGCATATTAGTGCCGCCACGGAGAACGTGACAGGGTCACGCACCGTATGTTTCTAAAACGCGCTCCAATGCCAACTGCCATCGTACCGTGAATTGTCGTAGGTCCACTTTGCCACTCGACGATACACGAAAGGCCCCTGCAGACTCGACGACGAGCAGTTTGCGCGTCGAATTCCCCGTTATAAGTGCACTTGAGCAAAACACGCGAGGACGAGCATTCTCGTCCAAGCGGTGCCGTGTACTCTACAGTCAACATACTGCATTGCACGACGGCACCGCGTTGGACGAGAATGCTCGTCGTCGCGTCGTCGAGTCTGCAGGGGCCTGAACAACACTGAAATTTTCAGGACGAGTTTTCCGGGCCAGTTCTGCAGAATTTGAATCATCGTCCCGGGGCGAGTAGTATCATTTTAAACTCCAATGACGGACCAGATATTGTAAAGTTGAGCTTTACCCGAGTAGTCGAGCCCCTACCTGCCATATGACCCCGAATATAAACCAGATGGACGAGTTGTCCGCCGTGCTCCAATGCGAATGACGGCCCGGCCTACACTGATTTTTTGCTTATTGTCTTTGTTTTGTGTCGTGTTGGCTGTTGTAGGTGCCTTTTCTAGGTTTAGTCGGAATAATAAATCATGAAAGTTTGTTTTTAGGGCATTCCTCCCTTTGAATTCACTTTTATATTGCTAACTACCATAGCAGAACAGGTCCGGAAAAATTTTAGCGTTGTGCGTGTAGCGTCGAGTGACTTTGCCATGCACATTTGGGCATTAGGCTAAAATTTTCATCTTTCATCTCTTTCCTACAACTCTACGCTCCCTCTGGAAATATTTCGATATGCCTTTACGGTGTTATTATGCGGAAGTCCTCTTAGCTGTTCACTATCTGGTCTCTTGTTCCGGTCTCCATTCTTATTTTTTTTTCTGGCTCTCAAGTTCATTTAAAGTGCCCCAATTCAGGCGAAAAGTTGTTTGGGAGACAGGCGCTAGGAAGCACTTCCGACTTCATACAAGCGATTTTGACCCGAAAAAAATTGATCCACATGACGTCCTTTGGCGTTATTTGGGGTATTGATCACAAGTCTGACAATTGGCGTTTCGAACTTTCAGAAGGTGCCCACTCGTTATTCGTATTTTTGTCATGGTGGCCTGGTAGGGATTACCAGTTTCCAGTGCTGCTAACACCCTGCAATTGTAGAAACTACATATTTTAGCACCAATGGATCATCGCTCCAGTGACTGAAGATTCGAACCCTTCCCTATTGGATAGTTTGGCAGTAGGGCCTTTTTTAGGCCTAAGCCTAAACCTAAGCGTAATTTACTCAAGCCCTGGCTAAGGAAGGAACTCCGCGGCGGGTAAACCACTAGTTCCCTGCAAATGGAGGGTTTAAAAGATAACAATCGAAAGCAGAGCGACGGTTGAACCTTGACCTAAGCACTGCAAAAGCATCTCTTAAGTAAGGACTCGAACCTTGAAACCAGGCACAACAGTCAAGCTCGCTACCAATTCAGCCATATAGACACATCAGCGACCGTCCTTGGCTCTCTTATGGCCATCCATCCCCTATCGCGACATACACAACGTTGTGCAAACTGCTTACTCTCTCAACGCGGAGTGGGAACGCGTTCCTAGTGGATGCTATTTATAAGTCCCATGCGGCTGCGGCGATTTCATGGTGTACAGCGTGACTTTGGCACTAAGGCGAGTATGGAGTCCCAGCATCGTAATCCGTTTTAGGCGTCAAAAAAATCGGCTGCACTCAATGTTTTTACTCGACGCCTAAACGGGTGAGTTACGGTAACGGATAGTGCTCTGAGCTGATGGCTGTCCGCGTATGTGCTTCAACCCACTGACGACAATATCGATTTTGGTGCGCGTGGTTCGTGGGACCGCGCCTAGTCCGTTGTGGCACGAAATACCGTCGGCATCATGGAACTAATGCGAGGATGGAGTCCCAACACCGTAGTCCATTTTAGGCGTCAAAAAATGTCTTTTACACAAAATGCACTCCATGTCTTTTACTCGACGCCTAAACGGGTGAGATACGGTAACGGGTACTGCTCTGAGCTGATGGCTGTCCGCGCATGTGCTTTAATTGGTGTTCGAGTTTCGAGAATTCGACACTACTCAGTTTAGCGCACTTTAGCCTTATTGAGTAATTTATACAAGAGCAGTAACATGTCGAAAGGTCGATATATGTGTGGTATCCCTTTCGGTGAATTTGGGGTACAGTTGCAAAATTTTGATTTTCACGTTTCATTTATTCATTCATTTAATTATTCCCGTTTCCAGTCACAACATTGATATAGAAAATGATCTATACGTAGTGACTGGACTAAGACAAGAAGTTAAAAAACTGCCACACATTCACTGGACTTGAGAAAGCAAAATGAAATATGAAGTCTATAGCGGTTCAGGAATTTGTTTGAGACATTAATTAATAACCATCCTACTAGATCCTCGGGAGATGTTATTTTCATTTTTACTTCCTCCGCAACACTGCTGAAAGTTTAAGAAAGCTTTGATCCTCCCTATGCTCACTCCTGAACCCGTACTTTCGGGCTTAGCTAGCCTAAGTTTCTGGTGGTGGAGCTCCTAAACCGCACAGCCCCAAAACGACTATTAGTCTAAGCCCTTGATGATGTCAGCAGTTATCGGTATATCCAGGGATTGATCAAAATCCGGCACTTTTAAAGGCGGCCTCTAGATCGTTCTGGTTACGATGAAAGCCATCCACAAGGATACCACATGTATCACCTGCTTCGTCCATTGCTTAAATTGCAATGATTCAGAAAAGATGATTCCTATTACCAAACAACCAGGACCAATTCTCTTGAACTAGTTCACCTTTATTAAAATCAAAAATGCTGCCTCAGAGTATAACCAACCAAGGTCAACCGAAAAACGTTCCAAGTACACAGCTCGGTACCCTTTCGTCGATTTCGCCGGCAAAAAGACGTAAAAGTGGTGAGACCATACGCGAACAGCCGTCAGCTCAGAGCGCTACCCTTTACCGTAACTCACCCGTTTAGGCGTCGAGTAAAAAACATGGAGTGCAGTCGGTTTTTCTGACGCCTAAAACGGACTACGGTGTTGGGACTCCATCCTCGCATTAGTGCATCATGAATATTTATCAATGATTTTATGGTCTTGTCAACTGATAATGTGGTTGGTGTTTCTTACACTTGTTAGGCGACGGTTTCATACAACAACCACGAAAACAAGAAAATATATTGAGGGAAAGAGGAAATAAAGTTCCATGCAAAGGCGGCTGTTTCCGTCGGTCGCTTCCTGTTCTCCGGGTAAAAAAGCAGCACAAACGCCATTCACAGAGGATTTCACGTCCCTATCGACTGATAATGTTGTTTCATATTCTTAACGACTGATGTCTTCGTTTTTTCCAAGGTTTTCCAGACAATTGTCCTGTGCAGCGTGAATAAATAAATAAACAAATAAATAAGTGATGTGCTTTATCATCATTCATGTGAAAAGTCATTAAACGTTGCTAAAAAATCATGTGAAAATGTCATCTGGCATCTTTTCACATGCTGGTAGTAAAAAAAGCAACGTTCATCGTGAAGAAAAGGAAAAACCAACGTTCATCGTTTTTTAGTAACTTTTAATGACTTTTCACATGAATGATGATAAAGCACATCACTTATTTATTTGTTTATTTATTTATTCACGCTGTACAGGACAAATGTCTGGAAAACCTTGGAAAAACGAAGACATCAGTCGTTAAGAATATGAAACAACATTATCAGTCGATAGGGACGTGAAATCCTCTGTGAATGGTGTTTGTGCTGCTTTTCTACTACCAGCATATGAAAAGATGCCGAGGGTATTTGTGAACACCAGCATACTTTTACACATAGCGTACTTTTAAATATTATACCGTGAAACAGTTGATAGTTCTCCACCAAGTATTTTTATAATGCTGTCCTCCAACATCATGGGACACGGTCCTACACGGCGGAAAAAGTGTCCCGCAGCATCATGGGACATTGTCGTCAACGTGTTAATTGGTGTTCGAGTTTCGAGAATTCGAAACTACTCAGTTTAGCGCACTTTAGTCTTTATCGAGTAGCTCACACAAGAGCAGTAACACGGCGGACGATATACCATTTTCACTTTGATTTGGACGTTTATCAAACCAAATCGGACGTTTTTCAAACCACGTCGGACGTTTTTCAAACCAAATTGGACGTTTTTCAAACCACGTCGGACGTTTTTCAAACCAAATTGGACGTTTTCCAAACCACGTCGGACGTTTTTCAAGCTAAAGTTGTTTGAGAAGCGTCCAATTTGGTTTGAAAAACGTCCGACGTGGTTTGAAAAACGTCCAATTTGGTTTGAAAAACGTCCGACTTGGTTTGAGAAACGTCTAACGTGATTTGAAAAGTGTCCAATCTAAAGTGAAAATGGTATATATGTATGGTATCCCTTTCGGCTGCTTTGGGGTACAGTTAGAAAATTCTACGTCTTTTTATGAAAATTTTCACGTTTTGTTTATTTATTTATTAATTATTATAATATTTATTAATTATTTAATATTTAATTTATTCATTTAATTATTCCCCTTTCCAGTCACAACATTGACATAGAAAATGATCTATGTGTAGTGACTGGACTAAGACAAAAAGTAAAAAAATGCTACACCTTCACTGGACTTGAGAAAGCAAAATGAAATATGAAGTCCATAATAGCGGTTCAGGAATTTATTTGAGACATTTCTTAATAACCATCCTACGAAATCCCCGGAAGAGGTTATTTTCATTTTTTACTTCCTCCGCAACACTGCTGAAAGTCTAAGAAAGCTTTGGTCCTCCCTGAGCTCACTCTTGAACCCGTACTTTCGGGCTTAGCTGACCTAACTTCCTGCTGGTTGAACTTCTAAACCACACAGCCACAAGACGACTGCCAGTCTAAGCCCTTGATGATGTCAACGGTTATCAGTATATCCAGAGATCAAAATTATATTTTGCCGTCTGCTTAGAGCACTACCGTTACCGTAACTTAAATCATTCTGAATTCGTAGTACAGTGCATATGTTAGCCATTGCTGCGAATAGAACTCAGCAGTTCTATCATAATGTCACGTTCGCTACGTTGAGAAACCCTTTATTAGCATCCATTGGGCACTATTATCAATGAATAACTGGTAGTAAACAATTGAGTAGCCGCTCCAGTGATCAATAGGTAAACATAACAGTAATTAGAGCAACAGATCAGTGTCTGCCTTGACAAGAGCGCGTAGGATGAACCACCTGGAATCACAGATCATTCAAGCGCTGAAGCACATAAGCAGAACGGAGAAGAGAAGGCAAAATGAATCGTGGCGGTACAAAATGCAGCCAGGAGCACTGAAGTTGTGTGTGGATTATCATAAGGTACGCCGCAGCCGCATGGGACTTATCAATAGCATTTTCGTAGTGTGATTTTTTCGTATCACAGGTCTATAATCTAGTCTCGGTTTTCATCCTCAAATTTATATCTGATTTGTAATCCTATTCGGTATGCCCTGGCTAGTCTTGAAAGGATTACCAATATTAGGAACTCATTCGTAGTGGAAGATGGTCGGCAAGAACAGGAAACGATTGAAAAGGAGGGAGGTCGACGGTCGCAGCGATGAGAAAGAGGTGAATGAAATACCATCACAAAGGCGCAGAGTCAGTGATGACGACGTTGTGGTCATTGATGAAAAAGAGAATAAGAAGATGGAAGCCGACTCAGCGGAAGGTTGGGATCTTGTCTCATTTCATTTATTCTTAGCTGTTCAGTTTTTTTCGTTTTTCTCACATCATTCAAATTTTGGAAGTCAGTTGCTACTGGAGAGGTCGCTCACCCTTTAGGTGCCATCTCTTCGTGGATCTATTGAACTGTTTTATACTTTCTATTGTGACCTGTGTGAGCGCGCGTAAATCAGTAAGTAAGCTAAGTTTTAACTCATACTGGTATAGGGAAATGGGTAGTACGGAACTTATGCGTACAGTTTTTGAGAGCAGTGTAGTTAATGTTTCGTGATCATTCTATTTAGTCGAAAATTCCATTGTTGAGCATAGAGCACTTATCGTGAACAAAAGTTCAAAGGGTTTGAAACTTGAAGGTTTAATGTTAGATGTTAAAATACCTCATATTACTCGGTATTACTCCTTTTTAGAGCGCACAATTCTGCCAACTCGAGAATCACTGGCCTGTCAACTGTTAGTTGCGCTACGCAGCGAAAACTTCGTTATAGTGGAGGTATCTTTTATTTATCTATTTCTTCGGATTTTTCCGTTTCATTGAGCTTTTCATGCAGGGCCCCATTGGAAGTGGAAAAACATTCCTAGCTTGGCACGCGGGCAAGAATCTAAACCTGCCACTTAAAGTGATGCAAATGGGAGATCAGATTGATTCCAAGGTGAGGTTTCCTGTTATTTGACCCGAATTTACGAGAGTTGATTTCTCACTTCTAAGATCGGAAAGTTCTGAATCCGTAGAATCCATACTAGGGCTGTGATCGTTTCAGAGCTTACTCGGATCATACAGTTGTACGGAAATCGCTGGACAGTTCGTGTGGAAGCCCTCCAACTTCACGCGAGTAGGCTTTTCATAAAGTTGGCTTACAGAATCCAACATAAGAATACCTGTTTCTTTGCAGTGGCTGGCTGAGAAGTCATTGATTTTACTAGAAGACATCGACTTATCGAATGCTGATGTGATCTCAGCGATTGTTCAACTTGTGGCCGAGAGATCTGTTGTTCTTCCCAATGGGGAAGTCATCTCACTACATAAGGACGTTCGCCTTATGGCTACGACGAGGTGTGTTCATACTTTCAAATACCATCGATGAATTGAGCGAATATATGTCCTTTCGATAATTTCAATGCTATTCTTTATTTTGCAAAGATGGGTAACTTTTGCTACCCGCTACATGTTTTCGACGTTAATAATTATCGTTGTAGTGGTAAAGGAAAGAAGAGCAGTGTTCTTGATGGTGTACCGGTTCGAATCGTTCTCGATCCCTTCACAGACGAAGAACTCAGGAGGCTTATATCCAAGGTTCTGTTCTGACTCAGTGCTTCATATTTGCTCCAATTTTCAGCAATTTCAATTGTCCATTCAGGGATCACCACGGATAGCTCATTTGGCGAAAACGCTAATTTCTATTTTCCGATTGGTAGAGGGTGTACCGCCGACGTCTAATTCGCGGCGTCTTACATCGACGTTAGTCTTCAACATTCTTCGATTTCAGATTTTTTGAACTTGGAAAATGTGGTTCAGTCTGACTCGATAGTTTTCAGAGATCTACTTCGAGGATGTGCTCGCATTAGTAAACTTTCTGATCTATCCTCAAATATTGGCATTTTCACAGAGTTGATTGATGTTTGGTGTCTCGCTGATACTCTAGAAAGATCTATGGCGTTATGTCGAACGGTGAGACAATTCTTCCCGAAAAGACTCTACTAAGTTTTATATCGTGATGTTCATTAACTCTTAATTTGGATTCCGAGTATATGTCCAGTTTGATCATGTAATGTTAATGTACATGTTTTTTTTGGTCGTCACTCGGGTATATATTTCAATAGTTGAGGTGGCCGCTCCACTTTCGATTACTGACGACCAGATTTCCTTCCACTTCCTTCAACGGCAGCCGAGGCTCTCTCATGACGATCAATTCACCACTATTGGGCGGTGTCGCATATCTACTCTTCCATACCTTCATAGTATCCAGAAATATCGTCTCGGTCATACCAGGTAGATTTGGTTGCGAATCTGTTGTTTTCCTGTCTTGACCATCTATGATTCAGAAATATGTTACAACTTACGGAGCGCCTAGCTGTGTGCGTTCAGAATCGTGAACCTGTCCTGCTTGTTGGAGAGACAGGTGTTGGAAAAACTTCTGTCGTTCAGTGCTTAGCATCAATGCTTAATATGTCACTTAAAGTGGTGAATCTCAGTCCCTCGACCGATACTGATGATCTGATTAGCGGGTGAGCTTTGTTCCAGTTCATATTCGGTACAAATTTTTTGATACACTACTAATTGCTTCCTTTTTCCAGCTATAAGCCCACCACGATCTTCAGCATTTTGAAGCCATTCACAGACTTTTATAACGAAGTCTTTAGCGATAACTTTAACGTAGATAAAAATCAACGGTTTCTTTCACATTTGGAGGTATGGCACTTGCTACCTATCTGCTGAGTTGAGATTAACAAATTTCTTCAGATTTGTTTATCTTCTGGTCGATACCATGATTATCTAGCGGTGACCATAGCTACCGCGGAAAAGGCCCTTCTAAGAACTGGTGAAAAGGTGACTTCTCAAGCATTACTTCGGGGTCACCTTCAATGTCATTCCTATGCCTTACGAACTTTTACAGGATGTACGATGGGCGTCTGTTGCAGTGCAGGGACGACGAATTTTGAGCAGTCTGAATAGCAATGCCGCTTTATTTGCTATTAGTCGAGGAGCTATTCTCGAAGCAGTACAGGAAGGACATTGGCTGCTTATTGATGAGGTTCCATTCTTTTCTTTTTCGATACTTCCTATGTGTTCTATACTGCAGTGGACCCTTCTTTTGGTCAAATAAGCGAACATAAAATTTCTTCACCAATTCTGGTTTCTTTTTCTTCCATATTCTTCGGTACTCGACATGGTTCAAAGGCCGAAAAGGGTATGGTTGGCTATTGAGCTTCGTCTGAAAGCATACAATTTGAAAACTTCAAAAAACGAAACACAGTATACTCACTTTTTGTCAAGTGAATTATGGTGGCGGAATTTGTCGACGCTCAGCAGTGGCGTGCATATCGCGTCGTGTCCCAATATAACAACTTGCAATATGAAAGCATTTCGGGATTCTATCATTGCCTCATAACAGATTGTCTTTTTGGGAGTGTCTAAAAGCGACTGCGGCACACGTTAACCTTTGGAGTGGAGATGCTGCAGTTCTATCCCTACTTAGCGATTGTCGATACGTAACGGGAAACCATGTTGTCCTATTCTCCCTCTTTGCCTTCCCAGTAGCATATTCGTATCATTTTTACCTGTTAATTTCAAGGTGAATTTGGCTCCTCCGGAAAGCCTCGACGCAATTGTGCATGCGATTTCGGGCAAGGTCCACCCAAATTTCCGTCTCTTCGCTTGCATGAATCCTGCAACAGATGCTGGCAAGAGAAAACTCCCAGAAGGCGTACGAACGAAGTGAGAAATAAGATCGATGAATTCCTTCCCAAATATTTAGTGGTTCAGATATATTTTTGAAATTTTTCTAAGCTGTTAGATCACTAGTTTTTCGCTATGTGCTACAATTTCAGGTTCACCGAGTTTTTCGTTCCTGAGATAGTTGATCCTCATCAATTAGCCCTCGTTGTTAGCGCTTATCTCCCTTCACTGAAGGCTGTTGCAGTAAGCAATATTGTGAACTTTTATCTCAGTGCAAGGCAGCTCCATCCGTCGACTTTCAAGTTGGTCATTCTGTTTGCATTCTGAGCTGTTTTAAATTAACGATTACTTATTTCAGTCTGCGAACTCTTTCTCGTGCTCTCATGTTTGCAGCTGATAACATATTTGGTAGCGAAGATCGATCGCTTTATGAAGCCGTTGGTTTTTGTTTGCCTTAAAATTCGGAGAAAAACTTATAGATGTTTGCTAGCTTTACTGCTTCAGGTAAATGTGGCCTTTCTGACCAACCTTGATACAGACGCCAAAGCCAAAATGCGTAGCAGAATTGCTCAGGTGTTTCGTGTTAGCACAAGCACACCCATTCCGGCTCCGAGTTCAGGAGCAGAGAACTACATCCGGGTGGGTATTTCTCTCCCTGTTTTTGTACGTGTTTGTATATTCCTTACGATTGTTGGTATATATTGCTTTACAGGTGGAAGGTTACTGGATCAGTCGCGGAACCGAGCTGCCCTCTGAGGATACGAACTATGTCATTACAAAGACTGTGAAACAAAACCTTGCCGACATTGCTCGCATCACATCAAGTGGAAGGTATCAAAATATCTGTGGTCGCTTGTTCGTTCACCTTCTTTGATTTTATGAATTTTTCAGATTTCCAATACTTCTTGAGGGAGAGACCAGTGCGGGAAAGACTTCTATAATCTGTCATCTCGCTCGAATCACCGGAAATGTGATTGTGCGCATTAACAACCATGAACACACTGATGTACAGGAGTGCGTGATGGCCTTCAATATTAAAATTTTATCAGCGACACCTGAGGTTGTTAAACAGACTTGACCGGCTGACGTTTCGACGTTGTTGCTTTCGTAAGAGCCTGGAAACTCGAAGACATTCGCAACCTACTCTACCAAACACCATTTCAACTAACAACCGTCGTCCAGAGAACCAACAGGAACGGCAAGCAAGACGGCAAACCAACCTCACCAGTGGTGTCGACCACTAATCACCCTATTGCTCGACTTCAGAGGTCACCGGGTGAATGAAAACCACCCGATCGAACACCCGATCTCGCGACATAAGATGGAGCTATCAGTTGATTCGAAACCCGCATAGGTCGGTGAACGGTTTTAGCTCTTGGGTGACCGCTACACATTCCTCTTTCCGGTTGATATTGAGGTCCTTAGCTGATATTCAGAACAGTTCGAGTGGTCGTCGTGCCACGATATCGGGCTCGCGGACCAGAATGGACACCGCTACCTCGACATGTACACCCTCGTGACTTTGCGCACTGTGCTGTCCCAACCGTGTGGATGTCATGATCCTCCTCAGGCCATCCAAGGGCTCTTTAATCCTGGTACATAACGGTCTGCCCGTCTAATCTACGTACTTCTCCTTGCCGAGCAATAGGGTGAGTGGTGGTCGACCGTTGGAACAGCACAGTGCGCAACGTCACGAGGGTGCACATGTCGAGGTAGCGGAGCGCTCTGAATATCAGCTAAGGACCCCAATATAAACCGGAAAGAGGAGAGTGTAGCGGTCACCCAAGAGCTGAGACCGTTCACCGACCTATGCGGGTTCCGAATCAACTGATAGTTCCATCTCATGTCGCGAGATCGGGTGTTCGTACGGGTGGTTTTCATTCACCCGGTGACCTCTGCAGTCGAGCAAGTCGAGCAAAGCAATGGAGTGATTGGTGGTCGACACCACTGGTGAGGTTGGTTTGCGGTCTTGCTTGCCGTTCCTGTTGGTTTTCTGTTTAACAACCTCCAGGGTTCGCTTATAAAATGTGAATATTGAAGACAAAATCAGACCGAGGTCCATAGAAAGTCGATCCTGGAGTGTACTGCGTGATAAACTTTTTTATTCATTCACTTGACTAACAATTTTCTATATTTTTTTCATTTTCAGATATATGGGCTCGTATGTAGGAGATGAAAACGGACGACTGGTGTTTCGCGAAGGAGCGCTGGTGACTGCAGTAAGAAATGGCAGTTGGGTGATATTGGACGAACTGAATCTCGCTCCTACTGATATTATTGAGGCGCTAAATAGGGTGCGTCTCATTTCCCTCATCAGTTTTTCTTAGAATTTTTTTTGTGTCTTTGATCATGTCTGAGTGGGTAGTGATGATTTAAGCTATTGGACGACAATAGAGAACTGTACGTTCCGGAGATAAACACTGTCATCAAGCCGCATCCGAGGTTTCGGCTTTTCGCCACTCAAAATCCAGCTGGGATCTATGGCGGTCGAAAGCGACTCTCACGAGCACTTATGTCTCGATTTGTCGTGTTGCGCTTCGATCAAATTCCTCTGGAAGAATTGTCTTCAATGGTAAAAGTTGTTAAATTAAGGTGCGCAGCAACAATGGTTTTTACCACTTTTGTTTGAGGTATGCGTGCGATGTGGGGTGCACACTTCAGCAGCTACGAAAATGATCAATGTTTTGTCGAAACTTCGCGTGAGGCGATCTATAAGTGGCGTTTTCTCTGCCAAGGATGGTGAGATAGCAACAAACTGCTCTTTCTGTTTTTTTTTTCGCGTAACTTTATTCAATAGGGGACAATTTCCAGGCCTCATGACTCTTCGAGACGTATTCAGATGGGCAAAGCGTCTTGTAACGGATAACACATGTGATGACTGGCTGCAGGTGCTGTTTATGACGATTGTACATATGAGGCTTATCGATTTTTGGAAAAAAATCGGTACTTCTACCGTTCAACTGCTGGGCGTGGCCGGGGACGGAGCAGCCCCACCTCACAGCACGTCACGTCACTAGGGGAGGACGGTGAAAATCAGTAGGTCACACAAATCGTTGGCCAAGTTGACCAATGTAACGTGCTGGGAGGTGGGGCTGCTCCGCCCCGGCCATGCCCAGAAGTTGAATGGTAGAATTACCAAAAAAATCTTCTTTTTCCTCAGATACTTGCAAATCATGGATACTTTCTGCTCGCTGGGCGCTGCCGTAATCAAAAGGATGTGGCAGCAGTGGTGGAAGTTCTTGAATCAGAATTGAAGAGAAAAGTAGAGGTATGGTAGGTAGTCAGGTTTCGCCTAACGCTCCTTTTTTGTGGACAAAAATTATTGGACAATTTTGAAATGATTTTGAAAAATTGTTTCTTTGGCCACCTTATCTTTTTTGAATCTTTTTTCCTAAGTTATCAATTATTCGCTTTCAACAGCCTGATCGCCTCTTCGCTTCCAATTCCCCCTACATGCCAACCGATATTGACACAGAAGGAGTGGTGATGACAATGGGAATGAGAAGAATGCTAGTGATGACTCAGCAGGTGAGTAGACTGCCTATTTCTCTGTTGGTTTCTGTATTCCTAGTGTAACTGAATTGTGTTTTTAGGCGTGGCTACGTAACGAAGCTGTTCTTATGATTGGAGAGACTGGTGGTGGAAAGACAAGTCTGGCACAAGTTATTGGACGAGGCAGGTTATTGACGATAAACTGTCATGAAAAGACAGAAACAGCTGATCTTTTGGGCAGACTACGACCGAGGGAGAACGGAGGGTGAGTGCTCGCTCCTCACTTCCTATCGAAATACTTCTAATCACTAACATTTATTGTTAGTATTGCTTACGGACGGTAAACATCTTACTACTGTTGTTTTTACTTTCTTTTCTCTCTACTTTGTGGACCTGTTCATATGCTATGTTTACATGGAAACGAATAATTTTTTATTTCTGCGTAAAACATAAATTGTACCCTTGAGGAATTTCAAGCAGTTGACTACTACGTTTTATACACTCTGTGAAATTTTCTCGGTTGAACGAATAGTCGAGCACTTTTGGTCTATTGTTAAACCGTTTTATGAATAAGAAGTTCGAGTATTTGATTAAGTAATTTGAAGTTTTCTGTGTTCAATCTCTCCCGCAATGATACACAGGTTTACGTAAAACCGAATTTTCATTGGCTCTTTGGCAAAAGGAAACTCAAATATTCATTGGAGATTATTCAATTGCGCCCAACTTATATGTCACGAAGTTGAAATTTGCTACTATTAGGTTGGTAAGAAAGTTCCCGCCTTTTTTTTCAAACAACTGCTGTGAGTTTAGTTCGAAATCTTTTGCAGAGTTTGACACAGTATTCGAAAGAGAATTATTTGCTCTTTCGAGCTGTGTAGTTGTAATTTGTTATAATTCCCAATGTCATCGTTTTTTTGGCTAGTAAAGTGAAATGCGAAAAAGTGAAAAAATAACCTCATCGACAGCGATTTTTTTCTGCTCAATATCAAAGGCATAAATACAACTTGATAGACTGTTCGAAAGAAGATGATTTTCTCCATTAGATGGTATATCATTTGTTTTTATTTGTCTCGAAAATGACAAAGTTGTGAACCACTGAAGTCTTCGGAAGGCAAGAATAATTTTTCGATGACGCTCCTGGTTTTCTTGTGTGCGCTCAAATTGACTTCTGTGGAGTTTTCTATACAGAATTTTTTGCTCTATCAGATGATATGTTTGTTTTCAAACAATTCTCGATTTTGAAAGATTTTCACGAGAAGGGCGTCTTGGAGTTTCTCGGCAGAGCAAACCTCCAGTTTCAATCTCTTCACTGAATCTCATACAGCATTCGGAAGAGGACGGTACTCTCTACAAGATGGTTTATATTGCGTTTCGAACCTTCCTGGTTTTCATTGTTTTTTAGGCCGTCAAAGTGGACCTAAATCGCAGGCGCGGCGCGTGGGGCTCGTGCGGCGCGATGTCGAATCGTCCAGGAGTGCGGATTTAGGTCCACTTTGACGGCCTAAAAAACAATGAAAACAAAGACGGTCCAAAACGCTCTGTACACCATCTTGTAGAGAGTATCGTTCTCTTACGAATACCGCATAATATTTGCTGAAAAGATTGAAACTGGAGGTTTGCTCGGTACTGGGACTCCACGCGGACGCGCGCCCGCCCCTGCAGCCGGCCGCCCAATAGTGTCGCCCCCTCGCCCCGCCCCCCCCCCCGCCCCCTTGCCCCTACCCCCATCGATAGTCCTATTACCTATTATAATGAAACCGCGTGGCTTCGCCACGCGGTTTCAGGCTAGGGGAGGAACTCCGGGGCGGGTGAGTCATCCTATCATGCTTAGGATGACTCACCCGCCCCGGAGTTCCTCCCCTAGCCTGAAACCGCGTGGCGGAGCCACGCGGTTTCAATATAACCGCGTGGCGAAGCCACGCGGTTGCAATATACCCTAAAGTCGGTCAGATAAGCCCGCCCTTCGCGCGCCGCAACGCGGCGTACCGCGGTGGGCCATCGATACACCTGCTCATAACAATATAATAATTCGAAGTCGAACACGATGTAAACAGCCAGACTACAGAAATAGTAGGTAGTACGGAAAAATTAGAAGCAATAAATCAGGATTCAGGTACGTATTCTCAGAGGTAGTTATTGATTAACGGAATAGGAAATACTTCGGCCAAATTTTAGGTAGAAACCTAAACAAAGAGTTGTAGGCTGCTTCAGAGAAGATATATCCGATATTCCCAGATGAATCTGCTTGAATTCCCACCAAATACGATGATTACCTGTTGCATACGTTTAGCGATCATATCCTCAACTAGTTCAAACCTTAAGAAATGCGAGAAACAGAGGAAATAAAGAAGGAAAAAAATATCCAGACGTTACTTTATGCGGACGGGATGCAATACGATAAATTCGTGAAGCATATTAAGACCTGAGAAAGAGGACATTCATCAAGAAGGGTAGAGCATATCTATAGAGTGACATCGATCGATACGCCGCGTTGCGGCGCGCGAAGGGCGGGCTTATCTGACCGACTTTAGGGTAATACGTCGGGATAGGCGTTGTAACTATAAATAACATCGATGGTGGGTAAGGGGGGGGGGGGTGGGCGGGCGAGGGGGCGACACTATTGGGCGGCCGGCAGCAGAGGCGGGCGCGTGTCCGCGTGGAGTCCCAGTACCGTTTGCTCTGCCGGGAAACCCCAAGACGCCCTTCTCGTGAAAATTTTCTAAAATCGAGAATTGTTTGAAAATAAACATATCATCTGATAGAACAAAAAATTCTGTATAGAAAACTCCACAGAAGTCAATTTGAGCGCACACAAGAGAACCAGCAGGGTCATCGAAAAATTATTCTTGCCTTCCGAAGGTCGGAATTCAGTGGCTCAAAACTTTGTAATTTTCGAGACAAATAGAAACAAATACTATACCGCCTAATAGAAAAATCATTGTCTTTCGAACGGTCTATCAAGTTTTATTTATGCCTTTGAAATTGAGCAGAAAAAAATCGCTGTCGATGAGGTTATTTTTCACTTTTTTGTTTTTCACTTTACTAGCCAAAAAAAACCATGACATTGAGAATTATAACAAATTACAATTACACAGCTCGAAAGAGCAAATAATTCTCTTTCGAATGCTGTGTCTAACTCTGCAAGAGTTTTCGAGCTAAACTTACAGCAGTCGTTTGAAAAAACGGCGGGAACTTTTTTACCAACCCTAATACTTCGTCTGTTTCCTTTTTTGTGTTTAATTCATAGCAATTTCATCCTCAAGGATCTATGGAGGCTCGTGCCGTAATCCAGCTTTCTCTTTTCTTATTACTCTTTTCTTATTTTCCCTTCTTTTTTACTTCTTTTTGGCTGTTCGTAACTTAAACATGCGATATTAATTCATCGGTGTCCCTCGATACTTCTTTATTGCATGCATGCATCATGCAATAATACAATAGAAACCAATGAACCAACGTCAGGTAATACATTAGGTTATTGCAAAAGTCTTGCGACACTTCTGCAAGATTCTTCAAATTGACAGCAATTTATTCAAACAAAATCTCAGTCAACGATATAATCACTATTCAGATTTATGACTCTTCCTCATCTATAGGGCAATTTCTCATTTCCTCTCCGCCAGAACTCTGAGAGCTGTGACGAAAAAAAAAATGGCCGACCTCTTGCTGGTCTCGATTGTCGAATTCCATATCTCGAAAGTGTCGCTTTAAAAACCAGAATAAGTGATAATCTGAAAGAGTAAGGTCTGAAGAATAAGGTGGATGCGGTAGAACTCTCCGACATGCGAGAAAAACGCCCTGAAAGGGGAAAGTCTACCTCTTGTATGACAACGCTCGTCGTCATGTCGCAAGAGCGACTCGTGAGAAAATTAAGGATTTAGGCTGGGAAGTTCTACCGCATCCACCTTATTCTCCAGACCTTGCTCATCCAGATTATCACTTATTCTGGTTCTTAAAAGCAACACTTTCGAGATTTGGAATTCGACAATCGAGACCAACTGGCAATAGAGGTCGGCCAATTTTTTTCGTCACAGCTGTCAGAGTTCTGGCAGAGAGGAATTGAGAAGTTGCCTTGAATGTGGGGAAGAATCATAAATCTGAATAGTAATTATATCGTTGACTGAGATTTTGTTCGAATAAATTGCTGTCAATTTGAAGAATGTTGCAATAGTGTCGCAAGACTTTTGCAACAACCTATTAAATAGAAACATAAGTTAGTAATTAACATAAAACGAACATCTAACGGTGAATGTTAACGTTATCGGAGACAGAAAGATGGAAGTACTTGATAGCACTACACCTAAGCAATCGTCTGTCTGTTAAAGAGATGAAGTTGAGTATGTAAACAGCGACATGCTGACAGAAGACACTATGGGACATACATTTTTTAGATTTGCCTGGTCAGATGGAGTTGTTATTTCTGCGATGAAAGCAGGCTCTGCATTGCTAGTGGACGAGATTTCTTTGGCAGAAGATTCCGTTCTAGAGCGGCTTAATCCGCTTTTCGAGGAGGTCAGTTTTGTACTCTTTGACATGGTATTTTAGCCTACTATAGTCAAGCTTCGAACTCGCTTCCATGGCGGTCAGGAATTTGATGTTGAACCGTGCAGGTTTAGCATAACGTTGCCCCGAAGTAGGCTACACAGTAGCCGGTCTATTATCAGATCCTCCAAATTAATATAAAGGTTTTATCATTTCGTATTGGTCATTCAGGATCGAACGCTGTTGCTTTCTGATGCGGGAGTTGATGCTCATGCAGTATCAGCGTGCGATGGTTTTCAAATTATAGCTACTATGAATCCGGGAGGAGATTATGGAAAGAAGGAGGTATACTTTCCATTGGAAGCCAATTTTGTAAATCCTGGAAATGTCGATTTTAGCTGTCGAAAGCGCTGCGTAATCGATTTACGGAGGTGTGGTCAAGCTGTGATTACGATGAGTGCGAACTGGTAACAATTTTTGACTCGAGGCTGAAAGGTACTGCGAGAAGAAACGCCGATACATCTGGCTACTCTCCGGCAAAGCTCACTATATCATGGATAGCGTCTTTCTTTAGAAAATATCTGCATATATTCAGGTGAAATCAGTTTTGTACATTCTTCACGTCGTCTGTTAGTGAAGAAAGGTTTTTTCAGGCAGTCTGCATCTGTTCGCGATATTGTTGCTTGTGCTGAGATATATTCCGCGTGTGCTGATTATGGATTGCCTCCATCTACAGCTGTTTTCGAAGCAATTTCGTCTGTTTTCTTAGATGCGTTAAATAGTCAGCAGATACGCATGGCTGTCAACTTTGACGAAGTCCGAAAAGACGCTCAAGATATGGTTAGTTGAAAATTACACTGAATTTCTGAAATGTTTCTCCAAATTGGGGTTGTATCTTTATTTTTTAACACTGACATCTGCTTCATGTAATTTTATTTCGTAGAATTTCTCGATATGTACCCTTTTTCTACTCTGAAGGTGGTTAGGAACCAATTTATTTTCAGCTCCGGCATCTTTCTGGCGACAATTTAGTAACGAGTGACTCTCCAACGGAAGTGCAAATCAGCGCCAGTGGTATAACAGTTGGTCGTCTTTCAATAGCTTACGGTCCACTAACACCGCAAACCCCCAAGGCGTTCTCTCTTCATGCGTCTACTTGCATCTCCAACATCTATCGTATCGCAAGGTACGTTTGACATTATTATCTTTCTATTTAGCATCCAACCATTCTATCTCTTTCTAGAGGTTTGCTGATAAACAAACCAATCTTACTGGAAGGAGCTCCTGGATGCGGAAAATCGAGTACTGTTATGGCTTTAGCGACGCTTACAGGCAATCCTATAACAAGATTAAACTTATCTGATCAGACGGTCAGTGTTACATGCATCTAGCGCCCAGTTTGAGTCTAAAGACGCGATAAGTATTTCTTCCAGGATCTTTCGGATCTCTTTGGATGCGATGTACCAACTGTGCTGGACGACGGCAGCATATCATTCCGATGGGAAGACGGACCAGTATTGCAAGCGATCAAGCGAGGAGAGTGGGTGCTGTTGGATGAGGTAAACTATTTTCATGTTGCAACATAATTGTGATGGACACGGCAAAGTACTTAGCTTTCTTTTTGTTTGAAGATGAACCTCGCGTCTCAAGCGGTATTGGAGGGACTAAACGCGTGTTTCGACCACAGACGAATACTACACATACCAGAGCTCAATCGAACGTTTGAAATCCCACCGAACAGCAACTGTCGCTTCTTTGCCTGCCAAAATCCGCGTTCACAAGGCGGTAATCGCCGCGCTCTACCCAAGTCTTTTGTTAATCGATTCACGAATGTAAGTCCCATAAAGAGTCTTGTTTCTTAATTGCTTTTTCAACGCGGAAAAATTTTAGTGACTCCGAAGCAGTTACACTTTTCAGATATATGTTGAAGACCTGAAAGAAGAGGATATTTTGATAATTTTGAGCGAGTTAGAGGAAGTTAAACGTGTTCCCGTTGATCGATTAAAGGCTATGGTGTTGATAAATTCTAAGCTATCATCTGAGCATCATCTACTGGGCGGTCCGTTCTCATTCAATCTCCGTGATTTGCTGCGCTGGTTTCACCTGCTGAATAAGGTAGTAATTCATTACTGATTTATGTTTCAATTGTTCAAGTTATGATTATCCGCTTTGTAGAATATTGATTCGGCGACCTGTTTCCATATGCTGTATGTGAAAAGGATGCGCAGCGAGGAAAATCGGCATAAGGTTTTCATGTTTTTGATCACGTTTTACCTGGCAGTGACTGTTTGATCTCTGTTCGTTCTGCTTTTGACAAAGAATTGGGTGATTTCAGTTGATATCACTCTATGAAAAAGTTTTCGGCGAGTCGTGTGTTGACCATCCCGTAGTACTTACCTGTGACGAAGAGAAAGTGCGCATTGGGCAGGTCAGTGGTTTAGTAAAGCTTTCGCAAGTTTGAGAGTGTTGTTTCGCGCGAATTCCACAGTTTGTCGAATTTTCAGATCTGCATACCACGGTCCGTTAATGTCAGAGGGAACATTAGTAATAATAATCGGCTGTTAATCAGTCAAACAACGCTTTGCTATCAGCTGGCAACGTGCGTTGATATGCAGTGGATGCCGCTTATAGTCGGACCGAGGTAAGTTACCTATAATGTCCTGTAGGTTTACTTATTTGTTTGGGTGGTTCGCTCTGGTTGTCAAGGTAGGAAATACCTGGCAGAACGCGGTGAAACTGGAACAAACGAACAGCGTATCTTACCAGCACACCATGCGCCCAGGTGCTTCAATGGTGAAATCAATTGAGAATCAAGCAGAGCAATGGAGATGTACACGAAAAGTGAATTAGACCGTGAATGGAGATTGTTGTAAATCAAAACTTATTCGAGCCAAACGATCTTACTCGCTAAGCAATGCACAGTCTGATGTAACTCTCTCGCAAAGCTGCAGTTCTCTGTCACAAGCTTGCAGATGTTTGTATCAAATGAGAAACTGCTCAATATTTCTGTGAATATCTAGCTTCACCCATATCCGCTTTAGAAACAGTGGAAAACGATCCACTGTCGAAAACTTGGCTGCGATTTGCGGCAGGCAACTCGAAGTCATCGTGCTCAACTCGGAGACTGACGCCCAAGAACTTATTGGATCATATGAGCAGGTATCTATGACTTTCTTGTTGAGGAGGTCTACTTTCCGAATGCACAGCCGCATTTCAGGTGATCGATGGCTCAGCCCTATCTGCAGCAAAGTCGTCATTGTGTTCGCTGCTGAGCTCCCACGTTGATGAGAGTTGTTTGAAGAAGATGAACGTTGCAGAGGATGTTGTACAACTGGAAATCGCAGCCGAAACGGCTCTAATTGAGCTAAGCACCAACCACCCCGACTTAGTTGAGGAATGTCGTGAACTGCTTGCTTCTGCTGCTCGGACAGCAGTGCGATTTGAATGGATTGACAGCGTCTTCGTAAGAGCGTATTTGAATGGGCATTGGTTGTTGATCGAGGACGTGAATCTTTGCAGGTGAGGGGTATTCTCTAGTATCACAACAATCAAGTTCGTACATCTTCTTTTATGAGCAATTGGCGTTATTTGTTCGACAGGTAGCACTGGTCCTATTTATATTTATTTCTTCTTCTTATTTCTTTTTCCTTGAGGCCCTATATGAGTTTTTTCTTTTCGCAACGGGACTTACTGCTGTACATTTTCAAAACAGTAGAACTGCTCTTCATAGGGAATCAGTTCAACCGAAGGAATCACCATCTACGCTTCAGCAGACCTATTAATTCTGACCTAGATAGCTTGATGTAAATTTAGGCAGCCTTTTGAGTCTTTTTCGAATTCTTTTTTCACGGTGTCTTGAAAACCTCACTTACTTTAGTCGTCGTAAATTTTTCAGTGCGGCTGTCCTAGATCGATTGAATAGTTGTTTGGAAAGTGATGGACGATTGGTCATATCAGAACGGCAGTCATCATTTACAGCACTCGAGCCTCATCCGAACTTTAGGTGCGCACTTTTCAATTTCTTTCAGTACCTAGAGACTTGGGCCGGCGTGGTACAGTGGTGGGCCGGCGTGGTACAGTGGTAAGAGGCGCTGCTGCCACCCGCACGGTCGAGCGATCGATTTCGGCCCGGGCAAACCAAGCCTTCCATCCCTCCGGGGTCGGGTAAATTGGTACCAGACTTGTCTGGGAAGGTAAAGACACTGACCTGGTATAGCGGCTGGCCCCCGCAGGTCATTGTATAGGCCAAATACGCATTCACTATGCCTCTACGACTTGAATGGAACACGAATGCGGCGGCGCGTCCTCAGCGGACTGATCAACGCCGGCACCTTCACCTTTACCTTTACCTTTACCTTTACCTAGAGACTTAACGTAGTAGTGTTACCATCTAGTTTGACAACGATTTGCGTAATGTTTCTTTCCACCTTCAATCCGATTCGGAGTTACAGAGTTTTCCTATCAATGGACCATCGTAATGGCGAAATATCCCGTGCGATGAGGAATCGTAGTGTCGAGATGTTTGTCACAAGTGCACAACAATGGAATAGAAGTCCCTCTGATGTGCTGGCTGTTGCGTCGTCCTATGGGAAGACTGTCTCCGCCAAGGTGAGAAATCCTTCAATGATATTTTTTCCTTCTCAGAATCCATTAATTCAGCTCTCCAATATGCTCTGCTCACTTTCCACGGAAAGACAACTACATTTTTGTGCATTGTTGAGTGGAATGTCAGTTGAAGAGGCATGTCGTACGGTGGGATTGGAGTACGCGGACTGCGAAGGTGAGGAACAACGGTGTATCAGCGTTGTTCCTTTCATCAGAGATATTTTCACCGATTGGTCAGTTTTCAACAGGTTCCCAAATCTAACCATATCAAATTTTGAACTTTGTAGCTATGAGGAGTGGTTACTAAACTCGTGGAAGATTTGCCAAGATGATGGTGCCGACTGCACGATGTTTCTAGCACTGCTGTCTACCTCGACGAAGGTTCTACGCGGGAAGTTGATTCAGAAAGTTTTCGGCGGCGATGGTATGCTCAGGAGTTATTTTGTCATTTTTATATTGTACTGGGAAGGTTTTCTATTGAATTTATCACCATATGCGTAACTTATCGAACCCCTCAGCTGCTGTAGCGTCCGTTTGTCAATTCCTTCACTACACACACACACACACACACACACACACACACACACACACACACACACACACACACACACACACACACACACACACACACACACACACACACACACACACACACACACACACACACACACACACACACACACACACACACACACACACACACACACACACACACACACACACACACACACACACACACACACACACACACACACACACACACACACACACACACACACACACACACACACACACACACACACACACACACACACACACACACACACACACACACACACACACACACACACACACACACACACACACACACACACACACACACACACACACACACACACACACACACACACACACACACACACACACACACACACACACACACACACACACACACACACACACACACACACACACACACCATTAGAGCTTATGCTGTCGGTGTTCGACACATTCACGCTTAGAGACATTCATTCAAATAAGTACTTGAAGCAGTGTTATGTCATATCATAATTAAAGTGTGAAATTTTTGTTTCCTTGGGGCATCTTTTGAACATAATAATTTCTTGTCAAAGCCATTGCCCAGATTGAAAACCCGCCATAAACCCCGAATGGCGCTCTGATCGAGATGTAGCCCAAATGTCGCTCATACAATGGTTCATCAACGGCAGAGGAGTTTATTCAGGGTTCATTTGGAGTCCATCATTGTTCACTACCGCGAGGCTACGGAGAAGATGAGCGACGCGCAAACTTGTATTCATGAGCTAGCTTAAGGTTTTTAAGTGTTTATCATAGATATATGCGCGATGCCACTCTAGGTGTACAATCCCCTGCCATTGCAGTGATTTGTGTTGCACCCTGCGTAAACCCCGTAATAATGAATCGAGGTATCAATCTGGGTACATTGCAGGTTCACGATGGGTTTATCATGGATAAATCTGAACCCAGGTCTCTCACTGTATGTTTTCCGTGACTAGAAACTTTACGATTAATGCTTTAGTTGAGATTCATTTTATGAAATGTATGTTATACAACTGTAGTGAGTTTGTATAACACTTTCCTCTTGCAGGCTGCATAACATCTGTCATGATATGATCTGTCATGATATGATTTGGCAAGTCTATTTTTATCTAAAGTAGACTATTTGTAGCATCACATGTGGTGAACCGGCTCCTAGAGATCACACGAATTATGAAAACGTCGAGCTGTGAGATAGATCCTCGCTTCAACCACAACGTGAGCAATACCGAATGTGGAGAGAATATTCAGAGGTGTTGTTGTCAGTTTTCTACAACTTTTATATTGATTATTATCGTGTAATTTCAGATTTGTCGTTGTGACCATATGCGAATGGATATCCTTCGTCATAAACACTGTTGCGGTGTCACCAAACTCAGCTGAGCATTATAGCCGTACCATATCACAATGTAATTACTCTGTGCCTTTGACATCATTCAATCTGTAATTTTTATTGTATTTGCAGTCAATAGAACTGCCATCGGCTTCAAAAACCTGCAGCTCATTGCCAAGGTGGTGGATGCCATTGTCACCACGTTGAAAGAAGCCTCGCATCTGGGAGGTGAAAATGAGGTTCCTTATTCCCACTTCCTGCAATATGATCGGTATCTACCTTTTGACCAAAAAGTTGGTGTTATAGGTTTTTTCATACTGTCTGCGCCTCGCACTCTTTGTTGTTGCTTCTCGCCGTCCGTTGGATCCTCGTACTGGCTGTGCTCCTCTCTATCTGGCTTGGGATGAAATACGTGAACAAAGCCAAATGAGGTCTGATTTGTACCTTTTGTCACCCTACTTCATTCCTGAAAATATCCCTTTCTTTCTTTTGCCTTCCATTAAGGTAAGATAGGCGACAGGCAGCAGTTACAACACTAGTGCTTTTTGAGCATGTTCCGTCACCTGAATCTATTTGATAGAAAATTAATGATACTACGTGATATCTCATTTTCCTGTTTGTGATTTTTCAGAAACTGCGATTACTGCAGAATTGAAGGATTAATTGTTCTCGATTTACCAATTTCTCATGTGACTGAGAGCGGGGAGTATGGGAGCTCAGACTCAGGAAAGATGAACATCGGTGATCACATGGTGTTAAGGTCTAACACAAGTTCGGACCGTTTCTAGATATGTTCGATCTTTCATTTTTCCTTAAACAAAATATGTTGCAAAATCACTATTATGATCCCACAGTTGCTGAGTACATGTCGCCATCTTTCTTGTGAATGAAAAAAGATCGCTGACGATAACTAACGAGGGAAGCTTGTTAGCGCTAAGTGAAGATTCGTAACGAAATCCATATGAGCGTGTAGGGCTTCGCACGAGAAGTGCAACGATGTGTTCACCAGGTACTTTCGCAACCTTAGTGGCAGTGCTGTGGACTCGAAATCTGATGGTGGGGATCGGTCCCTTCGTCAGGCTTTTCTTTTGTTTTCATGCGCTAGATTCCAAATTACGCTCCTTCTGCAATATTGTCGCAGGTTCGTGATAGAATCGCGTTTGGGACGAGTATGGTCAACAGAGTACGCACAGAGGACAAAATCTTCTAGCAATTATGTACGTGACAAATACTTACCGTATCGAACCCAAATCGATCCCAAACTCAGAAACTAATGTCAGATTCGTGTTCAGCGCCCCGAATAACCCCCGTACACGAAGTTTGGGCTAAATCGGTGATTTCGACCCAATCACCTTACTTTGACTACGAACGGCTAGAAAAAACTCCCAATGGAGGATTGCATATGGTTCCATTGGTTTTATTTTCTTGTTCCCTATACACTCTCGTTTTCAGACAAGACACCAACTCACGGAAATCAGCGTTGTGTAAACTAGTCGAACAGATGAGCGAAGGCTGGCCGGTGGATGCACATGCCAACTTCATCAACAAATATCTGCCGTTATACAAGGAACATAGGCAGGTGGAGCCATTTAGGAGCGCGGAAGAGTTTGAAAGGTTGGTCTTCAAATAGTTTTTAGAGGATTTCTCTCCAGTTATTCTGTAGTTTTAGACAAGATTTTCTTTCACAAATCAGTTGAGAAAACGATAAAATTTTTAAAGGTTTTCTTCTCTTGTGCTGTCACCCACAAACGGCTCAGATCAGTTTGAGCCCATGGACATTACCCGTGAAGATGACAAAGGACATATCGCTGTTGCACAGACTGAATCTCCTATCACGAAAGCACTGAACCTTGCGTCAGTAGTCCGGGAGATTCAAAGATTCTTTAGTACTGGTGTGGTTCACAAAGTGAGTACACAGCAAATGCTTTTTGGATTGAGAATCTTATGGATGGTTTCTTATTTCAGCCGGCGAGTGTGTTCCGCAGCCAGGAAGTGTTGAACGTTATAAACTGGCGTGATGAGATTAGCAGAAGATTCGCTCACGGGATGGCGTTGATGAACAGCGAGTTGTTCGAAAAAAAGAAGGTGATGTTGTTGTTTTTCATAGCAATGCTTGGTCTATGGTATCTTCCTTTAACATTTTTGACATTATGTGCAGAATTTTATCCTATAGTGTTGTCTATCAAAGCTTTTGAACAGTTTTGAATTTTCGCAAGAAACCCAATTGTGATCGACGGAAACAAATTTCCTTCGATAAGCAACGGCTTCTTACCGTTTCCATCATTTCGTGGGTTTCGAGTTGATTGACATGACTTAGTGACATGTTGTGAATAACCAAGAGCATGTAGCGACGTCGCACCGCTTTAACGGTGGATCCCAGAATATGTCATGAAATTAGGCACCTAGAAATTCAGTTTTGTCGGTTACTAGAGAGATATCACGAACAGCTTAGAAGTTTCAATGTCGCTTTGACTTGGTCGTAGCTACCCGAGCTAGAATATCGTTTTGGAATAAAAGTGAAGGTTCTCAGACTGCCCCTATTTCAGGTTCTGTCGTTGAACTGCATTGACGCCTTTTCCGCAGTGTTCCTTTCGTTCTGGAATGAAATCAACTTCGATTCATCACTGAGCTCACTCTCGGTCTCACATCTCATGCAAAGTGAACTCAGAAGTCTCGCCACACAACTTTGGCGTCTCGCTTCGAATTCACCGATCGTTTCCCACCTTGTCAAGTAAGCTCTATTGATCTCGAATTCGATGGGCTGCAGCTGTACTGCTTATTCGTTTGTGTTGTAGAGAAGAACTGATGTGTGCGATAAAGGGCCTCCCGGGTTGGACAACTGACTGTTCCGACATAGGCGACGGCTGGGAAGGACGTTTACAGACAGGACTGATCATCATGTCAAATGTATATTTTCTTTACTCTTACTTTCTCTTTATACGTGCGTTTTTGAGAACATATGGTTTTACACATCAAGATATCACAGCCATCGCTCCTATCGGTGGTATATTTGAGCGTAAACGGATACATTTCAGGCCCTTCCACCCGCCGAAACGCTGGATCCCGTTATATTTGAGGAGGAGAAAAGTGCTTATCAGGCGAACGTTTTCGACGCTGTCAACAGGCCGCTGACTGTTTTATCGAAGTGGCGAGACATGGTTTCGAGGTTATTTTTCAATTTGTCCCTTCTGAAACAGTTTTTTATTGGAATTAGCACCCTTCCACGCGTGGAAACAGGGATGAAGGAGAGCAGGGCGTGGATTCATGAATGGTCTATACAAAAGAGACTCCGAATGGCTCACAAGCTGTGGTTCATCAACGCGTGCAACGGGTTTTATTCAAGGTTTATCCAGGGTTTATACGAGGTCTTACACGTCTCTTTTGCGCGGCGATGTTTCGAAGACCACAAAACAGTAATTCTGGATAAACCCTGCTGTGCGTTGGGTGAATCACCCAGCGCTCGAGGTATATTTTGGGGTTAACGGCTGGTGTACATTCATGAATCTGTTCCCGGAAGAGATTCACGAACGTGGATAGGCCGGTTAGTGATCATGGCCCGATCTTTGTGTTTTTTATTAGCTTAAATCTCTCTTTTTGATACATTTGACAAGCTTTGTTTGATTTCCTTTGATGCTTACATCTCCAGACAACCGCCCGAATGCGACTCCTGCTCCGTTCATCCAGTTATTGCTTCTTTGTGGGACATTCGAGAAGAAATGAAATCAGTATTGGAGCAGCTGCAGGACAAGCCGGTAGTTTTCCGTCAGGACGCCAATCAGGTACTTTCTGGTGGTTTCGCAACGAATAGCTTTTGCAGACAGCGACCATGTCATTACTGTTACAGTACACATCAATGTGCAAAGAAATGAGGTCGTTCTATGGCATTGTGTCAGCTGTCGTGCCCGTTCTACACAAGTTGAGCAGCGATGCCGACAGTCTCCGTGTCGAATTCGACTCCTCTCAACTGTCTGTGGCTGCCGCTCAGCTGCGCTCGTTCGCAGTCAGCGCTTCTGGATTCTGCAGGGTAAGTGGGTGACGATCTATCAGTAATCGATTTCGTCGGTGCTTCGACATTGACTTGTAGGAAGGACAGGATATTATGACCAAAATGAAACAAACCAGCAGTCAACTCGTGGAGAATTTCGGTTTCTTTCTGTAACAGTGTGCTATTCCAATAAGTGGAATTGTATGATACTTTATCAGTTCTCTTTGCAACCAATCATAATGGCGCGGTTATTCACCGATATTGCATTGGATATTTTCTTCCGCTCACCAAAAAGCTATTTGGATAATTTTTAAACAACTCAGTATTTTGGCTACCAATGCTGTATTATTACGTAGGCCATTCACGCAACTCATTTCATAGTCTCATACCGATAGTTTGCTAGGTATAGCGGACTGGAGAGTATGAAGAGAATGCTCGACTGTGCTATTCCACTTATCTGGACGCAGTGAATCACTCAATTCAAACTATGTAGTGGGTAACGATGTCTTTTAGAGTATGCTGTCGAAATTTGGATCATTCCTGGATGTGTCCATGACGTACATGCTCGGCCTAGAGATATTCTTGTCTGCTCTTCACGAGGCTTGTGACCTTATCGAAGCGTCGGAGCGAAGACGAGACCTCCAAGTCGCCACTGCTTTTCCTCCTAAGTTCGAGGTCAGGTTCTGGTGGTACTACGTTATTTTCTGCTTGTAAATTGCTCCTTGTCAGGTGAAGGTGTCGGCGAAGGGTCTTCATAGCTCTGAGCTGCTCGCGTGGTGTTGTCGTGCAGCGTCGCCGATGCCTTTGCGGTTGAAGGCGGCCGTGGTGCGACAACAGTTGTCTTCTGCTGAAGAGGTCCAGTGCAACCTCGAATGGGTCCGACAGCAGTGGCAGAAATGGTGACTCCTATAAAATCATAATGTCGTTGTGAAATGGACCATTTTGTTTTAAAGGTATGAACGGAACGTTGCCAAAGCTGCAGAAAAGGACTTCGTTTACCGGACGAAAACTGAAGAGGAGAAGGAAGAGCTCGATGTTCTGGAGTTCTTTTCTGAGGTGGGTGATTTTACTCAGGATAGATTTAGAAAGGGAATGATGGACTTCATAGTTTTAGGATCGTTCTCTGTGGTTCTTGTTTGCCACCTGAAAAGTTCTGTTGTCTTTCAGCAGGAACAATCACAAGAAGTAATTACTGACGACGATTTGCTCGCCCTTCTTGATAGTGAAACAGAGGCTGACTGTGGTGGCACTGACTTTAATTACGCCACTGCTCTTCTTTGGCTTCGCCATGTTCTATCTGGTGTTGGGTACTCTGACAAGAATCTGCAAAGTGCAACCATAGGCAAGTAATCGGTTCAAATTTTATGGTGGATGTTTCTAGCAAGTCGGAAATGAAACCCAATACGTTCATGTTATGAAATAAGTCTTATTTGTGAAAGTCGGTGAGGGCTCGAGTGTTTTAACATAAAGTTTTTCAAGGTTCTGATCTTGTTCTTCTCGAGGAGCTGGTATCAAGAACAAGCACAGAGAAGGAATCTGCCATCGATGTTTATCGTACTGCCTCGCTCACCCAGTTCCGTCGTGCGGCTGAAGTGCTTGAACCTCTTGCAAAGAGAACGCGCGTTATAAAAGAACGATGGCCTGAGGTTGGTGTGTTGTTACTCGAACTTAATTCGCGGATAGTGAATAATACTCGATATATATGTAGTGCACCTTTGGTTACCTCTCTTACTCTGGCTATGCTTTCTATATACGTTCAGTTCGCCACTTATATCATTATGAGTTTTGCCATATGGGCGGAGATGTCGATGCTAACTGGACATAAGTAATTCTAGACTAAAATAATTCGGTTTCGCCATCCTTAACCCCTGGCGCGAAGTCTGAAAGGGCTCTAATTCAGTAGCGTAGCGTACTTCAGGCCTTTATAAGTATATAGGTTTTCTCTGCCCACTTGAGAGTTGTTCAGTGTGAAGCTTTTATTCCTTTGAAAGTATTACTGTGAAATTCACAGATCTAATTCATCATCAGGTTGATGACTAAGTTTGTCTTTTCGAAATATGCGTGACGTTTCCACCTATTTTCGCGCAATCTTTGAATTTTGGTACGATCTTGTGGTGACGAGAATTATGCAAACCTGTGTATAGAAATCGTTTTAGGTTTCGTACTGCAGGGTAACCGAAAGATATTTCTTCGCCACAATGAAAAATCTTAGCTTAGAGGTGATCTATTACTGAAAAGACCATCTTTTGCATCTTTTGCAGCAAGTTTCTCTGGCGTCCATTCTGGAGTCGATTAACAATTTCTTCAATGTTCATTTGTGTACATCACTCGCCAAGATGTCTGTGCTGTTCGAAAACATCATCGGTGGGATCTAAGCGTTCACACAATTTTCTATTTCATAGAAAACATTATTATTCAGAGCAATGCGAAGACTGGGAGAAAATTGCCGACAGAGAGAATTCTCTCCGACACGAGCTAGCACCAGTGAGGGAATTGCTTGTGGAGTGGAAGAAGATGGAGGTTCGCCCCATTTTTCATATTTTTGCGGCTACGCAGGAAAATCTCTTGACTTTGTGTGGCATCTGTAGTTAGTTCTGTACTTTAGGTTCGAACATGGGGAGAAGTTCTGAATCGTGTTGAGAAAGATGGTCGAATGCGGGCGCAGCTTGTGGCATTCCCGCTTTTCGACGCGTTGTTCAAGAACGAAGGTGAGTCTTTTGGATAGTGATTTTTGTGGGTTTTCGCTTGACTGACTGAAGCTCGCTATACTGTACGAATTACTTTTATAGTGGTGATTTTTATATTTCGTTGGTAGACTTTTGGGTGAATTCGCCTTCTATAGAGCCTCAACAGATCAGTGATCTTATAGGAATCGAAAGAACACGATTTTTCGCATCAAATTTCGAGATTATTTCTAGTTTCTGTGGAGTATCTATATTTCATGAGGTTCTAGATAGTTTCAGATGCGGGAGCTGATAACGCTCTGATTGCAATGTCAACCGAGTGGATAACCAATGCTTCACTTCTGGATTACAACGTGCGGTTAAGAAGTATTCGCTGCCTTGCCGAATGGGCGAAGCTGTTAGGTCGCCAACAACTTTCCGAGCAACTTCTTTCCGTCAGCGGTCATTTTGAGCAGTACCTGCCGTTGGTTGAGGAGAGTCTCCGACAAGCCCGGTAGAGTCGTACCATTCATCCTTCTCTTTCGACCTGTTGGAAGTGGACTTTTCATCTATAAATAGCGACTTTTTTTAGAGAACCAGCTGATCACGCGCTCAAGGATTACGTTAGAATTGTGAAATTCAACGATCTCAATTTATGGAATATCAAAGCCTCGTCGCAGAAAGCACATACACATCTGTATAAGATTGTGAGGAAATTTCGGGTCAGTGACAACAATCTACAGTTGTAATTTTGTTGAATCTTTGTTTACTTTAATGTTTTTTTTTGTTCTAGGAAGCAGTAGGCGTTCAAGTTTCTGATGTGTTCGACAAGCTAATGGTTATGGATGAAGTAAGCGATGTATCGCTGCCGTCACTTCCCGAGTGTAACTTGAGCGGTCGCAGCCGACGAGCTCGCCAACTTGCGAACGATGTTATAACAAAAGGTTTGTGTTTTCTGTCTTGCCATACTGTCTTGCCTGTGAAAATTCAAGTTTGGAAATCGCTAGGACCTATTTATTTATCCTTGTATATTACGGCTCGGAGAGTTGGCCCTAACAAATTTCGATAACAATCAGTGCAGTGCACTACTTTTGATTATTTTGCTTTTCTAAAAGAATTCTTCTAATGTCAAGACAGTCATATTGTCAGTGTCTATTTGATTCAGTTGACTCTTTGCAGTTGATGGATATTGTAATCCACTGTTTGTGAAATCATTGAATTTTCGCTGGTTTTGTATGAACTCTGACTTAAAAATAGTCTGGTTCGTTTGAAATTAGACTTTGCTTGGATTCTTTGAATTTTCATTGATCTGTAATTACCCGCAAACCGTATACGTTTTGTAGCTACAACAATCTGCGATGTTAGTGCTGCCGTTGAGCTTATGGAGCAGACTAAGACGTGTGATGGTTCTATCCGTGAATTGATCAACTACCAAGGAGACGACGAGCAAAAGGTGTGCACCACATTTTGATTATTCGTTCGTAGTGAAGTAAAATATCATCGAAGGTTTGATGAAAAGTTCTGCTGGATTGATAGAGATAATATGAAATGGTCGACCGACAGGTATTATAGCAAATGATGATTCCCAGAGCAATGTGAACGCAATAACCGGATTTCTGTCCAGTATGTTGGTAATGGTTTGGAGGGAAGTCTTGGTGGACGGATAAGGTAAAAATAAAATGAATGGCGTTGATCGGTCGGTCAAAAATCATCTGTCCTTTGGGAATTGTAGAGTTATGATGACTATAAAATGTAAGATGTAAAGTGACTTGCGAGACTAGCTGCTGCAAGACAGCGGCTTCGTCATCTTCTCGGTCAACTTCGATTTACCCAACCCCGGCGGGATGCAAGGCCTGGTTAGTCCGGCAGATGGTCAATCGCTTGAGCACGCTTGTGAAAGTGGCACATCTCACCACTCTTTTCGTGTAGTGGCGAAATATCTAGAAGAGGGGGGGGGGGTTCGTAGACATAGGAGATTGGGGCGCGAATGAAGCAGGAGAATGGAAGTCCAGTGTTGTGATTAAGGCAAATATGATGAAATGGATGTGTAACAGAAACAGGACAATTAGGTGAGAGATATGGTTGCACTGCCTGCACCATTTATGCCTCGTTTAAGGAGAAACAGCAAGGCTACGCTCGGAATTCCCGGCAACGAGCGGTCGCATTGGTGATCAAAGAGTCTCAGAGCATAGGATTGAACGCACGCAAAGCCATGGTGCTCGATCCGGAAGCGCTAACACGAAATTCTCTAACGGATGTGCACTTGGATGTAGGCGAAGAGGTTAGTTTTTCTTCTTTACCAGTGGTTTCATAAAATGATGCCTTCGATTCACAGCGATATGTACGAAAATGTGCTGGTGGGCGAAATGCCTCTATTCGCAAAGCCGTAGCACCCAATGATCAGCTCGGCGTGGCTACTAGAAAGCATCTTGTCGGAATTATTGGTTAGTTGCAAAGATCATATTATTCGAAGTGTGAACATTTAACTTCTCATTCCTAGTACTTATTATCCTGTTTCTTGCCGTAACATTAAAATTATATGTTTCCATCACAGATTACGGTATGGCGTGGATATTGAAGTGTCATAAGAAGCTTGCTAAGTGGGAACAGTCGTGTGCGCTCCTTTCTCGCAAAAGCTCTGATCTAGAGCGCCTGCGGAGAAATATAGAGGTAGTTCCTTGTTTTATTTTCACTGCTATTTGCAAATATAAAAATCCATCACCCTCGTTAGAGCCCAACCTTTTGCATTCGTTCGAGTTACTTATTTATTTATTTTACACTGTTACGTGTGCCAAGTGAAACATACATGAGTAATACTAAACTGAACTTTAACTAAAAACGGAAATAAAGTGAAATGTTAGTAACTTATGCTGCATCCTAGTCTTCAACAGGAGAGAGACCAACGCCATAGTGTACGAATGAGCGCGAGGAAAACTTTCCTGGTCCCGTTAGAGGATAGTCGGTTAGTATCACTGCTGCGTTGGGTGCTGTATCTTTTCGAAAGAATAGTAACTTATGTCTTCGAAAAGGTGGTACTATACATTCAGCTTACCATACAGATCACGCAGAGGTAATGAGAGTGTAAGGCTTTTCGTTGGATTAATTTTTATGGGAGGTTCAGTGTTCTATCTGTTCTATTTGTAAAAGTCCGTTCTTTACCCATGTACACACTGTATGCCCCTTTATTATATAGTAGGACAATTAAACTGAACAGGGAGTTGGATTTGTCAAGCCCTACGTCATTGCTTAATGTGGTTGAATCCAACGCTACATATTCTTGTAAATTTACCTTACTACTTATTTATTTTCATGTCATATTCCTTCAGACTGGCTCTTTCGTCGATCATCAGCGCATTTCCTCTATGTGGCAGTTAATCCATGAACGCAGCGCTAAACTGCTTAAACTTACCGATGCCATGAAGAAAAGGATCTCATTGGTACCAGAGATGGGAGCAGAAGCAGAACAAGGTTTCCTTGCTAGAATATAACTTTTTTCGGAGTTCTTATTTCCTTAATTAAAGATACGAGTAGTTGGGAACATCCTCTGTCGCAACTTCACTCGAGTAGTGAGGAACTGGAAACGCTCCGTAGAACAGTAGCAACGGCCCATTCGCTCAGCTCGAAGATACAACAAACGTCAAAGCTTCTCGCTGAATTCAATGACGACATCTATGAGGTGTAAGTGTTCAGTAGCGTTTTTTTTCTAACCTTATTTATATAGTGGGACCCTATAAATGACAACACTTTTATTTTCAAATATTGCAGGTCATTGGTCGAATCTTCTATGAACCTGATCTCGGTGGACCTCGCTGAACTGGCCAACTGCCTAGAACCGCTCCAGAAGTGGTTCGAATATGAAGCTAGTGCAGCCAAAGAAATCTGGAAAGAAATCATCTCGACGCTAAAGGTACGCGATCGTTGCCTCATTCCGGATATGATGCCCTGTAATTATCAATCTCTGGAAATTTTTTCAGATAAATTCAATTGATACGACAACAGTTGTCACTTCGAAGAATTGTGCCCTCCTTTTTATTCAAAACTTATACCAGTCCATTGTGAAGAACGCAAGTGCCACTGAAATGCGACTTATGGATAGATTGGACTTCGCTTTAGACGCATTATCGTCGTCTGGTATAGAAAAGGTGAACATCATTTTGTTTTAAATTACTTTTGCGTGCTTGAAATTAACTTCAGGTTGTTGCCTGGGTCTCACAAATTGTTTCCGATGCAGCGGTCGGCATCATGCCAGAGTGTCTAGATGAGCTTGCTGGTCTCCTAAGGGTCGTTGCGTCTTTGTTTTCCGCAATGAGAAAGTTGCTCGCTGGAGCACTTCAGGCATTCGCTATTCTATACTACACGGTTGTGTCTATGAGCATGCAGCTGTTCGAAAAGGTGACTTTCATTTGTCATCAATTCCCGTCTGATTGATCCTCTCTTTCGCATATCACCGTTCTCCCACTCTTTTTGGCTTCTATTTCGTTCGTTTGCTAAAGTGGCACCTCAGTTAGCAGAAAACTTACAAGGTCGCCACGAGGTTGTGGACTCCACCATATTTCCGATTGTAGTCCGATTCATGCTTATCTTCAAGAATTTCGGTCTAATGTCGATTTCCACGAATCAGAAACCTGCGAACCGGGATCCGTGAAAGGTATACCCAAAACGAATGCTGAATGGTGAAAAATCGTGGTACATCAATGCTCGCAACGAAGGTTATTCACGGTTTATTGGTGGTATCAAACTCTTTCACCTTCATGAAACACTGTGCTGGAATAGCGAGTAAAATGATTTATCAATGCACTGTTGGGTTATCAATGCACTGTTGGGTTTATTAGGGGTTGATACAGGGTCGACTGCAGCTCACTGGTGTAGTGAGGATTGGGTAGCCTCGAAGTGTAGGGATTGGGTAGCCTCGCGCTGTTGGGGTTATCCGTGTGTTCACCGCGCTAGTATGTGGTGTCAGAAGTCCTATAGATCTCGAACGAACCTCGAATAAACTCCAGTGCGAGCGTTGATGATTCTGTGCTTGCACGCCATTCGGTGTTCATTTCGGGTATTCGAATCAGTGATTTGGACCTTGATTAGATTCACCCTGTTCACCTGTCATATTTGCAAGCTCTTTCGTTTGTTACGCGTGAAATTTCATGACTGTTTACTAATCCTACACTTTTGTACTTCATTCAAAATATTTTGTTAAAGGGCTACATCAACCCCATACCGAAGGCCGAAAAACAGGAGTCTGGTCAAGGAAATACAGAGGAAGCTGGAGAAGGTATAGTGCGCAAGAGCCTGACGGGTGCAGAAATGTGGTGCATGAAATTATTCCCACGATTTAGGTGGTGGTATGGGTGAAGGAGAAGCGAGTAGCAGTGCCAAAGATGTCACCGATGAAATGGAAGAAAGTGGTCAAATCGAGGGGCTTCAAGACGATGAGGTTGAGCCGCCTTCAGGCAGTGCTGGGCAAAATGAGAAACCGATCGAAATGGAAGAGGTGAGCTTCAGAAATACTTGAAATCTTATTTGTTCATCGCTCCCCCATGTTTGTGTTATTTTCTATAAGCGAGATGATTTTGTGAGCGAGATGTTCTATTAATTATCTTAGCGAAATAATTGAAAAGCTGCTATGAACTTTCTTTTCATATTTTTTATACTATTGTTCCTCCAGTTTGACTTCTCCTTTTGTTTTTCTTTCTTCCTTCATTTTTCCTTTCTCTTCTTTTTTTCTACTTTTTGTTTGCTTTTTTGTCTATATAAACAAACTATGTACTTTGTAGGACTTCCCGGAAGACATTCAAGACATTGACCGTAACGAAGCTGGAGAAAACGAAAAAGAGGACGAAGAGAGCGAAGAAGAACCTGAGCCCGAAGATCAATTAGGAGATGTACGGTTGTCATTATTTCTCGCATTCTCGTGTGCACTATTATTACAATTTTTTCACCAGGTCGACGAGCCCGACGAACAGCAACTCGACCCGAAACTATGGGATGAGAACGAGAAAGATCAGTCTCCGAAAGGGTTGGATAATGAAAGTGCCGGTACGTTTATGATCCTTTAATGATTGTGATTGGATCTTCACAATGACCGTTATCTAGCCGCTGATAATAAAACTAACGAGATGGCTGCAAGAGAAGACGACCCATTGGCAGCGGATGAGAGGGCCGACGAGAAGGACGACAACGAAGAAGATTCGAACGAGCAGTTGGAAGATGATGTCGAGAATGTCGACGAACGAGACCAGGAAAGAGCGGATATGGACGTGGACGAAAACTGCCAGTAAGCCCAACTCCTTTGCAAGCCTCAAAAGAACTCTGGAATAGTTCAGAGAATAAGATTAATGTTCACAATGCGCTAGTTAGAGAGAAACAAAATAAATTAAATACTAAGGTAGTTTTAATGTAGCGTCGGTCTCGTCGATTTCGCTAATCCAATCCATCTAACTTTACTCCGTTTTCATGCGTGGCTGGTATTTCGTACGTAATTTGTAGATTTTTTTAGAATCTCGAGAACATAACGACTTCCTCAATACGTCAGTGTTAGGTGTTTTTCGTTTCACGTCACCATAAAACATCATTCCACCCCTTTATTTCTTTTATTTGCACCTTTCACTATACTCAAGAATATCCCAAAGCAGGTAGTAAACAGTAGCATAAGATATGGTTGTTCTGTTTTAATTTAAAAAATGATTTTTGTAGCATATGTGGTAGTATTTTGTAGTTTGTGGGCCCGCGTGGTGAAGTGGTAAGAGGCACTGCTGACACCCGCACGGTCGAGCGATCGATCCCGGCCCGGACTAACCAAGCCTTCCATCCCTCCGGGGTCGGGTAAATTGGTACCAGACTTGTCTGGGAAGGTAAAGACACTGACCTGGTATAGCGGCTGGCCCCCGCATGTCATTGTACAGGCCAAATATGCATTCACTATGCCTCTGCGATTTGAATGGAACACGAGTGCGGCGGCGCGTCCTCAGGGGACTGATTAACGCCGGTACCTTTACCTTTACTTTTTATTTTGTAGTTTGTGCAGAGGAGTCTTGATACCAACTTGTTTATTATGCGATGTAATCAAGACTGAGCCTAGAAGGGCGGAATTGGTCTTCTTTTTTAGCGGAGGGAGGGCGTGGCTGGAGATCGTCGACGGCGAGGGCACGGCGAGGGTGAGGTGATCGTCGACGACGATATTCCGGCGGGGGCGAGCAGCGGTGGTTTCTGTAATAAGAGATTTAGTGTGATTTTAAGCGACTTGAAATTTGAGGGATTTTTTGAGTGGGAAAGACTAAACCGACCAGTATTTCCTCTTCTCAGCTTGATTGCGCACTACTATGCTCCTGCTGGGGCACAGGAGGAGGTTGTGGGGTAAACTACAATTCTGGCAGGTAACCCCACAATCCCCTGATGCACTGCCTTCAGGCATTGGCAACACAAGCCGAGTTTAGAGGCCTGAAGGGCCGTGGTCGTCGACGACGATAGTATAAACTGAGAAACTTCAAAATTCAGTTTTAAGACGGTTCTGGGGAAGCGTACACAGAGTTTTCCACTACAGAGTACCGGAAAAGAACGAACACACTGACGACGTTGGAGAAGAACCTATGGCTGAAGGTGAAATCGAGGACGGCGACTCATCGGACAATGAAGAAGAAAATGACGAAGAGCCAGACGGAGGAAACGAGGAGGATTCACCCAATCGAGAACTGGTGCGAAGTCTATTTTTCTCAATGATGTTCAACATTTTTGCTGATTTTAGGAGCCTTTGGAAGACAACGATATTACCCAAAATGCACCTCCTGGTGAAGAAGAAGGTCAGGATCAGAAGGACGAGACGGAAGCTGTTGAGCAAGGTTCAGGTGGAGAACAGCTCAAGGAGAAGAATGATCAGATCGGTGGTGTAAATGAAGACGAACTTAAAGAAAATGAAGAGAAGAAAGGGGAGGGGCAGAGGTAAGTCGTGTCGGCAGAGGTATACAACCATGTGTTGTAGCATGCAATTGTCTTTTCTAGCAAGAGCAACGATAATCGAGAGGCCAGTAAGGGCACAGAAACGACCGCGAATGCGGAGGATGCGAACAAAATTGAAGTGGAAGAAGAAGATGACGAGAAGAAAGCCGAGCGGAAAAGAGAGCTGGCTCAGGACGTCGGTGAACTTGAGGACAAGCAGGAGGGTGAAGGTGAAGTGGATGAAAACGCGTCACAAATGCAAGATGCACCAACTGCAGAACGTCAGGTTTGTTTTGAAGAATCGTCTGCTTTTTACTTCAGCGCCAACCCACATTTTTTGATAAGGTTATGGTCACTGAGCTCACTGGTGGGTTGATAGACTGATAAATGGGCGGATAGAATAAAATCACTCCCGCTAAATTTATCCCTCTTTCATTCTATTTCTCATATTTCTTTGTTTTCTAGCGATTTCATAAGTTCTTGGGAACTGACATTAGCGTTTGGCGTAGACTTTCTAGAACGCCTCATTCAAAAGTTCGACATTAGGTATTAGCTCCGACTTCACTATGGTGAGGAAATTCTTTTCGCCTAAACTTGGGGTTACTTGCGATGTTTCTCACTTATTCAACATCCGTTTTCGCAATTCCAGCCGCAGATCACCCTCATCGTTTGAGGGTCGTCTCGCCAGAATCGTGGATATCATTGGAACTTCGTCTGGGTATGCTGTCTAAGACATCACAGACCACGCATACCATCCATCCTGCTGATAGGGCCAGAACGAAGTGTGCGGTTTGATAGGAATAGTCAGAATCGTGATCATCATCTCGACGAACTATTCGAAGTTTATGGAAAATCGATCACTCGAGACGACCACGCTAGTTGGAAATATCAACAGTTAGGATGGTCCTCGGTCAAATTAGGACGATATCAGCTTTCCAAATAACCCTTGACGAAGTTCGTGGAATTTTCTGTGCCGACGCCACCCCAGTGGAGTCGGAATATTTGACTGGTTTCAAAGATTTCCCTCTGGCTTCATCGAAAAAAAAAAAGCCGCTCCAGTAAAATGTTTGGCCCCATTAAATGGTTGTTGGACAGTAGTTGTTGGGAGCAGGATGAATTGTGAAAGACCTTAGAGTAATGGTATTGTCCAGCTAAGCAACTTCTTCTTAAGATGGTTGGCGCTGGATCGCTGGAAGACGCAAAACAGTCGAAGATGGACGATTCGGCCACTAAAGCGCGGGAACAAAAGAAACCTGAGATGGGCTCAGAAGAAGCTTCTGATGCAGTTCTCCAAAACGACGATACAATGGAGGAAGTGCAACAGTCAGCAATTCATCTCGCCCCTGAGCAGATGTTCAACTTGGTATGGAAGTGTTACAACATAGAATTTGAGCCACCGTTGTTCTCACCGCTTTTCAGGTGGAGGAGCTCACAAAAGAACTCACTGTCAGCTCAATTGCCGAAAAGACAAGTTCGCAAGAGTTGGAGCGGCGTCGAAGTGAAGAGCGAAATCTCGCTGAAGCAGAGCAGTTGTGGACGGCAATGAGCCAGACGGTTGCGATTCTTGCTGCCGAGCTAGCCGAGAATCTCCGTTTGATTCTGGAGCCACAGAGAGCAAGCAAAATGCAGTGAGTATCGAAAATTGTACTTTCGCCGTGGGCCGTGATTCTGGAATACACGACTACTACCTCATTCCAGGGGCGACTATAAATCGGGCAAGCGATTAAATATGCGGCGCCTTATTCCCTACATTGCCAGTGATTACCGAAAGGATCGCATCTGGATGCGAAGAACTAAGAAGGCTCAACGGGACTACCAGGTATGTTGAACACCATTTGTAGTACATTTGAATGCTTGTGCGACTCTCAAATCACGGAACCTGAGGTTGGAGTCAAAATAGCGCAAAATATTAGTGTGACAAATGTTAGGTTCTCAACTGTGTTCGCTTTTTGAGTACGATTGGCTTTGGCAGACAGGTTAGAGCTAGACGTGTAGAGCGTTGTCGGACTATCATCGGTGGCGGGAGTCGACCACGGGACGGACCTCCAAATTTGAATCTTTCTGAAAGAAAATGCACTGCTTCGGCTGACAAATGATTTACGTCAATTAGCTTCTGCTTTTAGGTTCTGATCGCCGTCGACGACTCAGCGAGCATGAACGAAAACAAAATTCATCAAGTACGTGTAGCGGAAAAAGTTTCATTAATTGCTCTAATTTTCATAGTTTTCATTATTCCTCTTTATACTATTTCAATATGAATTGCCGAATTTCATTGGTCATCCAAGAAAAATGGAAAATGTAATTTTAGTATTAACAAACTACCTCACGTTTAACTCACGTAACTGCATAGAACATAACAGGCCTTATGGTTGTTGCCAATACCTTATGGTCTTGCTGAAGTCATAAGGAGTCTATCGGCATACTTGCATTCTTTTCTTTTTTTCTGAGGATTATTTTTAGTGCCGATATATATTGCAGTTACCCTATTGCCGTAGTTTTCCAATTTTCAGTCGTGTGTCTGCTTACACCTCTATTGTTCCTTGTCGTAAATTTGTCCCTCGTTTGGCTCTATCTTCTTTATTCCATTTTTCAATATTTTATCACGACTAACCCGCTTCTCACAACTTTTTGAGCAATTGAAGGTGACGTGCGAGTCTGTGTGCATCGTCGAAGACGCTCTGCGAAGGTGCGATGCCGGTGCAGTATCAGTTTGCTCGTTCGGAAGTGATGTGAAGATAATCAATGCCTTCGGTGATCACATGATACCAGGACCGGAGCTTCTGCAAAAGGTTACTCATACTCACAACTTTCCAAGCCCATCGATGTTATATCGTAGAGTATATGCATCATTTCAGCTGACTTTCAACCAGTCATCCACCGATCTACTTTTGCTGCTTAACAAGGCAAAACAACTACTAGAAGACGTGAGGACACCAACCAGTGAGCATTTGCTCATTATAATTTCCGATGGTAGAGGAGCTCTGGCGCAAGGTGTCGATAAGGTATGCGTTTTATCGCTACTACTTCGCAGCTGTTTGTTTCGTAGTTTATCTCAGCTTCTCGATTGCAGGTGAAAGCGGCTTTGTCAGCACTAGAAGGAGTTACTGTGCTATTTATTATCCTTGATTCTGGGCCAAAGTCGATTTGTGACCTTTCCGTCGCTTCTTTCCAAGGAGACAATGTTGTGAGTTCGAGCATTGAGTTAATAACTTCATGAACTACTTATCCCATGAATCTTTCACTTATCTGCTTCGTGTCGGATTATAGTTTCAAATCTAAAGAGCGACGCACCGAGGTGTCTCATTGTTTTCTGTGCATTTATAACATTGTTATACAAGGTCTACGAAAAACGCATGCACTCTGTGGAAATGGGGATGCTCAAGTGGACATGCGGATGGACACGACTGGATAGGCTTAAGACCACCCAGTGCGAAAAGCACTGGAGTTTGAGGTTCCTGGAAAGCGACTACGAGGAGCGTCCTAGAAACGATAGAGCGGCGTAATTAAGAACGACCTCAAGGAAGTTGGGGCAACATTTCATGACGACCAGGATAAATGGAAGTGGCGACTATTGACAAGGACAGCAGACCCCGGGTTTGCGTGGGACTAAACGCTAAGGAGATGATGATGATATTGGTTCTCTGACTGGGTGGTGTTGATCATTGTTTTTTTACTCACCAACTATTGTCGTTTGAATGATTAGGCGCAGGTTTTCAAGGATTTGAGGATCGATTTCCACCACTTCATAATGACTGTCTTCTTGAGCTGTTGAACCGAAGCGCGCAACGTGCACGGAATAAGCAAAGGCATATAGAGAAAGAATACCTCCGACAGTGTCAGAAAGTGTTTCGATTTACACTTGATCCGTTTTAAGCGGTGTCAAGGGGGTGGCATGTAATGAAAAGCGCAATATAATTTCTCGACACTTTAGAACATTGCGTACGGTTTTAGCGAAATTCGTGCACTTGAACTTCGGGAAGATAATTTAGACTACGTTGCAGGTCCTTACCCCATATCTCGCCACGTTCCCATTTCCATTCTACGCTATCGTCAAGAAGGTGACACAGCTACCTTCGATTCTTGCTGAATCCATACGACAGTGGTTCGAGATGACCATCGAGACAAATTCTATATAATTTTTAACATTTTATATTATTAATGAGAAAGCACACAGTTGCATTGTTATTGTTACGTTGTTGTTTTGTTCAAGTTGTCACTGTTGCGCTGTACATTTCCTTGTAACCGTGATTGTTGAAAAATTGTTACGAAAAAAATGAAACATAGAATACCAGTTGTATCAGACCTGGCAATTTAGAGAAAGACATACACTCACATATAGATACACAGAAAATCTTCACGTCAAATAGCCTTATCGCACGGTCCGTTTCTTCTTCTTCGTCTCCACCTCCGCGCAACTTTTACGTATTGCTTTACACATATCGTTGTAGTTGAACATGTGGATGTACCTGAATGATTTTAACTCACTCTACGCAATTGTTAGTACTCACCTCTACAAACCTAATATGTCGTCCGGCGATGAAGAACTCGTCCACGGCTTCTTCCTTCTTTGCTCGTAGGATCAATGCATCCCGCATGTGTACATTTGAGGACGTGTCACAATCCATGACAGTACCTGAAGCAGTAGATTCAGTGCAGAAGAAGAATAGTAGTTGACTAGACCAAGATGAAGACTTTCGTCTAGAATTTCTTGTTTTAGCGGATGGACGGCGACGGTAACATAAAAGGAGAGAAGCTTAAACAAAAAATTCATTTAGCACCGCATTCAGATAGCTATTAGCCAGTGAACTTTCCGGAAAGGGAGAAACACCTAAGGACCAAATTTCGAGACATATCCATATATTGATATTCAGTTTGTCGGCTTCTTGATGAAATGAGCTGGATCACCTGCCTCAAGAGTCAACTATCAGTGAGGAAGGACGACGTATTTTGGAAACGAAAAGCAAAGAAATAGGACATCTATCAAATGACGCCAGTGTTGACTTGGTTTGTGTTGGACCTAGATACAGCTTTGGTCCACGTTTCAATGAAACTTTCAGCTTCTTTACGTATCCAACTGGTCTCTGGGCGCGCATGATGAAATGCTGCTGACACCCACACCGTCAATCCTCGCTTGGCTAACCAAGGCTTCCATCCCTCTGAGATCGGGTAAATTGGTACCTGACTTGTTTGACACACTGACTTGGTGTAGCGGCTGGCCCCCACAAGTCATCGAATAGACCAAATAAGCATTCACCATGCCTTTACAATTCTGAATCCTTAGGGAACTTTAGGGAACGCCAATCACTTTACCTTTATCACAATTACTTATTTTCCACCCTACATAAAGCCGTGTTAGCGGTCACACTAAATTAGTAGATACATAAAACCACGCTTCAAGAAGAACCAAATCCTTGATTTAGAATGTAAAAATCAGAAAAGCTAAGCATTTAAAAATGCTGATGTTTTACCACAGAAGCAGGTGATGCCACAGATACCATCCATAGGCCGATAAATTGCACATCAAAGAACAGCTATGCCCAATTATATTGGAAAAAGAAAACACCTGCATATTCGCATGTCAGCGTTTAGGAGAGCACACGTATAACTCACTAACACGATCATAATCTGGCCTCTAATAAAGCTCCATAATTTGCTCCACAATTTCTTCCTTTTATGAAAAATGAATGTTCCAATGCCTAACATTTCTACTCCTTGCGGTTCTTTGCGTTTCTCAGATTACCAGCATTATAACAACAAAATAACGAAACCTCTATTGCTTACCAATCGCAATCGTTCCAGCTCTCAGTTCTACAAGAACTTTTGTGCCAATAAGACCGCGGTGAAAGCTGTGGAGTCCTGTTCTGGCAAATTCTTGCTCGATGAGCGCCGAGTTCAAGGACGCCATTGAGCGTCGATACTCGTGTAATCAAGAAATCAGAAACATACGTACATTCGGTGTAGCATCAACAATCAAAACACCCATTCCACGCACTCGGATGTGAAAGAAATTGTATAATCTAAGTCTACCTTATTGAGGTCGATGCAAAAATGTCGTTTTTCGTATGAATTGTATTCATGCATTATTTCTGGAAAAAGTTTAACTTGGTCACGCTACTCGCCATCTTGAAGCTCGTTTCCTGTAATCTAATTCTTGTAATCGAATACTTGCTAATCGATTTATTTACTTGTTATGTTTGCTACTTTTCTACAGCTTCAAGAGCAGCAAATTTGGGATATGAAGCTCATGTCTATGCGCACTACTCAATGAGATCTCTTATCTACGGACTACATTTTTTCAAGCACCTCGAAACAGTTTTTGTGAAATTTCTTACACAAAACGAAGAGAGTACAGGAAACGTCTTCGCCAACTTCGCCGCATTTAGAAGATTTTTATTTTCGAGGTCTATTTACACCGGGATTCACTGGAAAATGTGTAGGCTTTGATGGCAAAAGTCCGCTGGTTCTAACGTCTCCTATTAGATTCGAAAGAGAAGACTTTGAAAGGAGTTATGGTCTTTCAGAACTGAATTTCAAAAGACGTCATTACCTTTACATCAACCTACCCTAAAGTCTCGCAGATAAGTCCGCCTCGCGCGCGTCGCATCGCGGCGCCCGCAGGCGAACAATTATTACACCTGCTAAACAATAATAGCGTTAAACAGTTTTTTCACGATTTTTACCGAAACAATTGTGAACAGCTTTGAAAAGGCCTTAGATACGAATTCATTGTTGTACAACGAATTTGATGCTGTTAGTGTTGCTGATGATGAATTGGAAGTTGAATAAAAATCCTGCCTCACCTAAACTAATTTCAAGGCAGTGTCTGAGCAGTTCACTTGTATAATTTGAAATAGCTAAAAGGACACTGCCATGAAAAATACAAACCTGTGAATAAAAATCACATCAGATAAGGTAGTGCATATTGATAGACTACCACCGATCAATACGCCGCGCCGCGACGCCCACAAGGCGGACTTATCTGCGAGCATTTAGGGTAATAGAAGCCCCAGGTCCTATGGATGGCACGTACACAATCTCCACTGCCGTTTAAAACCCACTCATACTATGCACCAAAGGCTGAGGATGGAGCAGAGACGCACAGTATGCCGTACAGCAGAGGGCGCTGCAGATATAATCATTGTTTGCCGCAGAAACACTCTCGTATTTTTCTTTTTCATAAAGAATTCATGCGCCACAATGACCCATATTTTCCAAATATTTTATACGTATCATATGCGCACACACACACATACCAGTACATCGTAGAAAATATCCTGCGGTTATAACGAAAAAATTATCACCGCAATATATTGATGACGACTGAGCTCTTTTTCTGTACGAGCACAGCCGAGATCATTATCAGGGAAGAAGGAATATCAGGCATGAGACGTGAACAACAAATATCGATATGCACTTGGTGAGAACATGCTATCAAGAGCACAAGCCATTCCCATGGAGACAAAAACGTTTATCAGTGCCGGAATATGCAACAGATGTAACAGTCGTAGGAAAGACGATGAAAGCGACAACACAGCACAGTCACTGACTGCATTAACACGGGCGAGGCAATACTTACTGCTCTAAGCATTTGCTAATGACTAGCTGACCTCTACGAGCTGCGCAGAGATAGAACTCGCAACAATAATGCACTTTAAAAGCAAACAGTAAGAAATGACGAGAAAGATTTGAGATTGCATTTAGCCACGCATTGAACGCAACAAAAATAAACAGTGACTTAGAATACGAATCACAAAAATTCTAATCCGTAAGCTAGTATGAAAGCAACGAGATTATTAGAAAATACATACAATCGCTACCTATAGTCAAGCCTAACAACGTGAAAAATGAATATGCCTGAAAAAAAATGCCAGAAAACAATAGGCACAACCTATGCACAAATATGTACGTTCAAGAAGAAGCTTCAAATCCACTCCTCAGTCCTCCATATAACAGCCGAATAAGTGTCATGCAGAGGCGTTGCCGCTACGAATCGGTGAGACAGACTTCTAAATAACGGAGGGAATAAATTAGTAAATCGTGCGTATAAGTACGGAACTATTGAATAAGCAGTTGACAACAAAAATAACGATTACGTTAAAGAAGATAAGGAGTGAAGAATCTGAAAGGTGAAAGAAAGTGTGACAGAAAGCGACCTCGATTCAGATACGCCTTTGAACAACTCGAAGGTATAGAATATCTAATAAGAGAGATCAGGGAGCATAATAGGGATAAGGAGCGAATCCTGTGGTGCTCTGATGCATGAAACGCGCTGCAGTTTCCCGCAACAAGACGCCTTTAGTTCTCACTTGGCCCGTCAAAGTGGCAATGCAAGGTTTACAATGCTTGAATAAAATCTGTTGAATAATACTCCACTGAGAGAAAATATTGAATGAGTTTTAAGAATGAACAACAATGAGCGAAATACTTACCGGTATGCCCTGCCTACCGTCACAACCACAGCCGTAACCTGACCAGGGATCGGTGCAGGACTCCCTCGGAATCTTTCCAGAGTCTCGCTTACTCTTTCGCGAACCCATCCCAAACCGCTTTCCGATGAAGTGGTACTCAATGTGCCACGCACTAAAAATAGTGCCATAAACGAGTGAATGTCACTAGATAAAACCAGTTTTAGTTGTAGTGGTCAACAATTATTAGTGGAGTATATTATGTGGCCTTAGTAGGGAGTCCAGTGAACGTGCCTCAAGGATTCCGAACGATACCTATACATATAGTTTTGTAGAGCATCGAGCGGTGAACACAAGTTTATTTCTGCTGAGCGCCAGGTCGTCCGAAAATCGCAAAAAACCACCGCCCTTGAGAGGCGCTGAATAGTCCCTGGGGTGAGAGGCGCACTCCGACGTGCCCCGGTGGATTGTCGTTCAGAGCGTCATGGGTTTGGACACTGTTGGTGTGTTTTTGTTTTGCTTCAATAACACTGATACCAAATCGTGCTCATTTTGCGAGTTTGCCATGGAGATTGCAGAAAATCATGTTTGGAGCAGCTTAACACGTTGACGACAGCGCCCTTTTCGCGTGTCTGGCGCGTTGGACCAAACGATTTTCTAGCGCGCCGAGGCTGTTGCATGATGCCGGCATACGGCGAATTTTTTTCAAAATGGAATAGAATAGTAAATCTCGACAACTACATGTACACTTCTGTAATATCGGGGATTGTGACTATTCCTTTTCTTTGCAATGAAAATAGAAAAATAACAGCTGGAGGCTTTTAGAATGTCCTTTTTCCCTATCCAGATTAAAAGGAAATTGCTATTTGTTCATTGTTCATTATTTGTTTATTCTAATAATCAATATTTGTTTGTATTTATTTGCTTGTTTCAGTAAACAATATTTGTTTGCATTTATTTGTTTCTTGCAATGACCATTATTTGTTTTTACTTGTAAAGAAAACTAGTGCACAATCAAAAATTCCAGTAAATCAGAAGCTAAGAATCATTTTCATGGACCATGCTTCCTATAACAATGTGCAAAGGTTTACTAAATAGTGGCACAAAAACATCCTTGGAAATTCTGAAATGTATCGAGAAAAATGCGATACAAGACTGCGGCGCAGCGTTGCGCCACACGGTCCCACGCGTCCGCTTGAGCGTGGCGCAGCCACACTGTCGTCAACGTGTTAAAACGCCAAATTTTAGTAAATGACAACATTAATATGGGTAACCAATATCCACCGTAACTTACCTTAAACCGGCGCAAATTTAGACATCGATGGAATAGTGGATTCGTGATCAGCGCCCCAAATAGCTGCTGCAGCGCTGCATTTCATATCCATCATCATTGCTGCCCCACAGACGACACTAATAGTGGATTCGTGATGGACGAAAGTCTCGACGAAATCGGGCATTTTGACCTAGACACCTCACTTACCCACCCTTACCATAGGAAGTGCTCACCAGTCGAAATTCCAGAAGCAAAAGTAAAATTCGTGATTAGCAGTCCGGGTGAGACTCCCAGGCAATTTCTACAACGTAGATAGTGGATGCTGAAAATTTTCTGACAGCTAGAGTATGAATGGTGGCATAATATTACCAGTAAATCAGTAAATGATTTTCTGAAGCCTCCATGGCAAACTCGCAAAATGAACACGATTTGGTATCAATGCGATTGAAACAAACAAAAACACACCAACAGGATCCTAACCCATGACCCTCTGACCGGCAATCCACTGCGGTACCAGGAAGCCAGCGAGATACGTTGGTAAAAGCCTCTCATCCGAGGGACTATTCAGCGCCTTTCAAGGGCGGTGGTTTTTTGCGATCTTCGGACCGCCCATTGGCGCTCAGCAAGAATAAACTACAGCCTGTGTTCCTCGTTCGATGCTCTACAAAACTATGTACGTCTCGTTCGAAATCTTTGGGGGAACGCTCACTGACCTCCCTAGTTAGAAGGGTGGGACGGCCGAGAGGTTAAGAGCTTAGGATCGTGGTCTCGATGATCAGCGTTCCATCTCGTCTCAGGCAGAAACCCTTGCCTAGCTTAGAAATAACTGAAAAGGGTGTCGATACCAGACTCGAGTGACTGTTCGGCTGATGAAGAAAAAAGTGTCAAAACCACAAGGCTGATCGACGGTCGGATGGAAGAAAGCGGCGCTTAAGGACCTGTTATCGAGGATAATATGACCACCGCACATGGAGCTCAAGATCAAGACAGGCAGTGTGGCGCCTCAGCGAAGCGGGAGAAGCATCAAAAACGAAAGAAGACCAGGCGACTATCAAGATAGTCGTACCCCGTAACTGATCGGGATAAAACGTTGTGGAACAAAAAATATTATGTGAGCTTACGTTTGATGTTGTTTTCGTCATCGCGAGGGCCTTCGACAACACAAATAGAGGCCACTTCACCACCATATGGTCTACAGGCCGCAAGAGGTTGCAACTGAAACACAAATATGCTTAAACGTCATATAAGGAGCTGCTCATTCGCTTATAAATGACGGAACTAACTATAAACGTTTCCCAACTAGAAAAATTGAAAAGAGATCCGTCGGAATGTATAATCACAAACACATGAAGCCACTGAACATACCAGATGAGCACTCGCGACGACGAGTAGACCTTTACTTGTACCGATGTAAAGCTGAGCACCATCGGAACACTCCAAAAGGGCGATGCAAGTCACGAAATTGTCTTCCGCGAGTTCCACATCGAGGGTATGGATGGTTTCGCTCCCTACAACAAATCGTTTATAAAAAAAACGAGTGAGACACACTATTTCTCAGGAAGCGCAGTCAATGGAAGTGAATGAAGAACGGCACCGACCTGGCATCACTTTTCGGATGTCAAGCGACGAGATTATCAGACGACGTTCCACATCCCAACAAAATACTCGAGAACCTAAACTTATGAATTCGGTATTTATTGAACAAAGGAAGGGCATTTTTCGTGGATTTAAAACTAATATAGGGCCTTGCACACTCCACTAGGCGGCGTCATCGGCGGTTATGATGCAACATAGGGCATCGCTGGCCCAGCGACGACGCTGTTGACGTCGCTGCCGCCGCCGGAAGGGCACTTTGCACACTCGGCGGCTGTGGCGGCGACGGCGACGACGCCGCTCAAGGCGCCGCCAACTGTGCAGGGCCTTTATATGCGGCAGCAGCGGCCAAACTTGTTGCTCTAAATTCAAATACATTTCATTAGCAGTATAATCCTTGAACAGATTTAGAAGTCGTTACGGAGCAACATATGGCGCGCAGTACAGTGATACGAAGAGCTACTACACCTGCACGTTCGAGTAATGGGTCGTCATCTGGTCAAACGGCACTTTCGTTTATCTGGGTCGGGTAAGTTGATACCAGACTTGTTTCGGAAGGTGAAGAGACTGACTTGGCGTCTCTACGATTTTGAGTGAAACATGAATACGAGTCTTCAGTGAACTGATCGAAGTGACCTATTTACCTTTCACTTTTGTATATATACCCCATCTCAATGGAAACACTCTCTGGTCATTCCTCTTCCAAAGAAAGGGTCGCTTTCTGACCACAACAATTACCGTCCCATAAGTCTTACGTCTATTTTTGCTCGTGTTTTTGAGAAAATCCTTAAAAAGCATATCGTGAGTTACATTGACACCTCCAATGTAATTCCTAATGAGCAGCATGGTTTTTGCTCAGGTAAATCCGTTAAAACTTCACTACTTACTTGTTTCAATAAGTGGACGAGATCATTTGATACCAATAAGCACACTAACGTGGTTTTTTTCGATTTTCAAAAAGCCTTTGATAAAGTACCACATGATTTACTTATTCGTAAGCTTTTCTTGATTGGTTTGCACCCCAGCATAGTTGCATGGTTAGAGTCCTCCATTACAGATAGAACCTTCCAAGTTGTCGTAGGAAAGTCCCTTTCGTCGGTTCACAAAGTCACTAGTGGTGTACCGCAGGGTGGGGTACTCTCGCCGTTGCTATTCAACATTTTCACTTCCGATTTTCCTCGGTCTTGTTCGTTCCAAAATCTGTTGTTTGTATGCTGATGATATTAAGATCTTTAAAGAAGTCTCGAACTCGAATCAAGATGCCGATCCTTCCATTCAGCATGCCATTGACCTGGTGGGCGAATGGTCGGTGCAAAATCGTCTTCCTCTATCTGTTCAGAAAACGCATGTTTTCTCCATAGGCAAAACCTCGAGAAACCCTAATTACTCTTTGCTTGGTTCACCGCTTGAAGTGGTTACGGAAATCAAAGATCTAGGGATTTCCTTCACGAATAAATTGAGTTTTGACAAGCATTATAAGGCACTGGTTGCTAAAGGCAATCAAAAAGTCTTCAATTTGTTCAAGGCTCTTCACACTAAAGATCAGAGTACATTACTCAAGGCTTTTAAACTTTATGTCCGCCCCATTCTGGAATGTAATACAACAGTTATTTCGCCTTTCAAAAAGAAAGATGTTCTATTCCTCGAAAAAGTTCAAAATTCTTTCACGCGTAAACTGTTTCTCCGTTGTCATGGTCTTCCTTACAGCTCTATACCCAATTCTTCTGTTAGAAATCATCTTTTAGGGCTCACCTCACTAGAGTGGAAAAGAAAAAGATATGATCTTATGATGGCTTATAAGATCTTTCACGGAATTGTCAGGCTTAAACTCGATGATTTCTTTATTCCTGTTCAGTCTCACACCAGAGGCTCAGCACAAAAGTTCTCTACCGCATCTTGTAATAGTCAAGTCAGATCAAAGTTTTTCAACTACAGAGTTCGTTCCTGTTCTTAGGTCTCACATTATAGCTCTGAAGTATAACTCTTTCAAGATACGTGTGGCTCAGTATGTTGATGTTAGCTGATTTTCTGTTGCTATACTTTTGTATTTTTTGATATTTTAGTTGTTTTGTTGATCAGTTCCTTATACTTATACTTGGTTGTTTGCAGTTGTTTATCTGTTTCTGTGTCGTTCTGACACCCACAAATAAATAAATAAATAAATATGTTTCTCAGTTCAGTCACAGTTGCGCTCCTTGCACGGAAATTCATTTTTGTCAGTAACGAAATGAGAAAGCGTAATTGAAGGCATATTGTACAACAATATGGTGCTCACCTTTCTCGACGGCCACCCACACGTTATTTCCATCTCGACTCGCCACCATTTCGCGAACAACGGCCTTGTCCTCCGGCAAATACAACGAGGAAGAAAACGAGAACTTGTCCTCTTGACTAAGGTGATGGATCGAGATTCGGCCTTCCGAATGGCCAGTCCAAATCTGTCTAAACCCTGGCGTGATGGAACGGATGCACCTTTTATTGTTCTAAATACTACCTTTTCGCACCTGTTATTTCCCTGTACGACGACTGCCGCGTTCGTAATCGTAAATGGACTGTCAAGTGTCGCTAGCAGCACCACTGAGTTCGATTCGTTCAGCCGAAGAAGAATTAGCTGTCGTCCGCTCACCAGGAGCAATATGTCGGAGCCGATTAACTCAGGGGCGCGGATCTGTAACGGCGAGTCGAAATCATTGCAAGAATTTCAAATAATCAATAGTTTCACAACCTTTTCCCTCCTATAACTTTGTCTAGTAGTTTTTTATCTTCCAAGCCTGCAAGTAAATAAACAGTCAAAGACAATGACTAACTATGGGAGCACTGAGAGATGGCAGCTGCAGTCTCGTCAGTTCGTGTAGGGACGAGGCGAACACCACCACTTCTCCGCTCTCATCGCATGACCAGACCGTGTCGCGCACCCGATTGATAAACACCGTGCGGAACGGCGTTTCAATCACCTAAAGCGACAAATTCTTACAGCTGCTGCTGATCGCTGATGATAGTGCTCACTTTTTGATCCAGCCATCCATACTGCGTGCAGTTCATCACTGTGAGATTTTTGCCACCTAACCAGAGCTGAGCTTCAAAATCTTCCGGATCTTCCATGTCATCGCCGGTGTGGTACGGTAGCACGGAAGAAGGAGGCAGAGCTTCTAAACAATGAAAAACTCACACAATCACACTGAGAGTAAGACATTTCCAATAACCACAAGAGTAGTACTCAACAATTCTGACCACTAATCATAGTTTGACAGTAGAAGGTCTGACAATGAGAGAAACCGGAACGACGAACTGCACGTAGTGGTTACAGTATGAGAGAGGTCAAAATCGGCGGAGTTATTTTGAAGCGTGACGTTGCACTTCAATTTATAATATGATAGATAAGGGTAGAACTGTCTGCATTGATTACGCTGGTGATTGTGTTTTTCATCTACACAAACGTTGTAGGGGCTATCCGCCGTGCTCGCCAGTAACTTCACCCTCCCAGGAAGGTTTGGTAGCAATTCTCTCGAGCACGAAGGTATGGAAGGCTTGGTTAGCACGTGCGAGGTCCGGTCGCTCGAACGTGCCAGTAGAAGCAACGCCACGGCCACTGTCAAAGATCTGTTGGCGGAAATCGAAAAAATGCCTCCTAGAAACTAAAATACTGCACGTCTGGATTTATAACAAATATCTGACTTTTACCTTACACCTTTCTTACTTCCCATGACTGTGACGTGACTATGAAATCCCGTTTTGAAAAAAAAAAACTACATGCACCCACCGTCAAGCTCACAAACGTCAAGAATATGAGTAAACTCCGGTGCAGAGCAGTAGCCGACAAGCTGCGACGACGATGGTCGGTTGTCGGGTAGAGCTGCCCAGCAGTGAACTGTTACGTCTAGCACTGGAGACGGCACCAACAGCTCCTAAAAGTGGAGGGTCAAAATTATACTACAATTCCATTTGAGGTGCTTGAGAAACGAACATGTGGTAGGAAGACAGGACGGGTGCCTTCGAGAAGTCGTTCTTTGACGTGCTCCTGTCCTTCGAACGGATGTTTCAATGTGATCAACTCATAGAGGAACATTCCGAAGGAGAAACAATCGACCTAGAAAAGAAGGTGAAGGAGATCTATTTTTGCAATTTCCACTAGTACTAGTACTATCGCTCCTAGTAAAAGTGGTGAGTAGTCGAAACATTAAAGAATACAAACCAAAAGAACTTATATGGTGAGAAAGACAATTAAAAATAACAAACTCAGCTTTGTTAACACAGCTGTTGTTATGACTACTTACTTTTGATATTTGCTATCTTTCAACGCCTCACGCAAGTGATAAATTTGAAATTGAAATTGGAATCAATCAAATCAAATCCCATCAGCATGATTTCTTACGGAACACTATTGAAGTAGGCCATATAGCAGATCACATCATCTCAACGTTAAAAAATGTCTTAGGGCTTGTTCAGACGACGCGCGTCGAAAATGCAAAATCGAAGCTCAATCGATAATTAACGCCCTTGATCGAATTTGCTCTTTTGCATTAGTGGCGCAGTCCGGTTGCGCCTCATATAGGCAAACTTACTGGTCGCTCGGGTTTTTTAGAAGGCTGCTATTCCTTATTAATGGAAATTTTGACAAAATTCACTTTTTTCGTTCAATTTCTTTCCTATGTGATTATATGCCTAATTTTTTTTGCATATATGAGGCGCAACCGGACAGCGCCACTAACGCAAAGGAGCAAATTCGATCAATGACGTAAATTATTGATTGAGCTTCAATTTTGCATTTTCGACGCGCGTCGTCTGAACAAGCCCTTAAACTACCAATAGCAAAAATGGATGTCATACACGAACGCAGCCCGGAAATTGGATTCCAGGTAATCAGCTCGTTACGTCTATAGAGAAGAAAGGGAGAGAGATAGTAGGAACAAGTATTTTTCTTGTAGTGTTTCAAACTCACCTTCTGGGTGTATTCTTCCTCTCCGTTGAACCTAACTATCTCTGGTGCCATGAAGCCCTCCGTACCACCGAAACCTTTTGCTCCGCCGGACGGCATAACCATTCGAGAGATGCCTACAATGAAAATATAGAGGAAAAAGGGAAGAATGAAAGCGGTAATTTCCTTACCGTAATCTCCGAGTTTCAAAAGAACATCCGTTTGTGACCCAAATGGGGGAGGGAATCGCCAGGCGAGAACGTTTTCACTCTTCAGATCACGATAGATGATGTGCGCGGTGTGGAGATATTCCAAGGCTTTGGCCACCTGAAAAATCCGTCAATTTTGTTTAAAAAGAAGAAAATAATTGAGCAACTGACATACCTGTACGGCAGAATCACGCATCACAGACAGACCGAGACGGGCACCACTTTTTAAATGGCTCGCAAGAAGCTGATTTAGTGCACCCAGAGGAGCGAGCTCAACCACCAACGATAAGGGCGCAACGCATACCTAAAGGTGAATATCTACAACCAGTTCATATAAAAACAAAAACGGTAAAACAAAAAGTAAACATAAAACAGTTAACGAGAATCAAATGTGAGTACACTAACTCCTATAAGGCTGATGATGTTGGAGTGATGCAACCGACTAAGCAGGTTCAACTCTTGACGAGAAGTACAATACGCTCTCGACGCGAACTCGAGAGAATCACGGCGCCATTTGTCGGCACCTGCCTGAAATAATAAAAAAATACTACAAGTTTGGAATATAAGACTTGAAACGGGACGAAACATTCTCAAAGAAGGAAGAATTTGCCTTATAAGCTGCCAAAGCCGATGGTCTAGCGCCCGGTCCAGGATCGACGGGCTCTAACATCTTTTGAGCAATCTCGCATAGCTCACCACTCTAAAAGGAGCGAAGTTAGTGAATGCATATCTTCGCGATGATCATAACTACTGCTCTAAACTGTTCACCTGCAACTTCACCGTTGCTCTGAAAACAAAGCCAAAAGCGCCCCGACCAAGCAGGCGACCTCTTCTCAACTGATCCGATCCTATGACCAGCGAAGACTCAATGTCAACGAAAACCTCAAAAATATCGAGTTATTGAATAGCATTGAAATATACCGAAATTACCGTAAGTAATGGGTTGATTAGCAAGACTTCCAAAAACGTGAGAAGGAAATCTCTAATTCCGACCCAACTCCAAGACAAAGAGGACAGCATGGTGGTCGTTCTCGAAAACTGCTGATAACCGTCAGGAGTTACCATAATGAAACGCGTTACGAAATTTTAAGCCCTTCTAGATACTAGAAATATTCTACTCGAAGCGAAAATGCTATGCTGATGCCACCGCTCTCACTAGGGAGGTCACCGAACGTGCCCCAAAGATTCCGAACGAGACCTACATGGTTTTGTAGAGCGTCGAGCGGGGATTTCAGCAATGTAGTTCATTTTTGCTGCGCGTCACTGGGTGGTCCAAATAAGGCAAAAAACCATCTCAGTTGTTGCATAGGGGCTCAGCTGATGCGAAGGGGCTACCGGATGCCACCCCTACAAGCCAGTGGTGCGGTGACGCAGGGGCTAAAGCAGCGGATTTGCAGGTGACGGTCCGGGATTCGGAACCCCATTGCTGCAGTTGCTGTAGACGGTTTTGCCTCGAGTTCTTTCAACTCGAACTGTGCAAAAAATTGCGATTTGAGCAAAATTTCGCGTCATAACCATCTCAACAAAATAGGCGAAGTGTTCTTTTGTATTCACTCCCTGCACCCCATCAATAGTTATATTGCCCACCGGTCGCCAATTTTTGAGTGTTTAGCAATACTAACAAATAAAAATAAGGAACTCAAGAAGTACCTTGCTAGCAATTGTGATATTGCACAACGAAGCAATCAAAACATAGGGATTTGGCACACCATATAATGCGCTGTGCCAAATACCTATGTTTTGCTTCGTTGTTGGGATGGTTATCACGCAAAATTTTGCTCAAATCGCAAAACTTTGCTCAGTTTCAGTTAAAAGAACTCGAGACAAAACTGCCTACAGCAAATGCATCAATGGGGTTCCGAACCCCGGACCGCCACCTGCAAATCCGCTGCTTTAGCCGCTGCGCCACCGCACCACTGGCTTGGAAGGGTGGCATCCGGTAGCCCCTTCGCAACAGCTGAGCCCCTATGCAACAACTGAGATGGTTTTTTGCCTTTTTTGGACCACCCAGTGGCGCGCTGCAAAAACGAACTACATTGTTGTAATCCCCGCTCGACGCTCTACAAAACCTTGTAGGTCTCGTTCGGAATCTTTGGGGCACGTTCGGTGACCTCCCTAGTCAGAAGGCGGTTTCTAACTACGTTCAAAGCTATAGTTGGAAACAGACCAGCAACGGTAACATGGGCGGAATGAATTGCTCACTGCTTCATCTTTTCTAACATCTCCCGAATTTGTGCAATAAATGAATGCAGAGACAAAATCTCCTCCACGTACCGTGTCTGGAGCCAGAATCCTCATATGCATGCCACCATGAGAAGGACATTCGAGCCATCCATACTCACGACCTATAGTATAACATTTCGCTGCCTTGGAGTGAAAACATACCGATTATCAACCATATTCAACGAACTACAACGTTGAAGTTAACATATAATTTCAAGGTGTTCAATAGAAATAAATGTAAAGATGAAAGTAAAGTGGTCGGCATCGTTGTACAGGTTGGTGGTGCCTTTCCTTTCCCATACAGCTTCGATCTTTATTTACCGAACCTCGGTGGGCGAATGGCTTACTGGGGTTTGGTTAGCCTGGGTGAGAATAGATCGCTCGATAAAGTGAAGTAGCAGTCGTTACCAATGGGCCATGCGCACCACTTACACCATAAAAATACAAAAAGAGGACCACAAAAACATCCTATCGCAACCAATCCTAGCACCATCATTACAACATCATCATCTAGTATACACAGTAGTAATCCGCACCGTAATGAAACAAGAAATTCCGAAACACTTTCCTTCAGCGAGCACTTCCCCCAACCTCTGTAATCAGTGTATCACTCACCTGACAACATGCATTCTTCGATTGAAAAACAGTGAATGACATAAAGGGTGGCTATGTCGCCAGTAGTCTTCGATCCTCGCACCGCGCATTCACTAAAATTATTATATTTACATTTTGAACATCCGATAGTGAACTCAGAACGAAGACAACACGACTCACCTTGAGGTCTTCCGCGGGAAGATAGCTGCGCTATCGGAAGCATGCTGTACTTCGGTGGTAATTTCACAAGCACATTTTGAGCATGGGACAAATCGATTCACTAGCAAATCCCCTTCGGAGGAGTGTACAAAACGAGTACCGATTGCTGGATACCTAGAGAAGCACAGGTAGGAGGCGATGTTGGCAAGACCCCGGAGGAGTACGGCTTCAGTAACAGATTGTCAAACATACCAATCTTCAAGCAAGGTATCAAGTAAGTCGACAACCAAGGCAAGAAGTTTAGTTGATCCTTCACCTTCGGTGGAAATTGAGGCTTTGTAGTCGTGCTCAACAAAGGTAATACTGAAAACAGTATATCGACAAAATAGAACTTATCGACACATAGAGAAGATATAGAGAAAAAAGGAAGAACACTTACCTCAGTGACGGCAGTAACATTTCGATCAAAGCGTACTGCTCTAGCGGAAACGTCCTCCACCTTTTCTGTTCATCACGTGTGCGAAAATTCAGAACTGTGTAGTCGAGATCACGCACTTCCGCCTGAGAAATATTTCATACACGATGCAACCAATCTAACCCCAGTTTATCCTCAAACAGACCTGCGCAAAGAACTGCTTCAGAATGAATACCGAATGGCCCTTGATCACGAGCTGAAAGCGCTACCATTACGAATTAAAATCATAAAAAATATAAACTTTTGTACCATATCGTAATCAAGAGTTAGTAGTACCACAGTTTGGAAATACTCAGTAACAATTAACTGGAAAAGAAGTACTACTTCGAATGGGAGCGGTCTTTTCACGCTATAAAGCGGATGCTCCCTATCCTCAACACTGCAGCTTAACCCCCCCCCACTTCTTAATCCTCATTCCCACCAGAGAGCAATCACTACAGTACTACGCTTTATTTTACCATCGAAATGAATAATTCTCGTTTTTCTTCCCAATCCGTTGAATGGTCGAGACAGGCCCCAGATTCATGAGTGGCGTACAGGTCGTGAGCCCCGAATTGAGCTCATTCCGGGTTTATACGAGGTATAACACTTTTCACTTGGACGTCAAGAGCTTGTACACCTTGAACGGCGGGCAGATCGCGATTCATCAGTGCGCAGCGGCTATATCCAAACGTTATTAGGCGTGAGTTTATACAGCATCTAACACAACATACGCTGCGGATGATCGAAGAATCGGAGTGGTAAAGCCGTATAAACCAATCTGCGTGTTAATGAATTATGTTCTGCAGGCATATTGGGCTATATTTTGGGGTATATGATAGGCACAATCTTTGCCTAGAAGACGAGTTAAGCAGTAGCTTAATTCGACACAATAAGCACTAACCTCAATTCCCGTCTGCCACACGATCCACTCCGCTTTTAAATGACTATCACAAATTCGCTGGACCCGGGAAATATCTTTGCGAAGCTTTGTGACGAACATAGATTCAACAGCATTGATCACATTCTCATCCCCGATGATTCTAGAAATAGGAAATTACTGAGAAAGACGTCAAGAAATGCCTTCAAAAACATTCCCAGCGCCGGCTAGGCATAGCTAGACATTCATACATTCAAACATTGGGAACATTCACCTTGTCACCAATCGACTCCAAAAACCAGCTGGTATATAAGACATGGCGTACACACGCCTCAGCTGTTTTTCCGGTTGAAACGAAAATGTAGCGATGGTGTCTGAGGTAGCATTGCCGTTGACAGTTTTTGCAGGTGATGAAGGATAATCCAGAGACCTAAACTGGAACGACATAAGCTACATTTGGGTTCATTACACCACACGCCTTCTCCGAAAACGCATTGACAAATGAAGTCCAAAAACTCAAAAAGTGATTAATGTGACCGGCGTTAATCAGTCTCCTCAGCGCCCACTATCGCACAACTGTTTCGTTCAAGACCGTGAGGGTACGGTGAGTGTGTATTTTGCGTATAAAATGACTTGCGAGGGAAAAGCCGCTGTTCAGGACATGCTTTCACTTTCCCACGGAATTCTAGTACCAATTTATACGGTCTGAGAGGGACGGGAGCCTTGGCTACGCTAGGCCAGAATCGTTCGCTCAATCGTAACGGTAGCGGTAGCACCGCTTACCTCTGCACCACGAATGCTCTAAGCGAATTCTAGAAGCAGTAAAACACTTAGAAAGAGACACAGCGCGGAAACTGACGATTCTTATTCTTTTCTCGAAGTCTGAAGCTTTTCCCAAATGGTAAGGATTTTTCACTGTTGTGGATGAAACACATACACAGAGAAGCTCTGAAATGAATTCTGAATATACCGTTGCACTCCATCAGTTCTCGTCAATGGTGAGTGGGAAGATACAGCTTCTGCAGGCGCTCGAATCAACCAATTTACCACCTTCGATGACACCTAAAACTGTACGATGCCAGAGTGAAAAAAGGAGGAAAGAAAACAACCCACCTTGACACAAGCGGTGTGGTAATCTGCTCTTAGCCGATATTCATCAGGAAGAAGCGCCGGCACAACAAGAATTCTTGCCAGGCAGGGCAGTGCAAGCTCACACTTCTGGAGCAGATCCAGGAGCGCCCCACGGAGGGGAGAACTGTGGTCGGTACAACGAAACTGCCTCATTAGCGGTACTAGTGCATCCTGTGACAGAAGACCGGCGGCTCGGTGTGGTGACCTATGAATGGAAAAGAGTATTCTAACCCTATCAATTTCAGTAAAATTAAGGTGTTAGGAAAGTGTTTAATCTCTTCAAACGTCTCAGAATTTTCGAATAATGGGATCCACAACACATGATGTTAATATTTTTAGTCATTCTTTTCAGTTTGTCATTCGTCACTAGTTCTTAGTCTTTGTTACAGTCGGTGTAACAGTTATAAATAGTCAAACAGACCGATTACCCTTAATTACAATGTCAATTCCAGGAAAGCACCTACGAGCCCCTAGGCCCCGTTTAGTCAGAGCAATCCGCGAAGTATTCTAAGAGTTGAGCTGGAATGCGGATTGGTACCCAGCCTGTTCACCTGAGCTTGTCCCTCATGACCACCACTTCTTTCGTCCACGCGGGGCGTTCATAGCGGTACTATAAAAGACCGTGGACAGGCGCCCGCCCCTGCTGCGAACCGGTCAATAGCGTCGCCCCTCGCCAACCCCTCTCCCCGCCCCGACCCCCCATCAATAGTCCGATGTTATCTACAGGGTGGCCGATAAATATTTGCGCCTACATACCAGATAATAACGTCTTTCTTTTTCAATAATTTTACTACTTTTAAACTTTATTGACATGCTAACAGTTCATACAATCAATCTACAAAAGATGTTCAAAATGACCGCCTTCTGAATCCACACAGGCCTGCAGTCTTTTCTTGACGGAACATACGACGCGCCGGAGGTAGTCCTCATCCATGTCGTCCCACGCACGCTGGACAGCTTTCTTCAATCCGGCAATTGTACGAAATTTATGTTTTCGTATCTTGTCCTCTAAATAGCTCCACACAGAGAAATCAAGTGGATTCAAATCTGGGCTGTTAGACGGCCACTGATCCTTTGTGAGATATCCGCTGAAATTCGCGTCGAGGAAGGACATCGTCGATTTAGATCCGTGAGCAGGTGCCCAGTCCTGTTGCAAAATCATATTTTTATGATTTCTTTCCCAAGGCAGCAGAACTTTTTCTAGGATCTCTTTCTGGTATACGGCAGCACTAATTTTGAGGTTTTTTGAAATAACGATGAGAGGAGTTTTGTCGGTTGCAGTAACTCCTCCCCAAACCATGACACCACGAGGAAAATTGGATCTTGCTCTAATTTTCCGTGCTTTGGTGTGGCTCAGCCTTGGGTCCATAAGCTGACGTTGGTGTGCCCGTTGCGACCTCCGTCTATGGTGAAAAATTTCTCGTCCGTCCATAGGACGTCTTCTACGCGGCGCACCTCGAAAATTTTGAGGAGCTCTTTACATTTTTCCATTCTCGCTTGTTTTGCCGAATCTGTGAGCAGGTGTCCATTGAGCATTCTGTAGCTTCTCAGTCCGAGATTCTTTCTCACAATCGACTGAACCGTGGACCGGGCAATTTCCAAATCTTTGGCAATTTTGTTTAGGCTGACGCTGTCATTTCTCTGAATTCGCTTCCTACGATTTCACGAACCCTTCTCGTGTTCACTGTGCAGGATCGTCCGGTCCTCTTCTTGCCACCGACGTGTCCCATTTTCTTGTACTGTTTGATCACGTACTGAACAATCCTGAGGGAGATATTCAGCTTCTTCGATATCGTTGGTGCAGTCTCCTCCATCGAAAAGGTGAGCAATGACAGGACGGAACTGTGACAGCTTCATAACGACCGCTCGCAGGATGTGCTCTCTTGGTAGTGATGAGGACATGCTTTCCAATCGATACCACGAGAAATTTGACCTGCTGATCGCGTTTAACAAGAATAAACATATTCTATACAAGGCGAAGCCACGCGATTTCAATATAATACGTCGGGATAGGGGTTGTAACTATACGGGGTGGCCGATAAATATTTGCGCCTTGTATAGAATATGTTTATTCTTGTTAAACGCGATCAGGTCAAATTTATCGTGGTATCGATTGGAAAGCATGTCCTCATCCGAACCGTGAACTATCCAACAATGCTTACGATGACTCACCCGCCCCGGAGTTCCTCCCCTAGCCTGAAACCGCGTGGCGAAGCCACGTGGTTTCATTATAATAGGTAATAGGTAATAGGACTATCGAGGGAGGGCGCCTGTCCACGGTCTTTCATAGTACCTTCATAGCTGAGGAAAATTCACCCAATGAGAAGCCGTTAAGATACTTATTGTTAAAAGGGCGGCCAACGACTTTTCGACTGCCATATTCCTCACTCCTAAGAGAAACGGATCAAATGGAATTTCACTATCGATGGTGATTATGTTGCTAAATAAATTACTTTATGCACATATCAAAAAATTAAATTCGAAGAGAACGTCAATCCCTTCGACGTTCTCTTCGAATTTTATTTTTTTGATATGTTTTGATATTCGAATTACCGAATTATAGAGTGGTAAGAAAGTCTTGACCTCTTTGACGAAAAGAGGTCAAGACTTTCTTACCAATCTATAATTCGGTAATTCTGTCGACTTCACCAGGTCTTTCATGATGGAGATGGCTTATAATTTTATCCGTCTCTACCAATATTTCACTTCTCTTATTACTTCAGTTTAAAGTTTCATGCTTTAATCTCTTGCAATGCTGTTTTATGGACGTTCCAAGTGTTCATGTATGAGTTACGTAATTACGTTTGAGGTTCCAAATCTGTCTCAGAGATATTTACTGGTTGTTTTAATCTTGTATTAGGTTGGTAAGAAAGTTCCCGCCGTTTTTTTCAAACGACTGTTGTAAGTTTAGTTCGAAAGCTTTTGCAGAGGATGACACAGCATTCGAAAGAGAATTGTTTGCTCTTTCAAGCTGTATATTTGTAATGTGATAATTCTGAATGTCGTCGTTTTTTTGGCTGGTAAAGTGAAAAACGAAAAAGTGAAAAATAACCTCATCGACAGCGATTTTTTTCTGCTCAATTTCAAAGGCATAAATAAAACTTGATAGACCGTTCGAAAGACATTGTTTTTTTTTCGATTAGGCGGTATAGTATTTGTTTCTATAATATTTGTCTCGAAAATTACAAAGTTTTGAACCACTGAATTCCGACCTTCGGAAGGCAAGAATAATTTTTCGATGACGCTCCTGGTTTTCTTCTGAGCGCTCAAGTTGACTTCTGTAGAGTTTTCCATACAGAACTTTTCGCTCTATCAGAGGATATGTTCATTTTCGAAGAATGCTCGATTTTAAAAGATTTTCACGAGAAGGGCGTCTTGAAGTTTCTCGGCAGAGCAAACCTCCAGTTTCAATCTTTTCACCAAATCTCATACACCATTCGAAAGAGGACGATACTCTCTACAAGACGGTTTATTAAGCGTTTCAAACCTTCCTGGTTTTCATGGTTTTTTAGGCCGTCAAAGTGGACCTAAATCGCAGGCGCGGCGCGTGGGGCTCGTGCGGCGCGACGTCGAATCGTCCAGCAGTGCGGATTTAGGTCCACATTGACGGCCTAAAAAACAATGAAAACCAGGAAGGTTTGAAACGCTTCATAAACCATCTTGTAGAGAGTATCGTCCTCTTTCGAATGGTGTACGAGATTTGGTGAAAAGATTGAAACTGGAGGTTTGCTCTGCCGGGAAACTCCAAGACGCTCTTCTCGTGAGAATCATTCAAAATCGAGAATTGTTTGAATATAAACATATCATTTGATAGAGCAAAAAATTCTGTATAGAAAACTCCACAGAAGTCAACATGAGCGCTCACAAGAAAACTAGGAGCGCCATCGGAAAATTATTCTTGGCTTCCGAAGGTCGTACTTCAGTGGCTTAAAACTTTGTAATTTTTGAGACAAATAAAAACAAATGATATACGGTCTAATAGAGAAAATCATTGTCTATCGAACGGTATATCAAGTTTTATTTATGCCTTTGAAATTGAGCAGAAAGGAATTGCTGTCGATGAGGTCATTTTTTTACGTTTTCGCTTTTCACTTTACTAGCCGAAAAAAAAACAGTGACATTTAGAGTTATCACAAATCACAAAAACAGAGCTCGAAAGAGCAAATAATTCTCTTTCGAATGCTGTGTCAAACTCTACAAAAGATTTTGAACTAAACTTACAGCAGTCGTTTGAAAAAAACGGCGGGAACTTTCTTACCAACCTAATATTTGTGCAACCCACGCACGTAACCGTGCGATCCTAAATAAATAAGACGTACCTAAGCGCTACGATTGCTGCCAGATAGTCGGCAAGCCAGATAGGGTCGATGAAAATCAGCTCTCGCAGTGCGGCGTCCTCAAAATGTACGATTTCTCCACTGTCGTGCAGAAACGCGCAAGCACCGTTGAATTCGATATCGTCTCTGGAAGAGGATAATACCAGGCTATAATGCTCTTGAAAGAAGTCTCATACCAAAAGTCTACCCTGAAACACTCAAACCTAAATGTTCTTCCAAATTTCGACACCATTCGTTGTCTGGTACGTTCTCGAAACTGCTCGCATGTCATAATGGGAGAAGTAGAGTCCTTCCGCAACTCGGTGTGTAACTCACGAACTACCTAAAAGTGGTGGCGAGCATTTTCAGCCAGATCGCCTCTATCGAAATTTGGACCGAATAAGCAGGAAAGCAGGAAAGAGTTGAAAATACGAACCTTTAGCAATGCAATGTAGGCCGATGGAACTTGTTGATCCATTGCACGCTCCTTACCAATCCTGACCTCCCATCCGGAATTGTAAACAACATTTAGGAGGTTCTGGAAAAAAGCCGGGTGAAGTTAAAATCGTTCGAAATAGTATCAATAGATATGTGAGAAACATTGGAAGCTGCTTTCAACGTCACAATTTCTTTTGCTTTCAACGTCACGATTTCACGAACGCAAAATCTCGTCACAACTGAAATGCTTATGAAGTGGCTGTGCGGATAGTTCAAGTGATACTTTGAAGCTCATGTCTACCGAGTATAACAGTGCTGAACGCTCGTGAGGAGATTATATGCATGCACCTGTAGCTGGTGAAAACTCGACAAAGATTAACGTAGCTGTACTTACCAACCGTTAGAAAACAAGACAAAAGCCCACGCGATGCAATGGTAAGAGCCGCTACTGATACCCGTACGGACCAGCATCCAACCCTGTTCGTGATCCATCAACGTAGCTGTACCTGGTCCACTCAGAATCGTAGGGGCATGGTAGGCCCCTACGATTCTGAGTGGACCACGGTACTGGGTGAGTTCACTCGCTCACTACCACTGTCCCAAAGTATAGGACTGAACTACGAGTACACTAATGAAGATGAAGCACTTCAAATATGAGCCAGTTGTCTAGTGGGCGAGACTTGAAGACTCAAACAGTACACTGAACAACATTATGTGATCCAAACAGCACCTTAATGTCCGCCTTGCTCTTGCCATTGATTAGAAGGGTATCAAGCACTCGAGGTAAACCGCGTTTGTCAGCATCGGCAATCATGAAGCGGGATCGAATCTAAATAACTCTCGTAGGCGACAAGATAACAGCAAATAAAATCTTACCTTGGTCTCCATGTCCTCAAGAAAGCCAGCTGGAAACTTTGTTGGGTTTGAGGACACTTGGTCGACATGGGTCCCAACCAACACAACGCATGAATTTGGTGCTCTTGCCTAGAAATTAGGTAGTATATGACGCTATTGGCAAGGAGATCGTAAATAAAAAGAAGCGGTAAGAATATTGATGGTGGCGTACCTGAATATTGATGAGCCACCTCTGCACGTCATGCAAGGCCACTTCTGCATCAGTTACTCTCCAAGCAACAATGTAAAGTGTTCGTCGAGTTAGAAAATAGTGATGAGTGGCATAGTACTCCCTCTGGAAATGTGCAACTTAAAAAAGCAAGATAATCACATGTTCTATACTAAAAGTGTCAAATCGACCTGGCCAGTAAAGTCCCACGCACTGAAAGCAATAGGCCCGAGTGGACTTTCTCCTTTCGACTTCTTCGCTTCGAACTTCCATTCAGTGACACGAACACTTTCAAACTAAACGGAAACAGAGTAGAGATCATCATAATGGTTGAAGTAGAAACCCAAAACTAGAGCAACAATAGCGCTGTTTAGGGTTGTCTCCCCCCCACCCGAAAAAAAAAACAAAAAAGAACGAAGAATAGTTACCAAAGGGGCGCCACACTCGCAGGCGAGATGGGGGGGGGGGGCTAAGACCATCAAAACACCATCATAGGATACAGTTAAAACGGACGATGAAGGTGTGATCATTCTGTACATTCCTTCGAGGTAGCGAAAGTTGCAAACCCCTACAGAAAAATATTTTCTTCTCATGTTCCGCAAATTTCTGGACAGCAACTTGAACTACATACTATTATACTTTTGTCATATGTCATATACAGATGTATTTATATTACAAATACAATTCATTGGTAGTTCTTTTATGTATATGTTGTGTCTTGTTGTTTTTGTTGTTCCTTTTGTCTCCATCTGACGCGAACACGCACAACAAAGAAAAAAACAAAAAATAAACAAAAAGAAGAATATTAAATAAACGACCTGCAATGAAGCCTTTTTCTGAACAGCTTCTGAACGCAAACCCTCCCACAACTGACTCTTTCCAACTCCATCACTTCCCAAAATTAAAAGTCGAAGATGATGGTACGTTTTCGATCTGAAAGAGCCTCAATTCGATTGTGTGGCTATGTAATATAAGTAGTCTAATGAAGTCTATAATATCAATCACCTGATTGTGAGGAGAAAACACCTTTCTGGCTGGAAGAACATTCTAAAGGCTACCAGAAAAAAGGAAACTCACTCTTCGAGTATGGTCTTCAAATGAGCCACAATCTCGACGGTTTTGCAGTTGTCTGTGTTCACCATTGTATCAAGCGGCTCCTTTAGTTGGCAGCCTTTCAACGACAACGACCACAACCTAGAAGATGGTACACTTCAAGTGCGATAAAACAATCCGAATGGATCATAATGAAAAAAAACTGCACACCTTGACAGCATTCCAAGCTCGGGTGGTAACGTCTGCACTCTTTTGTTATTGCTCAAATTCAAAACGGACAGGCCGGATAGCCGAGCTATATCAACACTAACCGATTTGATCAAATTCGAGCTAACATCCAAAATGCTAAGATTTTGAAATAATACCTGTAACGAAATATATCAAAATGGTCGGACTAAAAATAGAATCCGACCTTCGAATATCGCGTATACCTTGTTTTTACTGCATATGGGTATCACTTCGAGCTGATTGTCGCTGACATTCAGAGTCTTTAACCATTCCAAAGTATCGTGCTGTTTGTGTTGACACGACTCTTCGAGTTGGACATCGGGCTGATGCCGAGAAACGGAAAGCGACCGTTGAGATCGCACAGCTGACTTCGATCGGCTACCTAGAGGTTCGGGCAGGGTTAATGAGTTCTTGTCAAAAGGAAACTGGTTTTGAGTAGACCTACGATTCTGTTTGCCTGGGCTACTGGGACGTCGGACAGATATCGAAGTTGGATGAGTGGTTGGTACTACGGCATGACAAACGGTGTGAACAATGGAGGGAAGTTGGAAAGGTTCCTAGGAGGGTGCAAATGGTAGAAGTACAGCATGTTAAATCAGCCAACAATCAGTAAATTATTACCTTTATTAAATTTCCGGAGAAATCCAAAGTGCGCACATGTGCAGGTATACACTGTATCGGAGGTAGAGATGCAAGCTGGTTGAAGCTCATATTCAGGGACAATAGACGAGGGCACGTGCACGCCAGACAAAAAGGGAACACTTGGAACTGAAAGTCAGGGAAATATTCTAACTGATTTCAACTGCCTTCTCTCCGAGGAGACAAAAACATTTGAACACGAAACAAAAACAATGGTTTTCCACATATAACTGCCCCACCATAGCTCTCTTAACCTCGCCAGAACTGTTTCAATAACTACCAATCACTACAACTACATGTAAATGAAGTAGAAGAGGGAATATGTCATTGAGTATGTTTGGCCTAACAAAGTCCGGACCGGGGACTGGACCGAATATTTACGTTTCGCCAAAGAATTCAATGAAAGATTATGCAAGTTCAATAAGAATATTGAGAAGAAGATTGTTCAAACCAAAAACAAACGTCGCTTCTACAGATTTGTCAAGTCAAAACTTAAAACTAAAACACATTATTCTGATTTGAGGCTGGAGGGCAAACCCTTATAAAATGACTATGATAAGGCGAATGCTCTTGCACAGCACTTCAGCAAAGTTTTTGTAGCTGAAAACGGTGTATATCCTAGCTTTACCCCCGTCGTTTAAACACAGATGGAAACTTTCCCTTTTTTCGATGCGCATACTATCCTTGACATGATACAGAAGTGGCCAATTTCTTATTCACTTACTCCTGATAAAGTACCTTTCGTTTTCATTAAAAAAGTTGCGCATACGATTTCCTATCCTCTTTCATTTATTTATTTATTTATTGTAGGTGCGACAGCGCACATAAAAAAAACAGAAAGTAAACCTGTCACTAGATTATTGCTGTAATCGAAGAAGTAAAATAACAGAAACATCCATAAGAAAAAAACTACAACACACACCACACAGTTGAGTTTAAACAAGGAATTTTGCCACATGCCTCTTAAAAGTTGGATAAGACATAGTCCAGCTAGACGAACGGAGAACTCTATTTAAGGTAGTACGAATTCTATAACTGAAGAATTTTGACCTGACAGTGGTTTTTGCTAAGGGAGTAGTTATTTTGAACAGAGATCCTCTAGTGTGGGAAGGGACAATTGTGTAGAAATCGGAGAGCTTGAGTTTAATCAAGCCCTTGAGTATTTTGAAGGCCATGAGTAAATCTAAACGATTCCTTCTCCATTCAAGGGAATGGAGACCAAATAATTCGTTCCTCTGAGGGTAGGAGGGAACATTAGCATATGAGAAACCGTAGACCCGGAGGAAAAGTCTTCGCGTGAACATATTTTGTACTCGTTCGAGCAGCACAATGTCCTTCTTTTTATAAGGAGAGAAAATGACCATGAGAATCTGTTCAACCTAGAGACTTCATTAACTATCATGTTTTCAGGCTTTTGCCGATACTGAGCAGTCCGGAGCAAGCCAAATGATTTGGAAACATTCTATATGTTTTGTACCCACCCTATGGAAACATTCTTATGTAACTCCAATTTTGAAAAATCATCTTTCCTCTGAACTATCTAACTATAGGTCTACAAAAATAACATCACTGTTTTGTAGGCTGTTCGAGGAGCTTCTTAAGCCCCATATCATTGCACATTTGGAGAAGAACTGTCTAATTTCGTCATCGCAACATGGTTTTTCAAGGGGCAGGTCCATCGTCACCAACATGTTGGAATCCCTAAATGACTGGACTACCGCTTTGGATAACAAAAAAGGCATTGATGTAATATATTTAGATTTTGCTGAAGCTTTTGACCGAGTCACCAATGAAAAGCTTCTTTACAAGATGCAGAAGCTTGGTTTTCACCAAAAAGTTTATGAGCGGTTGAAATGTTTCCTCACGGGAAGGACCTTTCAAGTGCGCGTGAACTCTACCTTTTCGCAAGTATTTCATGTTATTAGCGGGATCCCCCAAGGCGGAGACCTCTCGCCAATACTATTCAACATATTCTCTGCCGATCTAGGTGGCAGCTTGAGACAGTTGAGCATAACGACTAAACATTTTGCCGATGACTTGAAAATCTATGTGGAAGTTAGTAATAGTCAGGATCCCGGTGTCCTGCAGATGGGAATTGATTGTGTGGTCAAATGGTCTGAAGCATGGCAGCTGCCGCTTTCTCCGCAGAAAACCTTCCATATAAGGTTGGGAAATTCAATATATTCGAGGAATTATTTCATTAGTGGTTTTGAAATTGTCAAATTAAAGGAAATTAAAGGCCTCGGCTTTCGTTATAATGATTCACTCAGTTTTTTTTACCTCATTATAAAGAAATTTACAGGAAAGCTTACGCTCGCACTTACAACACGCTCAGGGCGCTGACCACTAACGACAGCAGAGTGCTTATTCAAGCATTTAAGACTTACGGCCCATAGCCGAATGTGGAACTGTTGTTTTTGCACCGCACAAGAAGGGAGACGTTGCATTGCTTGAAAGTATTCAAAATAACTTCACCAGAAAAATCCTAATACGATGAGGAGGGTTTCTGTGTGGCAGAATTCCTACATCCGCAGTTAGGAACAAATACTACGCTCTTCAAAGCCTCGAGTCACGACGAAAGCTGTTTGATGTACGAATGGTTCGAAAACTCCTAGATGGTCGGACCGCGGTTAATGTTTCTCGAATTTAACTCCTTACGTCCATCTATAACAAGGGGCGGAATATGGAAACTACATTTTCCCAAATCTAAATCAACCATTAGAGCAAAGTTCTTCACTGTTAGAGCAGGTATTGTTTATCTTCAATTAGTAAAAACTGCTCCCATCCTCCACTCTCAGGCCTCTTTCAGACGCCTTGCAGCAAACTCTATTCTCACTAATTAATTGTTCTAGGCACATTTTTCTTTTATGTGTTGATGTTGTGGTTTTGCACTTTCCTACGTCTGTCTTAAACAGCGTACACAAATAAATAAATAAATAAATAAATAAATAAAAGTCGACAGGGGCGCAGCGATTCGGGGACGAACTCTGAATTCTTGGCTTCGTAGCCTAGATATGAGCTTGAACAAACAAAAAATATGGAAAAACGTCTTAAACGTTGTCAAAAGCTCCGATATCTCCACATTCGGAAGAAAACCCAAAAATCTGTTAACAACATGAAAACAAATGAAAACAAAACAGGTGCAAGAAGGAATACTGCATGTCGAAGAGAAGAACATAATTGGATATAATATTTCACGAAACTAGCAATATGGCGCATACCTTGTTGGCAGAAAGATTCAGCGTGGCCAGTGTACTGGAGGAAGTGATTGGAAAATCAGGGAAGAAGCTGTCATCATCGACCTGAATAAAAGCAAATTTAGTGCTTGCATAGTCCGCTTTGGGCTTTATTTTCATAATTGGAAAAGAATTACCTTAGACAAATTGATCACGGACTGCCATATATTTTGTCTAATGAGTGGCTTCGTAATGACGTTCGCAGGGTAATCAAGGGCGTCGCTCACTGTAACAGGAATTTCGGCACTATTGTACTTAAGGTATCGCACTGAATCTCGTCTACAACATACGTATTAGGAGTATTCTGCTATGGGAAGAACGAATCTGATACTCGCTTAGTGCGGAAATGCTTAATAAGCCCGCTATGTTGAGTTCTAATCGCCAAAAGCCCTGCGAAATAGTGCACGTCGGAGGAAGACGCAGGTTCTGAATCTACTCTCAACGCGCACTATTTCGCTTTTCTCCGGCCTCGTGGTTGATTTGACCGGCTGTTAGTTCGCGTTTAGCTCGCTCCGACTGATAGGTGTTTGCAGTGGCAACTCGTGGATGCATGGACAACACTATCATCTATTCATTCAGAGAACTTGCAAAGCATAAAGACAACGACAACAGTGATATAGAAGTAAAAGGTAGATCTCCATGGCGGGGCTTAGGCTTAGGTCCCTCCCTGAGCCTAGGCCTATGTTCATGGAGGAACCTAGGCCTCCCTCCCTAAACCTAGGCTTAGGTCCTTCCCTAAACCAAGGCATAGGCTCAAGGAGGGACCTAAGCCTAAGCCCCACCTTAGTCAGAACCTGCGTCTCCTCCTGCCGCGCACTATTTCGCAGGTCTTCTGGCGATTACAGCTCAACATAGCGGGCTTATTAAACATTTCCGCACTAAACGAGTATCACATTCGTTCTTCCCATAGCCGAATACCCCTTATAGATATGTTTTGGACGAGATTTAGTGCGGTACCTTAAGTACAATAGTGCCGGAATTTCATTACAAAAATACACAGGTGCACTCAGGCAAGTAACTAACATGATTCCGCCTTCACTGGACTTGTTGGAGTAGTTGGTACTTTTATGGAACGTGACGCTCGACCAACTCGAGCTACATTTCCAACCATGGGCAGCGAAGTCAGGTGATTGGAAGCAGCATTAAGCTCTTTTAGTGAAGGGCAAAGCCATATGTATTCTGGCAACTGGGTAAGGCTGTTTTGAGAAATATCTAGCGTAGTTAGTAAAGGGAATGATGAGAGGAACTGAAACAAAAATTGCAGAAAAAATAGAGCGCGAATAGTATGGAACAAGCGGACGTACCTGAGGAGACAAGGATTCAAGCCGATTTTGTTTCAAATTCAAAATTTCCAACGAAGTGGAGATAACGTATGTACTAGGCATGTCAACAACAGTAATGAGATTTTCGGCAAGACTAAGAGATCTGCAATGTATGTAGTAAACAAAGCGTAAACCCACCATTTTGCCACAACGATGAGCATTACCTGAGTGAAGGCATTTGAAAAAGAACGGAAGGAAAAACGGAAAGTCGATTACATGAGAGATCTACCCGAGTGATAGCAGCCAAAGATAACCTAAAATGTAGTGCGGTAACAGTTCATGTAGGATCTACACGAGTTCATTTGGCAGCATACCTTGTTGTTCGAAGACGAGGATTAATCTGAAGAGCAGCCGCAATGAACCAGTCGGGCTGCGTTGCTTCTAACGAGGCAGAGCTCCAGTTCAACACAGCAGCTCGAGAAGGACATAAGGAGGAAGGCAGCAAATTCTGACCCACCTGGATCTGAAACGATCCAGGCATTTTAAAATGAGGTAGCACAATTGCGATTTCGATCCACGCCGGGAAATTATCATTATCAACAGTGACGATCCGAAAACAAATCGTAGAATTAGGCAATCGACCCTTCTTACAAATAACCAGCCCAATTCAGAATTCATTACAATTCAACACCAACAGCCGTTCGAGCAATATAATCTGAACAATCTCTACAATATTACACAGAATAAAATATTAAATAGGAATAGTAAAAACTCACCTGTCCCACGTCGATATTCTTTTTATTCACCTTGTATTCTGAGTCAGGAAAAACGAGACGTGTTAGAAACACCCGTATAAGTTTGAGATTATTGCTCTGAAACAACAGACATTAACTGAAATCAACTGGATTCACTAGGGAAAAGAACCTTTGCTGCTAGTCGAAGTGCTCTATTGTCCGTGTCAAGAGCCCCTCTGTCAAAGAGAAAGTGTACGATATGGACAGCATCGGATCGCGTAGCCTCCACAAGGGCACCAGAGCCTAAAAAGGAGAACTCCGTAAATTAAACATCAGAGCAACTAGGAAATTAGCAGGCTGAATTAACACAAAACCAAATAAATAACGATGATGAGATGAAAATTAGACTCATCAATGACCATTCGTAATGAGAGCATATTGTAAAAAGCTTAAATGCTTTTCTGTTAATAGGAATGAATCATTTTTGAGAAATAGTATAACTAACAAAGTCAAAGAAAATTGAAAACAATAAACTTGAACGCCTTACCAACACACCGGGCTTCATCGCATGTTTCCGAATCAAGGACTGCTAGCGGTAGATTCACATCTGCACCAGCATTGAGCAGAATCCTACAAACAGAGTCTATTTACCATGCAATTGATTTAGTGGTAAAACAATACGAACGAATACTCCGGCACTACCTATGTAAATGTGAGCAAAGTAGTAAACCACAGGTGCTTTCACATACACAGCCATAGGTGCTTTCATATACATGGTTTTATATATGGTCTGCGAGCGGTCAGATTATAGACGCGCAGTGGAGGTCACTTGCTGCAACTTCATTACACACTCCTTGAAAACACACGGACCAACAAACAAGTTAATTGAGCCGAAATTCATTACATTGGATGAGGTGGGTGACGGCGTTCTCCGACTTTTTTTGGCACTATTCTACTTATTACACTCCAGTGGTCGAAAAATTTTTTCAACCGACTTTCCCCAAAATTTCGCTCCTGCTAGTTATTTGGGGCGCTGATTACGAGTGATGTCCGTTTTCGGCCGAAGACCACCCATATCGTCCACAAGGGTTATCGGGTGAAAATTTCATATTTGGTTCCAAATTTATCCAGGGATGTTATTTTACATATTTATACATTATATATTTTACATATTAATATTTTACATGCTGATAACAATCATGAGGTTGCTTCTTCGGATTTCGCCCGATTTCGGGCGTTACGACTAGATTTAGGTGAATAATGTTGGTATGGGGGCGATGTAGCAATGTGCTACCTTACATTCATTATGGTGCAAATGACTTGATGTTAATCTATCGATTAGAGTTTAGTATTACTTTGGCTGCGCTTCTCAACACATTCGCAGAAATGTTTTGGAAATGTCTTCATTTTAGATAAAATATGTTGCTTTTCGACGACAAGACAAGCCAATCTGAGGAGACTCATACGAACGACGTCCGGGTCCAACGACAATATCTCGACTTCTGCTTCAACTGCGACTTCATCGGTAGATTTGTTAGGAGAAGAAGACGGCGCCAGACAGTGATGGATCGATTTTTTTAGATCTCCCGTTCGATTGATGGCGGGCAAGGCGCGAAATGAAAAAGGGCTGTGTGGTGGCCCAAGACGAGGCAGTGGTACCTTTTTGCTCATCTCGCCCGGCGTGTCGTCGACTCACTCTACCTTTTATCTCATTCTCTCGAATCATCCCATCTTGATTCTCCTAGCGCATTTCATCTTATTCTCTCGAATCATCCCAGTTTGAATTCTCCTAGATCATTGTATCTTATTAGTATCCTGAATCATCCCATCTTTGTTCTGCTAAATCATTTTTATCGTGTTCTTGTTTTTCGTGCGTTGAGTAATAAACTGTTGTTCTGTGTTGTACTTGGTTGGTGGTGAACACGGGTTATTCTAGTCATCGTTCGCATAACGTGCCAAATTCTACTTGGGGGACGAACCGGGGCTTGGCCCCCAAGTAGAATTTGGCACGTTATGCGAACGATGACTAGATAGTACGGGTCGGGTACCTGCTTACTTGCTCACTTGGGGGCCGAACCGCTGCCAACCAGTACACACACAGAGCAGGCCGATCGATTGGTGATCGTAAATCAGACCGAACGTTTGGGGTTCGAGTCTGGCACAGTGAAAAAAGGAAGGGTTGTGATCCTGGACTGACTGACAAAAATTTTGTTTCAGAATGTCAATGCCAGTCGAAACGGCAGACCCATCAAGGAAGAGCAGGGAGCCGGAAGTAGTGCTCGAGAAGATCACGAAATTGAGCGTGGCGGAGGACAGGACAAATATATCGAATGTGAGTGACAGCAAAAAGACCACAAGCCGGCTAGTCAGGGAAATTAAAAGAATAGCAACCGTTGCCGATGCAACTATGTCTAAGTTCCTACCAACTACTGATGATAGGCGCGGCGGGGTTTTAGAGGCTATTAATGAGCAAATCGCCAAAGTGCTAGAACAAGTGGAGGAACTGACTAGCCACTTGCGGGGCGGGGACACAGTCGGCCAAATCTGCGAAATATACGACTGTGCCCCTGTCGAGGTGTTGCAAAAAGTCATTGAAGGTAATTGTGAACTCGATAAGTTGCAGATAGAAAACGCTCGGCTCCGCAAAGCACAACTGGAGAAGAGGAGAGAGGAGATAGCGGTGCACCGCATGGATGGTGAGTGCCTATCCAGAACCAGAGCAGTTGATAATGAAGAGGCGGAACAAGATGGTGGCGTTTTTCAGTCGAGGAGGAAGCGCCACTCGAGAGCAAGAGAGACCCCGTATTCGCGAGCTGGACAAGCAGGTGGATCTAGTGATGATGATGATGATGATGATGATGATGAGAGCGAGATATGTGAGTCACTGGGTTCCCACATGTCGTGTGCGGAGAATGCGATTGTGAGAGTATTTCCGCTCACTAGCGATGCCTGATGTGAAACCGTTTAGTAACGGTTCGGGGCAGAAGTTCGAAGACTTCATAAGACAGTTCAAACTTAAGTTTAGTGATAAGGCATATAGTGACAGAGATCGCAAGGAAATCCTGGTAGGATACCTCGAAGGGGAAGCCAAGTTACACTATAGGAGTCTTTCACGATAAGTAAAAAGCAACACGTTTACTCGAGTTGTCCAGGAGCTGAAAAGGCGAATGAGATTGGACAATCAAGAGTCTCGAGCGGAATGCTTAGGAGAATGCGTCTTCTTAGAAAAAAAGAAAGTCAAACGGTACTACAATTCTGCCTTGAATTAGAAGTGTTGTCGGCCAGCGCACACCCAAACTGCGACGAAGCAGAACTAGCAGTGATTCGCGCGGAAACCCTCTACGAACAGTTAAGGGAGTGGCCTGAAGCATACCGCCTGTCAGAGATACTAGCTGTAGAATAGGGGCGTGACGTTTATGACCGAATGAAAGATGCGGCCATTCGCATCGAACGCATCCGGAGACACCGTCACGAAGAAGCTGAAAAGAAGCCCGAGAAGTTCGTAAGAGGCTCAAGGTTCGCAGTGATGAAAGCAAAGTCCCCTTTTGAAATTGAGACTAGTAGGAAAACAGCAGAGGGGGAAGACACTGGAAGAGTCAGAGACAAACAGCGGGAGCAAAGGTACGCTGAAAACAAACCGCCCGTTTTAAAGTGTGCAAAATGTGGTAAAAAAGGCCATCGCACAGAAGAGTGTTGGTCGAAAACTCCCAAGAGGGAGACAACATCATCGTTCAGTGCGACCGTAAGGGAGTGGGCGTGTAAAGCCGCCACCTCCAACGTGGCAGTAAATGGCCTGATTGGTCCCAGACACATGGTTACGGTGAAATGCCTGGGATCGGAAGTAGCGGCCATGGTCGACACGGGATCTCAACTGTCGATCATGTCGTTGAGTGTTGTTCTCAATGCTGAAAAGCGGGAGCAAATCTAGAGAGACTCTGCAAACAGGTGACAGCGGCCGAGTGCGACGTTTATGACGCCTCAGGACACAAAATGGAGTTCTTCGGTTGCATGGAAACAGAGTCAGAACTTCCAGGAGGAAATAAAGACAGGATCCAGATGCACGCGAGGCGCCTAAAAGGCGACATCGTTCTGCTAGGCACTAACGCGCTGGAGAAACTGGGAGTAAAACTGGTCATTGACCCGAAAAAGGATAGGACACCCAAAGGGTCGGTAGGACAGGAACCGGTAGGTGCTGCTCCTACCTCAGCGGTGGTAGCTGAGAGAAAGTGTGTTCTGCCTGGTCAGTGCAAAATGGTCAAAGTGATGTGTGAAAAAAGGCGAAAGACGTAGTGTTATGGTCACATACAGGTCTAGTTGGGAGTGGTGTATGCTCAATCTCGGAAGAGGGCAACAGTGAGGTACTGGTCCTCAAGAACTCGGAAGAGCCGATGATTTTTAGGAAGGGCGACGTCATAGGGGAATGGTCGCAAAGCGAGTAGTCCTCGGAAAATCCTCGGCTGGCAAACATTAGGTCGGACATGTTAGAAGTGTCGGAAGAGATGACCAGCGAAGGAAGGATGGAAACGCTCATGGGGCTACTGCAAAGCAATCGGAACGGAACGCTAATGCCAAGTAGGTTAGCTGAGCTCATAAAAGAGTGTGCGGACGTATTCGCGGTGAAAGAAAACGAGCTGACACAAACCGACCTAGTCGAGCATGACATCGACACAGGAGATACAAGGTCCATAAAGCAAAAAGTTAGACCGGTTTCGGGAGGGGTCCAGCCGGAGTTCAGACAAATAATTAAGGACTTAGAAACGCGATAAATAATAGAAAGGTCTAGTTCAGATTGGGCATCCCCGGTAGTACTTGTCCAGAAGAAAGACAAGTCACCCAGATTGTGTATTGATTACAGAGTCTTGAATAAACACACTCGCCAAGATTCATACCCCCTGCCTACAATCGATACAGTCCTTCAGAGTCTGAGCGGGAAAAAAATTTTTTAGCACTCTAGATATGGCATCAGGATATTGGCAGGTAAAACTCACAAAGGACGCACAGAGGAAAAGTGCGTTCACGACCCCAGAAGGACTATTTGAATTTAAAGTGCTGCCCTTCGGCCTGAGCACATCCCCTGCAGTCTTTCAGCGGCTGATGGATAGGGTCTTGTCGGACCTGAAAGGGGACAATGTTTTCGTATACATAGACGACATATTGGTGGCCACCGAGAGCGAGGAAGAACACTATGAAGTGTTGAGAAGGGTGTTCGCATCATTCCGTAAGGCAAACTTGAAGTTGCAGGCGAAAAAATGTCGGTTACTAAAGGATCGGGTGGCCTTTCTAGGGCATGTGCTAGACAAAGAAGGGATAACCACGGATCCCGACAAGGTCGAGAAGGTAAAGAACTATCCTCGGCCCACGAACATTGCCGAGTTACGAACCTTTCTCGGGATGTGTGGGTGTTACAGGAAGTTTGTGCTAAACTTTTCGAAAATTGCAAAAGCACTGTATGACCTCACGAGCACGCGAGTGCAGTATCGATGGAGTGAAGTACATGACAGCGCGTTTGCAAACCTCAAGAATGCGATAACAAGAGCGCCGGTACTGGGTCAGCCAGATGTGGAGGCAGCGCAGACAGGGAGAAGGCCATATATAATTTATACGGACGCGAGGACAAAAGGAGTTGGGGCGGTTCTCTGCCAGGAAGGGGACGATAAATTTCTCCACCCATTGTATTTCGCCTCCAAAAGGCTGTCGAAGGCCGAAGAACGGTACCATGTGACCGATCTCGAGGCGTTAGCCATAGTCTTCGCTTTGAGAAAATTCCACTTCTTTATCTTTGGAGTGAAAACTATTGTGCGAACGGATCACCAGCCCCTCACGTCCTTATTCAAGCGATCGAACGTGTCGCATAGGGTGACTAGGTGGGCTTTGGAGGTGCAGTCGTACAATATTGACATAGAGTATGTGAAAGGGGATGCAAATCGCGTTGCGGACGCGTTATCTAGGGGAATAACCGAATGCACACCGTCCCAGCATGATAACATGGAGCAGGTGAAGGTAGTCAACGCGATAACTGTAACGAAATGGATCGATGAACTGAAGGAAGACCCAGATTACGGTCCAATACTGACAAAAGTGAGGGAAGGAAAGGAAATGGAGGAGGTAAAACTGCCTCAGCACGATAGACACTTACGTGTAGCGGATTTCTGCTTGCAAGATAGTTACCTGTGTCTCATCCTCGAGGATGGCAACATTGTTAAGGTGGTGCCGCGGTCTCAAAGACGCGCAGTTTTCGACGAAGCGCACGCGGGAGTATTCGCGGGCCATTTCAACGCGCGTAAGATCTTCCAAAAGCTCCGGAAAGTGGTCTTCTGGGAAGGAATGCGCCAAGACATCGCACTATGGAGTAAGCAGTGCAGAGACTGTTTCCTGACAAACAATAGGAAAGACGGCACACCCCGTTAAAACCAATTCAAGTAGCGAGTCCGTTCGAAATAATAGGAGTCGACGTACTGGAGGTTGGATTGTCGTCTAGTGGTATGAGATACCTGGTGGTAGTCATTGATCACTTTTCAAAGTGGCTGGCCGCGTATCCTACCCCGTCGAAGTCGGCGGAAGACATCGCTAAGGTGATTTTTAGTAGATGGATATGCGAAGGCGGTAGATGGCCAAAAACTATTCTGTCAGACCAAGGAAAATAGTTTGAAAACACGTTGATGGAAGCGCTGTGTAAGGTCTCCGGGATATCTCAGACCTTTACAAAAGGGTACAATCCGCGCGAGAATGGTGTAACCGAGAGAGCGAATCAGACGTTATTGCGGATGCTGAAGAAGCGAGGAGGAATAACGGCAGAGTGGGATACGCTGGTGCCAAACGTCACCTACTCGTATAATGTAAGCCCTCATAGCGCAATGGGGGAGAGTCCGTTTTTCTTATTATACGGATTTGACCCCGTGTATCCGTCAAACGTAATTCCATCCAGCGAGGTCTCGCCATACAGGATTGATATGGACGATTATAGGTCCGAGCTGATGACGGGATTGAGAGTCACGCAGGAAATTATCAGAGAGTACTCCAATGTGTATAAGGCAAAGATGAAGGAGCAATACGAAAGGAGTAAAGAGGTAGACTCCACTAGATGCCCTAAGGTAGGAGAACGGGTGTTCCTGAAAATGCCGGCTGAAAAGGCAAAGAGTAAGCACCCTAAATTAGTAGTGGATTGGTCAGGACCCTATCGTGTGATAGAGGTGAGCGATAATTCAGCACTCATTAGTGAGATAGGAGGGAACGCCGAACCACTGAGAGTCCAGCACGACCTCCTTAGGAAGGTACCGGATTGCATCGACAACACACCCGTAGTAAGTAAGACACGGAGAAAGGGGGCGAAGAGAGCACAAGTACATATGCAATGTGTGACCTTGAATGAAGAAGACTATTTCAGGAAGTCGCCGAAGCAGCTGATCATGTCAAAAGATGTGGGACACCCCCTCCACGTACTGTTCGAATGCCAGGAAAATGCGCTGGCGAAGCCGCCGGGGGAATATAACGGGTACCAACTAACGGTACCGTGTCCGTTTATAGGCGACAAGGACGCGAATCGGCTGGACCGTGTGTTGCAAGGGCTCCCGACGTATATGGCCAACATCAAGTTCGAGAATGTATATCGATTGGCCCACAGGTATGGAGACGAGAAGATATGCCAGAAAGGGACAAACTGCTGGAAATGGCGAAAAGGACGCAGGAGGTCACGGCAGAAGCGCTGGCAGTGGCCCTACTGTACTTCCGAGAGAACTGTCTGCACTTCCAGATTTCTGAGGAGAATTTGGACCCGGAAGATTTCTTCCATGAAAACATCTCGGTGGGATCAGTGAACCAAAAAATGGGCGCGATATATCAGAAGGCGATGAAGGCCATACAAGGAAGAAGATGGTAGGGGCCGTGGAGCAAACCCGTACGGTCTCGAGAGATTATGGTTCCAAGCTCCCTACAAAACCTGCTAAAGTGGCTGCCGCATGGTATCAAGGGAGTCGTGTATGGTCCTGATGGGATCCCACCACTGGAGGGAAACAGCGATGTCCTCCTGGTCCTCGACAGC
>CP130732.1:23316613-23410889 GCA_030553155.1 Nippostrongylus brasiliensis
CAAGTACATAACAATAGACGGATTGAAAAAGAAACAAGTACTAATCCTAATCTACCAAAGACAGAGGAGGAAAACCTCTTAAGGATAAAAACCGATCACTAGGATACCTTTTAGGTGATTGTTGACGAAAAAGTTCAAAATTAAACTTCCAGAAACCAAAGAAAATAATCGATTGATCTCATGTGAAGACCTACCAACTTTCCAGCCACCGGATCGTAAAATCTCTCAATCAGCTGAATGCTGGTGCTCTTTCCACAACCACTCGGTCCCACCAACGCCACCGTCTTTCCGGCGGGGATCTGAACATTTTCAATGAAAAATAACTGCATAAAAACCTTAAATATATAAATTTTCCCTAAAAAACACTTACCGTAAGACTCATACCGTTGAGTACCATACTCCTTCTGTTCACCGGATAGGAGAAGAACAGACTTTGGAAGCGGATATTTCCCTCGAGTGGCTGAACATATCTATTTATTCATGAGAAACAAACTGAATAGCAAAAAACCTATATAACATGTAACTATAGAACGTGAAAAAATAATAATAATAATAATAACAATAACCATCAAAACAAAAAATGAAAATCCAATGCATAACAAAAATAAAATAAATAAATAAAAATCAAAATCAACTGTGAAAAAGGTGACTCGTAATAATATATACAGAAGCAAGAAATATGTCTCTGAAATTCAATAAATAAAGGATAAGTAATAGGAATAGGATAGGTGAAGGTGGAAGGTAAATTGGTCGGCGTTGACAAGTCAGACCAAGTACGCGCCGTGCACTCCTCCTCTATTCAGAATCGTAGAGGCATGAGGAATGAGTATTTCGCCTCAACAATGACTTGCGGAGGTAAGCCGCTACACGGAATCAGAGTTTTTACCTTCCCAGACAAGGCTGGTACCAATTTAATCGACCCCGGAGGGATGGAAGGCTTGGTCAGCCCGTGCGGGGATCGATCGCTCGACCGTGCATGTGTGTCAGTAGCGACTCTTGTCACTGAACCATGCTCACCCTTAACATAAGGACGTGAATATCTTTCCAAAACTCACAATCTTCTTCCCGAACGGCGACATACTGTCGATTTTTGGCTTCTCCTGCATCATTCGGAACAGAAGCGCCGCCGAAAGCCGGGCTCGGACGTATTCGGGGAAATAGGTGGCGAATGCGATCAGCGACATCGAAGCGGTGTTCAGCGACTCGATCACCCTGAAGTGGACGAGTTTTCCCAGATCTTAAATTGAAATTGAAAAAAAACTCACTGAAACACCGTGTACGGAGAGCATACGCGCTTTTGAACGAGAAAAATACCGTAGCGATAGGCACAGGCAAAGTTGAAACACACAAAACTGACCGACAGCGAGTAGGTTAGCGACTGAATAACTCCTGGAAAATTTCTAGAAAAATTCCCGAATCCTGTAAAATTCCGAGCAGAAACTTCCCAATTAGAAAATTTTTAGTGAAGGGAAGAAAAAAACCTGTTTCATACGGTGTTTAAAGGTGCTAAATCATAGCTTTGCTCTGCTTCATACGTAATATCCCATTCACAACCTGTCACGAGTTTTCTACGTTGCTTCACTTAAAAACAATTCTTGAAGGAAGGGACCGAATTTTGTTTTATTTATTTATGGACCTCAGTCGGGTTATTCTAAGCAACCCAATCACTTTCCGTCACAGGAATCCCAAGAGGACTTTCACTTTGAAGAAGGAGAAGAACTGGATAGTGGCGATAGACTTCAGAGAAAGGATTCGTGGTCCGCTAGGAAAAAAGCACCAAAAAAAGAAGTAAAGAAGGAACGAAAAAGGAAGGCGAAGGAAATCAAGGATGAAAGGTGAACGGATATATAGCTGACTAGACTTGTAGGCCACAAGATGAGAGAGGAGTGGCTCTTCCTTACTTTTCTTTTAGCCTCTCTAATAATTATTTCATAGAGACTGCCTTCCGGATACTTCTGGTCCCGCTTGCAAACATGCTGAACCAAGAGGAGCAACGTAGAAGTAGGAGAAGAAGAAAGAAAGAATAGAAAGCGAAGAAGAAGAAAATGAATAAAGAAGGCGAACAGAGGACCAGGGGAAGACACGGTCCCTTACCTCGAATAATGGATCTCCTGTGAGGACCTTCCATTTCGTGAACGAATTTGTCGACGAAGAATTGTTCCCTTGTTAGGTACTGAACCGTCTTGTGCTGTTCTATGGCTTCGGTGGCGAGCTGCAATGTCGAATTTTCAGAAAAAAATTGAAAATTATTGTTCTGAGCCACAAAATTCTGAAATTAACAATTCTTCTTCACAAAACCCCAGAAAAATCCTCGAAACCTTCTAGTGATTCTTCAATTGCCCCACAAAATTCTACAAGAATCACCATAACTCCCTGAAAGGTCTTTAGGTGTAGAGTAAAATTCGTTTTTCATGTCCCCTTTCTAAGGGTTTTAATGGGTGGCTCATATGGGTCCCGCCGCGATAGTCTGTTGCCGTACACCAAGAGCACCCACAGGGACAGGGGAGCTGATGAAATTCTTCATTTCTTTGCAACCAAAATTTCCAGAATTTCCCTTTCATTCGAGTCAGCCGATAGGGCGCTGGAGTGCTGGTATAAAAAATATATGTAAAAATAAATATAAAAAAATAAATAAATAAATAAACACATATATATATATAAAATAAAAAATAAATAAAAAATATAAATATACAAAAATATCATGTAATGTAAATATCTCGAACCAGGACACTTTTATTGTTGTCAGTTGCATGCTTAAATCACTTGTTGTTGTGTTTTTTTTTGCGATAGCAGTTATTTGAACATGATTAGGAGTTTGTTTTACTTGCATATGCCCACGTGTGCCCTGACTGCGTCCAAAATAAACGAACAAAAAATAAAATAAACCCTGAGGGTTAGGATGTTCTTACCCGAGACGGCTCCTCAGCCTTGACGGCGTCTCGTTGGCCACGTCTCTTCAGATACTGTGCGATCAGTGTTTGCAATATGATGAGCGTCTAAACAAATATTTTCAGAAAAAAAAAGAAAAATTGAAGGAAAATACAAAGAGACTAACTCCAGCCGTGAGCACTCCAATCGGAGCCATTGCTGGGCCGTATGAGAACGCGATGGAAATACCACCGATCATCGACGACACCGCTCCGACGACGTCGGCCAGACGTTGATCGATTGCCTGAAGCAGTTAAAGTGTCAATCGCGTTGCGACGCGACAGGTGACATTTTCGCGTCGCAGACGTAGGATTTATACCAGAGGAAACTTCTAGGAAAACGCAGGGAACGCAGTCACACAGCTTTAAACCTTTTAACTTCCAATTTTCATACTTTCACAATCATGAATATGTAGACCTACTTATTTATTTTGTTTATTTTTACGCCTTTCAGGGCGTGCTGAAATGGTTAGTGGTACAAAGAATAGGAAGAACTCGATAAAAAGAGAAAAATGAAATGAAATTAAAATAAAACAAAGCTCATCAAGACTTACAAGAGTCATGGAAGATTTTCCAGAACATTTTCAAAAGTTCTTTCAAAAAATAATGCAAAAAAAAAAACAAAAAATACCGCTCTGATGTTCGGCGCATCGGTGGCTAACCGAGTGGTTAGTCGGCCAGATGCGTGGTCCTCTCTGTCGAAGTATTCACCGTCCTAGAAGAGAGATGAAAATAGAAAAGATCTTCACAATAGCTCACTGTAAGAAAGTAAGAGGACCAATGGATGTGGAGCCAGGTAAAAAGTGTAAAGTTAAAGTCGAAGAGGTCCCACGTCCATTAGTTCTTTTAACCGACCTTAGGATAGTTGATGGATCTCTCCGACTCTCTACTAAGCTCTTTGAATCCACAGGTCCTCTTAGGGCCCCTTCATACTCTACTCTACTAGACTAAAGTTGAGCAGTAAAGAAGGGGGTCGCGTGTTACCGCAAGAGCTGCACGCTTTTCCGGCCGTTCACTGGACTGTCGTTGGTCAAAAAACTATTTATTGCATATTCAACGATATAGGTGATTTTCGCAAAAAAAATTAGAGAGTGGACACTGCGCTACTGCGCAGCTGCTGCGCGCGCCGCTGTTCCCTATGTTTCATCATTACTGCGGCAGCAGCGCTGTAAAGTCTGAAGGGACCTTTACTCTTATTAAATCATCATTTTCGCTCACCTGTTTCACAATATTTGTGAACAGCGACAATCGTAGTCGTTTCGTCAACGTCTCGCCAGTTTTTCCAAGCAGAAATCCGGACAGCAGCAACGTCGAACCGGATGACAAGCCAAGCACGGTGAACCAGATGCCATTCATCATCGCACCATGCAGTTTCTCGTCGTTACTGCCGCTGGTGAGAGTCTAATAATGAAACCAAATGGATTGATATATTCTAAACAACAAGGAGGAAACGGATAGGAAGGAGAATAAAGAAGAAAAAAGGAGAGAAAGAAGAAAGAGAAGAAAGCAGTAGAAGTGGCGACGAAGGAAGGGGAGAAAGAGAAGAAAGAAACGAAAAACGAGAAGAAGGAATACCAATGAGGAAAAGGAAGGTGCGAGGGTGGAAGAAGAAGATTGTCAAGGACTAACAGGACAAGGAGGAGATACTATAGATAAAAGTATAACAAATAGAAGAAGATGCAGGAAAAAGGAGTGATAAGGTAACAAAGAGGAAGGAGAAGACCGGAATAAAGGAGAAGCCGGACAAGACGGTTAGGAAGAAGCAGAAGAATATGAAAGAACTAAGGAAAACACGGAAGAAAAGAGAGGAAACCGAAAATGTAGAACGAGTCGTTGGCGAGGAAGAGTGTTGTGAAAAAGAAAGAGTATAAGTGAGAAAGGGAGGATCTGGGCCTAAATTCATCATTGGTAAACCCCTGATAAACCCCGAGATATACCCCTAACGGCGCGCACCTTTGTCCACTTATCCTAAACTTCCTATGTCAGATGCAATCCCTCGTCGACTCTGTCGTCTGGTTCTGGCTGCGCCGCGGTTTCGGAGACCGCTCGTCCGTTCATGAATTTGGGCCCAGGTGAGCAACAAGAAGGAGAAAAGCAACGCAAGAAGAAAAAAGAAGGAAAGCAGGTTACACGGAAGAGGATAAGAAGGGGAGGAATGAGCGGATAATGGAGATGGGAGAACTACAAGACTGGGAAGAAGAAGAGGAAGAAGAACAAGAAGAGAAAGGGAGATTTCAAGGGGAAAAAAACAAGAAAAGAACGACAAGAAATAGCAGGGGGGAGATGAGGAAAACACTAAGTAGAGGGGTACGAGCGAGGAGACCGTAATTGAGAAGAAAAAAAAACAAAAATAAAAAGGGATCACCTTGAACATTCCACCATAAATGATGGAGAACACGGGGAAAGTCATGCCTCGAGCGACGGCCATCACTAGAGCCACCGCCAATTGAAGCCATTCCTCCCTCGCATACTTGATTATGTCCAGAATGCTCGCCCCTTTTACCTTTTCCTCTTTGACTTCTTCCTGAACAATTCTTCCACCTTCTTTTTTTCAAAGTTCAAAATTTTGCTAAAAAATACCTCCAGATTATCGACATCCATCTCAACGGCGTCACTTGGTCGTGAAATGGATCGTGACAAGCGTTTGCTGAGCTTTCGAATCAGCGACTCACGTTCTAGTCGTTTTGAGCCATGGGAGGTGAAGCCTGAAAAATATAATTATTCGCCTATTTAAGTAATTATGACGCCCACGTGATGCAGTGGTAAGGGGTGCTACTGGCCCGTTCACGGTCGAGTGATCAATCCCCGCCAAGCCTAACCAAGCCTTACTCTCCTCCGGGGTCGGGTAAGTCGGTATCAGAGTTGTCTAGGAAGGTACAGATAATGGCTGGGTATAGCGTCTGGCATCGCAAGTCATTGTATAGAGATAGTATGCATTCGTTATGCCTCTACTATTTGAATGGAAGATCAATGCATGGCGCGTCTTTAGGGGACTGAACAACGACGACAACTTTACCTTTACTATGTAGATATAGATGAGCTTGTTTGGTCTTTTCTTTCTTTCCGCCCCTCCTTCCTTACCCTTTACTTTTCAACGTCTGTATCTAGTTCAGTTAGAGCATCGGTGTGGCTTTTCAAAATCTGGTTTGGATGAAATTTTTTTGACATTTCCACATTTATATTGAACACAGTACACGAGAAAAGGATTCTACAAGGCGTTCTCTACTTATTGTACCTTCACTTGCCATCAGTCAAGATTTATAGAGAATTTTCTCCAAAATAATTTCGGTTTCTCAGTCTAGAGCCCGCGCGGTGCAGTGTTAAGGGGCGCTACCGACACCGTGATGGTCGAGCGATCGATCCCCGCTTGGGATAACCTAGCCTTCCATCCTTTCGAGATCGGGTAAAGTGGTACCGGACTTGTCTGAAAAGGTGAAATACTGACTTGGTATAGCGGCTGGCCCTCGAAAATCACTGTATAGGTCGGATTAGCCAAGCTTCTACGATTCTAAATAGGACACGAATGCGTGGCGCGTTCTCAGCGGGCGGATCATAACCGAAAAACTCACCTTTACCTTTACCTTAGCTTGCCTTAGTTTGAGAAGTTTGAGAAGCCGAATGAAGGACGTGAGAAAAAGACAGCAAAGAAGTAAAGAATGCAATACAACAGTAGAAGAGAGATCAAATATAGTCAGCACCACGAAGGCAAGTTTAAATGTGATTCTATCATTATACCGAGACCCCTTTCCTTTCCTTTTCACTACTTCATAATTTCGATAAATTGATTGAGTAAATAAATAAGCAAAAGAAAAAAATAAATGAATAGGAAGCAGCGCTGCCGTTTTCTTACCGAGTTCCCTGTCGCTGTCCTCCTCTTCCTCTTCCAGTGTTTCTATCTCCTGCGCTCGGACCAACTCCGAGTAGAGGCCGTTCTTCTCCATGAGCTCGTCGTGTCTACCTGCAAAACCAAATAGAAAAAATCATTTTGATCAGAAACAGGCATTCCAGACTGAATATACCCTACGACTCAGCTTGGGTCCCTTACCGTGCTCAACGATACGACCACTGTCAAATACGTAGATCTGGTCGACATTTTTGATTGTTGCTAAGCGATGAGCTATCGAGATTGTCGTTCGTCCAGACTGCGCCTGAACAGGAGAAGACTTCAGTCGATGGGTATGCGGTTGGGTTGGGTACGTTGATAGGTCAAGAAGGGTTGGTAGAGGACACTGCGGAACTCGGTTGAATATCATCGGACACAGTCAGATCATTGGAACCACTTTATTCAAAAAAAAAAAACCCAGCAACGATAAACGTTAAGACTCTATCAGCTGAGGTCTCAGAACATCTACTTAGCCTAGTCCGTTTAATTTACTTATTTATTCTATGATTTCAATATTATCTGGGCAGATAAAGGCTGATAATGGTCACCCACACTTTCGCAGGTCACAGAAGTTTTGAATATACCTTTACATCTTTTATATGAGCCTTTCACTTTCTTTTTCGCCACGAAAATGCTGTTCTTTGTTTCAACTGCTCGTTTAGTGTCCCCATTCTCTGAGTTTGATAACTCCTGATTTGATAACAGTGGTTTCAAATTTATTTGTGCCAAGGTTTTTTGCAAAGAATCAAATGCCAAATGTTAAATGTAGAAAGTCAAATAATTAAATGTAAATAAGAAATAACTAAGTAAACAGGTGTGTAGGAACCCAAATGTATGATCTTTGCGTGACCAACCGCCACCGCGATCACTATTTGGCGGGTTTTCGGGTACATTGTATCTGCCAATGGCAAACTAGGGTCCGTATAAAAGGCGCGCCTACAGCGCCTAGATGTGTTCGTGTGTTCGTGTATTCGTGTGTTCGCCTGTCCTATTAGTTTCGTCTGTTCTGTTATTCTGCTACTAATAAACTATTACACACTAGCCGTCCAGCTATCCCTCCACAGGCACAGACACAACAGTGGCGATCAGGATTACTCTGGATTCCCGTGCCGACCCACCTCGTCATTATCGTCATGGCCGCAATGACTGAGCAACAGTTTCAGCAACTGCTGACAACACTAGCCGCCGCCGTCGAAGGAATCGCCCGTCGTCAGGACCCCTCCCACTCACCACACCACGATCCGTCGAGACAGTTCGATGCCCTCGCCGGACGGATCGCACCGTTCTCCTACGACCCTGACGCCGACCTAACTTTCGAGTCATGGTACCGCCGTCACGAAGACGTATTCGACGTCGACGCCACCATCCTCGACGAGCCCACACGAGTTCGCCTTCTTCTGCACAAGCTGGATGCCCGTTCCTTCGAAAGATACTCCAGCTACATCCTGCCACAAAACCCCCGAGACGTCACATTCAAGCAAACTGTAGCTACGCTGAAGGAACTTTTTGGTCCATCAAGATCACTATTCAGCACAAGATACGCCTGCATGAAGCTGGTCAAGGATCCGAAGGACGACTTCACTACATATGCTGGACGCGTAAATCGTGAGTGCGCAAAATTCAAGCTGTCGGAATGCAACGACAACCAGTTCAAGTGCCTGATATTCGTCTGTGGTCTACAATCGAGCGACGACGCCTTCATCCGACTGAAGCTACTGGACAGGATTGAAGCAGATCCCAACTGCACTGTGCAGACGCTCACCGAAGAGGCCAAACGACTCCTGAACCTGCGTCACGACACTCAGATGATAGAAGATGGCAAGCCATCTGTCCAAATCGTCAAGCACAAGCCAGAATCAGTCCCAGAGTCTCCCTTGAAACCCTCCAGGCGACAATTTGACCGCAACCACCGCCCATCCCAGCGTCAGTACAACAAGATGCCACCTTCACCATGCTGGAACTGTGGTAACATGCACTTTGTCTGAGACTGCAGATTCCTGAATCACATCTGCTCCAAGTGGCACACCAAAGGTCACAAAGACGGATTCTGCTCATCGGCGAACCGTCGTACCAAGCACAACTCAAAGCAGCATAGAGACAATCCAGCCAAGCAGCGAACACGAGCCAACGCAATCGTCAAGGTGTCCAGTATCAACAGCAAGCACTATCGCCGTTACGCAGCAGTCACCGTAGACGGCCATCTCATCAACTTTCAAGTCGACACCGCGTCGGATATCACCGTTATCACAAGGAAGACATGGATCCGCATGGGCAAGCCGAAGCTTCAGCCGTCGTCACTCATCGCTCAGAGTGCCTCCGGAGACCAAATCAAATTTCTCGGACAACGACAGTGCTGCTACAGCTTCAAAGACGTATCCGTCCCTGGAACGTTCTATGTGGCCCAGACACATACCAACCTATTGGGAGCTGAGTGGATCACAAGACTAGGATTGTACTCCATGATGGACACACTACCCAGCGCGAACCCGAGCTTATCCGCTACCACGTCATTCACCACGTCTTCCATCGAGTCGAGCAATGAAGCAGCGAGTCGACTCCAACACGATTTTCCCGAGGTATTCAGCACGGAGCTCGGCCTCTACAAGCACTCAACGGCTGTCCTTCAACCCAAGCCGGGAAACAAGCCCGTTTTCCGACCCAAACGGCGTGTATCCTATGCAACTTCGTTGTCACTACTAAAACCACACCAAACACAGAAGACGAGAGGAAACGAAGAAATGGAGCGACAGTTCAACAGTAAGCACGGCGCAAAGCCTAAGGTGTTCAACGAAGGATGTCTCGCCTTCGTCAGCAATCACAACAACCAGCGAGTCAAATGGATGGAAGGTGTCGTTCAAGAGCGCATTGGTCGAGTACTCTACAAAGTCCGTGTTGGATCCCAAACCTGGATACGACATGCAAATCAAATGCGAAATCGCCACACGCCCAACAATCACGACAAGCAGTACACAGATTTCGACACACTAGTAGAGATGTTCGACCTGCCATCCAATCACTAGTTCGCCGTCACGCCCACTCCACGAGGGAGAAGTCTCTTCACAAGGATCGACGAATCCTCCAGTTGATGGACATCCACGCCGGTCAACACGAACCAGACAACCGACTCGCAGACTCAACGTGGACCCACATCAAAAGACATATTTGTAGTAGTGTGTTACTGATTATGTTGCATTGTTGTATTTTACTTTTTTTTAACAAAGGGAGGTGTTATGTAGGGAAAGTTATGAAGAAAGTCAAATGCCAAATGTTATGTAGAAAGTCAAATGTATGATCTTTGTGTAGGAACCAACCTGACCACCGCGGTCACTGTTTGGCGGGTTTTCGGGTACATTGTATCTGCCAATGGCAAACTAGGGCCCGTATAAAAGGCGCGCCTCCCGCGCCTAGGTGTTCGTGTGTTCGTGTGTTCGTGTGTTCGCCTGTTCTATTGGTGTTCGTCTGTTCTGTTATTCTGCTACTAATAAACTATTATACACTAGTCGTCCAGTTACCCATCCACAAGCACAGACACAACAGTGGCGATCAGGATTGCTCTGGATTCCCGTGCTGACCCACCTCGTCATCATCGTCATGGCCGCAATGACTGACCAGCAGTTTCAGCAACTGCTGACAACACTAGCCGCCGCCGTGGAAGGAATCGCCCGTCGTCAGGACCCCTCCCACTCACCACACCACGATCCGTCGAGACATTTCGATGCCCTCGCCGGACGGATCGCACCGTTCTCCTATGACCCTGACGCCGACCTAACTTTCGAGTCATGGTACCGCCGTCACGAAGATGTATTCGACGTTGACGCCACCATTCTCGACGAGCCCACACGAGTTCGCCTCCTTCTGCACAAGCTGGATGCACGTTCCTTCGAAAGATACTCCAGCTACATCCTGCCACAAAACCCCCGAGACGTCACATTCAAGCAAACTGTAGCAACGCTGAAGGATCTTTTTGGTCCATCAAGATCACTATTCAGCACAAGATACGCCTGCATGAAGCTGGTCAAGGATCCGAAGGACGACTTCACTACATATGCTGGACGCGTAAATCGTGAGTGCGCAAAATTTAAGCTGTCTGAATGCAACGACAACCAGTTCAAGTGCCTGATATTCGTCTGTGGCCTACAATCGAGCGACGACGCATTCATCCGGCTGAAGCTACTGGACAGGATTGAAGCAGATCCCAACTGCACTGTGCAGACGCTCACCGAAGAGGCCAAACGACTCCTGAACCTGCGTCACGACACTCAGATGATAGAAGATGGCAAGCCATCTATCCAAATCGTCAAGCACCAATCAGAATCAATCCCAGAGTCCCCTTTAAAACGCTCTAGCCGACAGTTTGACCGCAACCACCGCCCATCCCAGCGTCCTCAGCACAACAAGATGCCACCTTCACCATGCTGGAATTGTGGTAACATGCACTTCGTCAGAGACTGCAAATTCCTGAATCACATCTGCTCCAAGTGCCACATCAAAGGTCACAAAGACGGATTCTGCTCATCGGCGAATCGTCGTACCAAGCACAACTCATCGAAGCACTACAGAGACAATCCAGCCAAGCAGCGAACACGAGCCAACGCAATCGTCAAGGTGTCCAGTATCAACAGCAAGCACTATCGCCGTTACGCAGCAGTCACCGTAAACGGCCATCTCATCAACTTTCAAGTCGACACCGCGTCGGATATCACCGTTATCACAAGGAAGACATGGATCCGCATGGGCAAGCCGAAGCTTCAGCCGTCGTCACTCATCGCTCAGAGTGCCTCAGGAGACCAAATCAAATTTCTTGGACAACGACAGTGCCGCTACAGCTTCAAGGACGTATCCGTCCCTGGAACGTTCTATGTGGCCCATACACACACCAACCTGTTGGGAGCTGAATGGATCACAAGACTAGGATTGTACTCCATGATGGACACACTACCCAGCACGAACCCGAGCTTAGACGCTATATTCACCACGTCTTCCACCGAGTTGAGCAATGAAGCAGCGAGTCGACTCCAACACGATTTCCCCGAGGTATTCAGCACTGACCTCAGCCTCTACAAGCACTCAACGGCTGTCCTTCACCCCAAGCCGGGAAACAAGTCCGTTTTCTGACCCAAACGGCGTGTATCCTATGCAACTTCGTTGTCACTGCTAAAGCCGCATCAAACGCAGAAGACGAGAGGAAACGAAGAAACGGAGCGACAGTTCAACATGAAGCACGGCACAAAGCCTAAGGTGTTCAACAAAGGATGTCTCGTCTTCGTCAGCAATCACAACAACCATCGAGTCAAATGGATGGAAGGTGTCGTTCAAGAGCGCATTGGGCGAGTACTCTACAAAGTCCGTGTTGGATCCCAAACTTGGATACGACATGCAAATCAAATGCGAATTCGCCATACGCCCAACAATCACGACAAGCAGTACACCGATTTCGACACACTAGTAGAGATGTTCGACCTGGCCCATCCAATCACTAGTTCGCCGTCACACCCACTCCAGGAGGGAGAAGTCTCTTCACAAGGATCGACGAATCCTCCAGTTGATGGACATCCACGCCGGTCAACACGAACCAGACAACCGACTCGCAGACTCAACGTGGACCCACATCAAAAGACATATTTGTAGTAGTGTGTTACTGATTATGTTGCATTGTTGTATTTTTTTTTTAACAAAGGGAGGTGTTATGTAGGGAAAGTTATGAAGAAAGTCAAATGCCAAATGTTATGTAGAAAGTCAAATGTATGATCTTTGTGTAGGAACCAACCTGACCACCGCGGTCACTGTTTGGCGGGTTTTCGGGTACATTGTATCTGCCAATGGCAAACTAGGGCCCGTATAAAAGGCGCGCCTCCCGCGCCTAGGTGTTCGTGTGTTCGTGTGTTCGTGTGTTCGCCTGTTCTATTGGTGTTCGTCTGTTCTGTTATTCTGCTACTAATAAACTATTATACACTAGCCGTCCAGTTACCCATCCACAAGCACAGACACAACAGTACCAAACTTGTTTGTAAGGATAACGACATGGACTCGATATAGCAGCTGGCTCCACATTGTATGGGTCATTGTACAGGTCAAATAAGCATTCACTATACCACTAGGATTCTGGGTGGAACACAAATGCGGCGGCGCGTCCTTTGTACCCTCGTAGTATTTAGGGAAATATGCACATGATGGTCAACTGCCACAAATTTAAAGGTTTACGTCTACCCACAACATGGAGACGATCTCGCGCATTTGATGATCTCATGTATATGTCCGATGAAAACCGACCAGCGCGATAAACGAGGAACACTAAAACGGGAGATCAACGAGAGTGCACCGAAGATTTTCAACCTGATGTATATTCTTGCAAAGTAACGAGAGAGATCACAGTAGTTTGCTTTTGCTAAGGACAGAGGTACCCGAAAGCGGTAAAAGAACTGACGTCCCTGCGAGGCTGTCGAAAAGTAAGAGTTCGAAGGAGGATGGTTTTACACGAGTGCCTTTCTTCCATTTTGCTTAAAAAATTGACTACGCATTGAGAACAACTAACTAGCCAAAGCTAACGAATCTTTTAAAACAACGCAAGTGCATGTGTACTCGCCGAAAGGAGGAGGTCAAAGAGAGGAAAACTCACCCATTCTTGAGGATAGGAACCACTCCAGGATCAGTAAGCATGGTCCGTCCATGGGAAAACAAGGTCATAAATATGAGCGTGTTAAAGACAGCAATATGAAAAGCACCCCATAAGCTGAAAAACAGCAAAATGAATAATAATAACAATAAAAGTTTCTGCAAAAAGTCCACTTTCGTTGTGCAAAACATTCCTAAACATCAGGCGAAGCAACAGTCTCTTCCTCTCTTGCATTCCTCCAATACATTAAACAAGAACATGAAGCAGATAACTTACGAATCTCCGAACACTGGCATGACCATCCATATCGTAACCACATAGTCTGCATACACCACACATCCATATATCATAACAACACATACTAGACCACAAGGATCCAGACGTACTATCATGATTTTCTTGGTGACATTAAGCAGCCACCAACAATAGGGAACTAGGAAAACGCAGTCATGAAAATCGGCCTGCGAGCACCAAGGGTGAAGTTAACAGCCTGTAAAGGGTATTTCGACAAGCGCGCCGTTTGTAACACCACAGAACGAAAACGGGTGCGCAGAAATTCGATATTTCAGATAAAAACTCAATCACATAGAAACATTATCACAAACAATCAAGATTTTCCCATAAGCACTAATTACAGCGTAGGAAAAAAGGTTTTCGCACGAAACTTCATGTCTCGAGGTGCACACTCCATGAATTGAAGATTCTCATCACAGATCGCATAACAGGGAAACAGGATCAGGTCCGTTCTTCTTATTGCGGGCAACTATATCCCATGCTATGAGCTGCAGGAAAGAAAAATCTAGACGAAACAATGAAATAATTTAAAGATCGGGATGACACATGTTTTATAGTAAACACGGGCACATCATAAAACAAAACAGCATAGCATCCTAACAGGCACAGACGGCAAAAAAAATCAGTTAGACTGAGGAAACGTAGAACACCAATGTCATTATGCGACGATGAGCAAAATACCAAACGTATTCACCCATGGACGTGTGAATAGAATGCTGCATGACACGGAACATGTAACATATAGTCTACAATCAGCAGTCTTTAACATCCGTAGAAGGAAACAGTTTCAGCAAAGATACGCTCGAAACGACAATGCTGACTTTATTGTCTCTACACATCAGCGGCCGTATGCTCGTCTCTCCCGGCCGGGCGAAGGGCGCCCATCGCCCGGCCGGTAGAGACGAGCATACGGCCCCTGGTCCTCTCCCGTCTGCTTGCTACTCAGTTCCATTTCTCCGATTTCGAAGCTGAAGCCGAAAACGCTGATGCGCTCGGAATATTCAAAGTATTCAATGTGTTACAGCCAAATAGATTATGAAGAAATGGATTGTGAAAATCCAGAGGCTGGCTGTGACATTAAGGGGACATAAGCGAAGGAAGAATTAAGTACTGCAAGATGGAGTTGGACTTCCAATAAATTCCGTATTTAGTGCGGCACTATTCAACTTAACGGATTCCAGTCCTCGATTTTTTTTCGAAATTCGCTGAAACTTTGCACAGGGGGGTAATTGAGGGCGCTGATCACGAATCTGCCGTCCGTTTTTTACGTGGGTGGTCTCGGACCACCCAAATCGCTAATTGTGTAGTCCAATCAGGATCATCGATTGCGCTGAACTTTCCCTATGAGGTTATTTGGGGTCCTGAACACGATGGTGAAGTCCATTTTTCACCTGGTCGTCTCGGACCACCCATATCGACCACTTGGGTGGTCCAGTCAGAATCACCGATTTCGCTGAAACTTTGTCTATGGGGGTTCTCTGGTGTCCTGATCACGATGGTGAAATCCGTTTTCGAAATGGCGGCCGAATACGGTAGTTATAGGTGGGTACCTACCGACCTTACGTGGTGAGACTCACCTGTAACTACCCTATTCGGCCGTCATTTGGAAAACGGACTTAACTATCGTGTTCAAGACGCCAGAGAACCCCTATAGGCAAAGTTTCAGCGAAATCGGTGGTCCTGACTGGACCACCCAACTAGCGATTTGGGTGGTCCGAGACCACCCACGTGAAAAACGGAGAGCAGATTCGTGATCAGCGCCCTCAATTACCCCTCGTGCAAAGTTTCAGCGAATTTCTGAGGAAAAAATTTCTGACTGAAAAAAATCGAGTGCTGGAGTCCGTTGAGTTGAATAGTGCCGTAACTGCTTCTTCAGACTTCAGACTTGCTAGGGTAACAGCGAGATTGTCGAAAACCCTTCATTAATCTAATCTCACTGTTTTTAGCAATCTTGGTCTTCGCTTAACACGTCTCTGTTCTGCAGAACGCTTCTGAAAGTTGCCGCTAAGCGGTTTATGGAGCATTTAATCAGCCTCGCTAGAACAGCTTCGCATTCCAAGTAATCCAGACTGTAAACGGGCCAACGTAGCCGGATAAAACCGTTAAACATAGACCTCAAACAAAATATAACCGCACGACGAAAACCGAGCAGAAATAAACACAAAACGTACCACGGGAAGACGGAGAACGTCTTCATAATTAATAAAAAGTTACGACTACAAACTCTGGAGCAAGACCCATGCAACTTACGACTCTCCCGCCCAATTATCTGAAAAACGGATTTCAATGTACCCAACTAAGGAGGAGCCCACTTGAGAACTGTGTCGACATCGAAAATATCATAAGAACGAACTGGAAAGGCATCAAATCACCAATCACATGAACAGCAACACATGGATCCCTCTCATGTACGCAAAGAAATTCCGCCATCAGTGGCGCGTGCTCTCCAGTGTGGAGCGCGTTTGCCGACGATTGCGTGAAGGGCAGAGACCCTTTAGAAGTGGAAAGCATTACGTCTACTTATTAATGATCAGGTATAACTCTTAACAGATGAAAAACACAAATAAGTAAGCGAATTATTCGACAATCTTCGTGCTTTGTCTAGAGATGTACGCAGATGGCTGGGCACGATGTTCTTCAAACGCTGAGCTCGCACCACTGAAATAGACATAGCTCAAAGGCCTCATATTTATCAGAAAATTAGAAGTTCTTCAGGAACTTTCTTTTCTTCTCCAGTTTCTCAGCATGCATCTGTTTTTTTCTATCGGGCCAGCGTAGTGCAGTGGTAAGAGGCGTTCCTGTCGCCTGCACGGTCGATCCTCGCCGAGGTCAACCAAGCGTTCCGTCCTTCCGGGGTCGGTAAATTGGTACCAGACTTGTCTGGGAAGGTAAAAACACTGACTTGGAATAGCGGCTGGCCCCCGCAAGTCATTGGATATGTCAAACACGCGTTCACCAAGCCTCTACGATTCTGAATTGAACACGAATGCGGCAGCGCGTCCTTTCGGGACTAATCAACGCCGGTACCTTTACCTTCACATTTACCTTCATTTAGTTTTCTACACTTTCGAAAAGGCGCACGCACTATTCGAAGAACACCACGACCGGCCGTCCGCGTTACCTCTCCCTATGAAGATCGGATTCACAAATTCTACCATCTCGACTCCCGGTAAGGCTGCATCGCCTAACCGTGATCCAAATGGAAGTATTGCAATTCTTCATTATAACCCAACACTGTACTGCCTCGTATGGAGCGCCCAAGGTGAACATAGGACTTCGTTTCGGCGATGGGAGATCCATCGAGTTCGATGCGCCCCCATCGAACACGGAGTTCTTCATGAAATGTGCCTTCTTCCCATTGATGCGCAGTCCAATCTTTCTTCCAGCTTCGTCCAGCTCTCAGAGCATCGTCTCTGCCCAATTGTACTTTTCGCGAAGATGACGACGTCGTCCGCAAAACGAAAGTTCGAGAAAAATTGTCTGTCCACACGTGCGACTTTTTCGTACCAACAGAGCGGCTTCATCACCCACTGCGATGCGTCAGTAAACAGCTTGGCGAATTAGTATCGCCTTGGCTGGCGCCCTTCTCGATGGGATGTTGTTTGGACGCCGGAAAAGCTGTACAGTCGTAGAACGGTGGCGGTAGCAGTCGGCCAGTGTTCTCATGTAAGACGAGTCCACTCCTTGATCGACTAACGCAGACAGGATAACGTTCGTTTCCACGCTGTCAAAAGCTCTTTCGACGAAGGTTAAGACGAGGCGTGCATGGTGCTCCGTGCGGATATCGATGACAATCACAACACATATGGCAGCGAAGCAGCTGAATCCCTGACAAAATCCAACTTGCTCAGGAGGTTATGCTTCATCCACGACATAGGATGATTTTGTGAAAATCTTGTAGAGCGCACTCATCAAGCTAATCGGCGTTAGTTGCGGAGATCATTCCTTTCACTTTAAAGAACGTAAAATTACTTATCACTTCGAATAATCCCCACATTCAGTCTCACCCTTTTAATTTGAAAAATTTTGTATATCAAGCGGTTTTGAACGCCGTCTAATATGCTTGAGTTGTAATCCGTTTTCTATGTGAGTGATTTCAACGCGGTGCAAACAGAGCTTGTGGGTCAATGGCGAGAAAAATCTGCCGCTGCGTTTCTCAGTTATACTTCGTCTTGCTGTGGATTCTGGTATTTGAGAACAATACAACCTCTGAGGAGATTTAGATTTTCCCGGACATCCGTATATTTAAAGTCTAGAATAATAGACAAGAGAGTTTGTCAAAGTTGCACTCATGCGTTACCTCTGTTTTTTCAGTTTTACTAAAACGGATTCTCCGGCCGTCCTCCAAATACTTCTGCTCCACCACTTTCGTTCATTAACGGTGAAAAAGATGACTTTTGAAGATTGAAGTCTTTTGAACTGCAACTTTATAGTTTTGTGAAGTAATAGATCAGTTAACAAAGCCGGCGATATGGGTAGTCGTCGACTCAAATTCAGAAAACAGGCATGATATCCGTAATCAGCGCCCCAAATAGGTTCCGTAAACATTTCGACATTGTTTAGAAATTTCACATCATTTCTAAATTACACTTTCGCGAAAAATTGAGGTAACATATTGCTGCTACCGTGTTCGATAGCGAGAGCGTCAGATGTTTACAGATACGCTATTCTGGGAATGGTTGAATCCTCAAAAGTCTTCTTTTTCCACCGCTAATGAATGACAGCGGCGCATAAGAAGCCTTCGGATGACGGCCGGAAAATCCGTATCGGTGAGTTGTTCCTAAGGCGTTATGGAATGGATTATTCCACCATTCCCAATGGTGCCATTAGGGCACCATTTACTCACTCGACTATAAGCTCGCACAAATAAAGGTGTTAAAACCTCGCTCGGCGCTATTTAACTTAACGGACACCAGTACTCGATTTTTTTCAGTCATCGAAATTCGCTGAAACTTTGCACAGGGAGTTAATTGAGGGCACTGATCATAAATCTGCTGTCCGTTTTCTACGTGGATGGTCCAGTCAGAATCACCGATCCCGCTGAACTTTGTCTATGTTGGTTATTTGTAGTCCAGAACACGAATCTGCTGTCATTTTTTCACGTGCTTGGTTCCGGACCACTCAATTTGCTGCTTGGGTGGTCTAGTCAGGACTTCGCTGAAACTTTCCTATGGGGGTTCTCCGGTGTCCTGAACACGATGGGATCCGTTTTCCAAATGGCGGCCGAAGACGGTAGTTATAGTTGAGCACCTACCGACCCTACCTGGTGGGACTTACTCATAACTACTACATATATTCGACCGCCATACGGAAAACGGAGTTCACCCTCGTGTTCAGGACACCAGACTAACTCCATAGACAAGGTTTCAGCGATATCAGCGATATCGGCGATCCTGACTCGACCACCCAAATAGTCGATGGTGAAGGACGGACAGCAGATTCGTGTCCTGGACCCCAAATAACCCCATTGGGCGAAGTTTCAGCTAATTTTGACGACTGAAGAAAAAATCGAGTACTGGTTCCGTTTGGTTGAATACTGCCCCTCGCTCTCCTCTCCAGTCTCTCTCTGGTCTCATTATTAAACCACTGAACCACCACTATTTCCACTAGGGCAACTATAAGCCCAGTCTCTTGCACATCACTGACAATGATGTTTAAAATACTGACAGGCAGAGTAAACTTGGACAATACAGGGTTCTGTTCGTTGGTTTTCCACCCAGAACGAGGTGGGGTGGTCTTACACCAATTGATACAGTTGCGAGAAGCCAAATCAGATCACATTCTTCCCTAATATGGAGCAATTCGAAGGTTCCGCACCCTGTTGAGGGACACCGTACTTCGGATGTCTCTTGGTAAAATTATTAGGTCGTTAAGTATGAAGTGGCCGATTTCGCATGTTGTAGGTTTCAAGGTTGATACATAGGTATGTTCGTTTGTGGGGTTCTAGTTTTTCCTTCTATTGTGAAGGTACAGTCCTAAGGTTTCAACAACCTATTCTGGTTTTCGGTGCTGCTTCCAAATTCAAATGGTGTAATAGAAGTTTTGCCGACCAACAGATCAAGGAAAGCCTTATTTATTTTCAGTCGTTGTTAGGGTCTATGATGTACTCTTATCCGTTTTTCACTTCGTCATAGTAACAACAACTGAGTGTACTATTTTCTATGATGCCTGAGGAACCCTGATTTTATCCTATTTCTACGGCGTTTCCCTGCAGTGGTAAGAACTCGCGCTTCAAAACAAAATGAAATTTCACTGGATCTCTCACGAGGACGTCATCTTGCATACTGATGACGATTTTCATAGTCGCGTTGAGAATTTTCCTACGATCACCCGCATCGTCCCGAAACCGCCAACTCAGCAAAACGCTGTGATCAACGTAAGGACGGTTACAGCTGGTCCGTAGTCCGCAATAGGTACTCACGCAACCTTGCACAATGTTATCCTAAAGGTCTGCAGAGATTCGTGTCGGGACCGCGCTGTGTCTCATCCTGCTTTTGACTCGTGACGTTCCATCGATACCTTCGGATCGACGCTTGGTGCGGTTTTGGTTTTTCACGGGTCTGAGATTTGAGCCAGCCGCCGTTTTTGTTCTGAGGAGAATGGCTGAGGAATACGATGACGACTTCCAGTACAACAGCGATTCTGGAAGCGAGCTTGGTGACGAGGTAACTTTCGAAAGTTTTTGATGCATCAAAAATGTGAAAAGAAGTGGTTTTATAATCATGTTATAAGGTGTGCTGGTTCATCGGACTAGTAAGCTTGCCCATCTGTAAAGCGCTTTTTGTTCGACCATTTTTCCCGCCGTTTGAAATCACCTATGTGGTGAATCTGTTCGACAGCGGGTATCCTTTGAAATTTCTTCGCCTTAGAAGACGATCCATTCTCGAGAATGCCCTTGGGTTAGTCCGAGATTTTGCTTTGGACCTTGTTAGCTTTTGTTCAGGGAAAAACGAAATACAATAAATCCAGTTTCACACTTTTGATTAGAATTAACGAGTATCTCGTAAATGAATCAATCTCCAATACCACAGAGGTGTTTTCCCCGCAACGAGTTTGTCTTACATCATATATCTGTGAGGCGTCGACACATGCTTATTGTTATTTCATAGCGCTAGTGTTTTTGTTTTTGCACTTCGTGTATAACCCGTATCCATTTATTTCTACTTGATATCAGTTGTACTTCTCATTATCGGAAAGTATGGTTTTATTTGAAACTTCACGCTTCCATGAGTGGTTTACAAACCCAAGAGAGTTGTTCGTCGCATGCGGTTACCGATCGTGAAAAGATCGAATCGGATGACTTCTGCTCCACCATAGACACATCCTTCCATAATGTGGGATTCATTGGACGTCACGTCCATTTTCATGCGTTACTTCTTTTTTGAAGTATTTGTCTGGTGTACGTGAATGCTATTATTTACTCAGGCTGTCAGCGAAGACGATGGTATTGCTATGGAACAAGAAGATACCAGTAGAGAAGTGCTCAAGGAGACGCCGAATCTCGAAGCAAAGGTATGTTCTTCAAACAGTCATGGTAGTGATTGATCGTTCACAGTTCGAAATTAACACTTAAATTTTCATTACTTCACTTTTCCGAAGCATGTATTCAGGAGACGAAGCATAGCGACACTATTTAATAGGAACCTTTTCAATTCCAGTCCGCATTTTGGTGCTTTCGCAAGATTAAGTCGACTCTGATGTGTTATCATTGTCATATCTTCCATTGTTTACGATCAACTCGGTCGGTTTGGACATGTTTGACTTGCTAAACCCTTCACGGTTGTTCACGCCACCAGAATGAAGCAATGATAGATGTGACAATGATAGCATGTTAACCCATTGACGAGCGCGTGGTTTGTTGGCAAGCCACAGTCCTAAAAAATTCATTTTTTAAAAAAAGAAACCAATTTATTGAGGATCACAAAAAATACAAAAGAATGGAATCGTTGGTGGAAATTCATTTTCTTGATATGTTTCAAGCATCGAGAAAATCTTATATGTGCATCATGTACCCCGTGATTAAACATTGCAGTAACAGAAGTGGTTTACAAAAACAGTGTTGGGGTGATGATTTATTCAACAAAAACATATTTATTTTCACCAAATAATGTGCTGCTATGAGTGCCGCAAAAATCGGGTCGGCACTATTTAAGATGTTGTACCCCACCGATATGTTGAGCTGTAATCGCCAAAAGCCTTGCGAAATAGTGCGCGGTGGGAGGAGACGCAGGCGCTAACTCTACGCAAGGCACACACTATTTAACGTGAAAAAGCTCAACATAGCGGTGAGGTACAACATCTTAAATAGTTCCATCGGGTCTCATGCGCGATGCGTGCGAAAAAGGCGCGGTCGTCAAAGGTTTAATCAACATAGAGTCGAACCCACAAAGGACCGTTCTCCGCACTCGGAACATGCATAAGAGCAGATTTCAGTGATAACACCTCTTGATCATTCCCTTGTTTGGCTGCACCCTCACCCCACATGATACCGGTTGACAATCAATGTAGAACGTTGCACAGGCCTAGCCCAACAAGGTTCTTGCTCGGAATACGCACAGGGCTCCTTAGTTCATTCAATAGTTCGCTCCAAATGGATGGGTACTCGTTAGATGCTGCACACCAAAGTGCAGATTCAGTGAAACATCGCTAAAATTGGATCTCATCGCGTCCGCATTATTGTAGCTTGCACCTGCATCCACATTTCAGATATGGGCTTCTCGTTTAGAGGGTTGATTCTTTGGAGATTCCATTCAGAAAACTCACAGTTCACTGTAGGAAGTCTGTGTGCTGTTCATGTTTTCTTTTACTTGCGTCCGACAGGCGTGGAGATCTAGCTTTGTGGTGGAGAAAACGTATTGCCCTTATTGTGCGTCTTATCCGAGACAGCATGAAGCGTCGAACATCTTGTTGTTTTTAATTGAGAATCAAACCCTTTACTCATGACAACTGTTTTTGTTCTTCTTCCACTGCTAGAAAATTGGAAGCTATATGAGTTGGGATGCAGAACATCGACAAGACAGTAATCAAAGAGTTGTGCTTTTTAGGTTAATAAATAGTTCTTCTTCTCATAGAAGTACTTTTTTAATATTAAGATTACTCTTTGAAAGAATTCACTTATTCACTCCAAATTTTCCTGAGTGGTGGAGTTGAGTGCTGGGGCCGTATGCTCGTCTCACCCGAGATTTCTGGGGGATGGGGGAAGGGGAGGGGCCCTTGTTTACGTTCGCTCATCCCCAGCGTCACTCAAATTTTCCTGAGTGGTGGAGTTGAGTCGGGTGACTCGTCCATTCACTATCAGACACCGTGGGGCCAGACATGTTATACGAGTTATCATGGTGACGCTGGCGTGGTGAACTCGTACAAACGTGTCCGGCCCCACGGTGTCTGATACTGAATGGACGAGTTTACACAGTTTTTTCACTTCGACTGAGGATCTTCCTGAAGACGGAAACCACAGTAAGAGCGTCAACTACAACTTTATTAGACCTATAAAACGATAAAGGAAGATATGTACATCAGAAATACATGTGACATTGAAAAGATGACATTCATGGTAGAGCTATCGAACTAGGGGCCCGGTACATTGTTCTGAAGTGCATTTCAATAATCCATGCGTGAACACCAGTATGGGTTGAAGCAGAGTTTATAGGAAAACTAAAGCATTGCCAACGTTCCTTTTCAGCTATAAGCTGTCCGCAACAGAATTCCTAAACATTACGAAATAGTACCAAAAATTGCAGCTACACTCTTCCGCCTTATAATGTTAACTTTGTTTTAAAGGTGATGACAGTAGACGATCTCGCTCGAGAAATGAATGAGATTATCGACGAAGTATCTGCAATTCTGAGAATTGGCCGTGGTCACTGCCGAATCCTTTTGCACAAGTTCAATTGGAATAAGGAAAGCCTCCTGGAGAGGTGGTTTTATTTTAAATTGTTAATTTTGAACAAAGTTTGGATGTCCGCCAGAACATGCCGCTTTGATGTTACAAAATGGCTGGTTCTAGATATTATGAAAATCCGGATACCGATGCGTTTCTACGTAAAGCACAAGTTCTACCTCGTACTCCGGCTCCTCCTCCATTGTCATCCGTTGGTGATTGTGAGATATGTTGCAATACGGCTCCACTTGGTGGACTAGACTGTCACCATAGGGCGTGCTCGACATGCTGGCAGATGTACCTCAACACAAAGGTTCGTTTGAACTGTAACCTTATTTGTTTGATTTGTGTTTTTCGTCTTGTTTGCGTCGTTGGTTCTGAAATAGCTCCTTCGAGGGAGGAGAAGTTGTTGAAAAGGCTTTGCAACGAACTCGTCTGAGTAGCCAAACGAAAACTAAGCGGATCTCTATCACTTTATGTGATCAGAATTGAGGACTGGCCCACACCTAAGTAAAGTCGTTCTCTTTTCTTCTGGAGAAATCCATGTTTCAGATAATGGATGACGCGACTAGTGAGATACAGTGCATTTTTAATGGCTGCCAATTATTAATTCAGGACGAAAAGGTAATCATAGGTCTGTGTGTTTGGGGAATGTAACCAAAGAGCGTTGTTCATTTTCAGGTGATGCAGTATATTCAAAGTGAAGCCGTTATTAGTGCCTACCAGCGCTTGAAAATCAACAGCTTTGTGGAGGGAAACCGCCTTCTGAAATGGTGTCCTGGTCTCGACTGTGGAAAGGCGCTCAAGGTTGAGGTCCTAGTGCTCTGTTATTGTTGGCTCATTACAGTATCCTTTCAATGTTATTTTCGTTATTACGTAATTTGACGAAAAAAGACTGTACTGTAAAGCGTCGACATGGTTCCTGGGGCCGTGCGCTCATCTCTCCCAAGCGGGTGCCTGGCGCCCGCTCGGGAGAGACGAGCCCACGGCCCCTGAATTCGGGTCAGAGTCGACATTTCCACCTGTGTCTGGTGTCTCAATCGGGGTGAAAATCAGTGTACAACAGTTGCCCTTTCAGGTTTGGCTGATTTCTTAACACAGTTGACGTTGCTGTGGTAGAAAGACAATTTCGTTTATATACGGCGAACTTAGCTCCGTTTGGCTCCACGGAATTAGAAACGGGAAAGAAAAAGAAACACTTCAAAAACTCACCGCCTTTTTTTTAACCGTGTATTAAAATGTTTTGCTTCTTGTCTTCACTGGAAAACACTGTTGTGGAAGCCCCTTGGAATCTGATCCGAATTCAAGTACCATTGCGGACACTCTCATGTCATTGATGAAACTTGCATTGCCATATTGCTTTCTTCCAAAATCTCTCCTTTGTTTCAGGTTGGATATTCAGAACCACGACCTGTTGTTTGCTCGTGCACGATGCGATTTTGTTTTGGCTGCGCTCATGAGTGGCACGAGCCCGTCAACTGCCGTCTTCTAAAGTTATGGTTGAAGAAATGCAGCGACGATTCTGAAACGAGTAATTGGATTAACGCCAACACAAAAGAGTGTCCGAAGTGCCAGGTTTGTGTTTTCGTTTCGAAAGTTTTATTCTAATCTAATTCAGAACCTTGCATTAGCTGAGGTTTCTATCCATAGCATGTGTTTAGTGGTTTCTACTGCGCTGTGGTTTTTATTGAAAACAATGCCTCGCAGTGATGAATTATTATTGAGCGGTTTATGTTTAGGTGACAATTGAAAAAGACGGTGGTTGTAATCACATGGTGTGTAAAAACACCAGTTGTCGCATGGAGTTTTGTTGGATATGCCTTGGTCCGTGGGAACCGCATGGAAGCAGCTGGTATAATTGCAATAGGTAACGGAATTAACGTTGCGGAAACTTTTCAGTTGCACAAAATGTGAGATGAATTTTAGGTATGATGACTCGCGAGCAAAACAAGCACGCGACGCACAAGAATTGTCGAGAGCCAATCTCCAGAGATATCTTCACTATTACAACCGATTCATGAATCATCAACAAAGTCTCAAACTAGAGAATAAGGTACGATGTTCCGAGTGTATTATTTGCTCAACCGTTTTTTTTGTTTACCCTGTGTTTAATTACCTATATCATTATACTTTGTGACCGTTAACGTTGACGCTCCCATGCTTCTCACTGAGCAGTGGGAAAATAAGCAGCGAGTCTTGTCCACTTATTGATCTGATTTCTTGGTTTCTTCGACAATATTAGTCTGACACCTTATGACAATAACCAAGAAAATTGTAAATTGATAAAATCATCATTTCGTTCGGATTCAATGTGTGCGCACTGCGCAGCCAGCAAGCGCCCAAGTCCATGGTGAGCTCAAGGTAGAACTCTGACTCTGCACATTGTTATAAAATGTATATTTCTGGAGTTCTCATGTTCTACCACTAGTTAGAGCAGGTTTCTTCGGAGAAAATATCGCGGTACTCCCAACCCACACTGGACCTTACTTGAAGGATGGATCTCATTGCAGTTAAACCCAATTAAGATCCTCTCTATATTAAGTGCTGGAAGTCCAGTTCGTTCTCAGCGTTCGTTTTTTTTGGAAAGTTCCGTTCGTTTCTAAAATGTAAATTTCAACAAAAAATACTTGTCTTCGTTTGACCATTATAGAATTTGCGAATAGGCTCGAAGCGTGTGTCAGAAATATTACTCTCGCAATTCAATAACGTTTATGCGTCGTTGTTTGGTGCAGTTGTTTAGTTGTCCTGCAGTGTCTAAACCTGTTCACACGCCTAACCTCCAGAGTACAGAATAAAACTAACGGGTAGCTTTTGCATAGATAATGGATAAATAAAATAAAATAAATAAAAATAATCATTGTTGACAGAATGATAACAGAAGTTTCTGATACTACGCTGCTTTCGCTTGGTGACATTGAAAATTTCAGTTGTATGCTACTGTCAAAGGCAAGATGGAACAAATGCAACTACAGTCGATGTCATGGATCGAGGTATGCTGCTGCATTGAAGAACTTTGTCTTTTCCTACTATACCTGTTTTAGGTTCAATTCTTGAGAAAAGCAGTAGACGTTCTTTCTGAATGTCGCCGGACGCTTATGTATACTTACGCATTTGCTTACTATCTCAGAAGAGATAATCATGCGGAAATATTCGAAGGAAATCAGAGGGTATCCATACGTTTCAAAATTCTGTAGAAATTCGAATGAATTCTGTTGCCAAAGTTCTGCGTTTCACATGGTTTGCTATTCGCTGTTGCATTCAGGATCTTGAAATGGCTACAGAGCAACTTTCGCATTTTCTTGAACGTGATCTCGAGAACGAAAATCTGGTCACACTGAAGCAGAAGGTAAGGGTTTTTTCGGCGATCCACCGTTTTAGAAGAGTCAAGCTAAATATAAATCATTTTCCGTCCTTTCTCCATTTCCTTCGTTCTTCACTTCCCTGGTATTATCTTTTCCTGGTTTTTAACAATTTTCGTTGTCGTTGTTTAGGTTCAAGACAACTATCGCTACGTGGATCAGCGCCGTCTGGTACTGCTGAAGCATTGCCAGGAAGGTACGGAAAAGGACATTTGGCAGTATACGCAGTGAATCTCGGGTTTTGACCCATAACCGTTAACAGTCATCATGGTGATCTTCAAGTCAATTCGTCTTGGGTGCGAGCTGGTTGGTTGAGTGCTCGGGCAAATACATCCCACGACCCATCTGTCGCTTTTAAAAGTAGACTTTTCGTATGTTTATTGTGGAGTGTGTTCACGGTGTAGCTGTTCCTGTCTTATCTATTGTCTTTTTTGAGAAAGATGACTGTCGTTTACCAAGGCGCACAAAGCTTGTACTTTGAATGGGCAGTGAGCAGATCCTGGCGTTTCATCGCTTCATGGTGTTAGCTTACGCTGTTCGAGCAATTGTAATACCGTCGTTACGTATCTAGGTTTTTGAAATCGCTCCTTTCCCTAACGAGTTTTTCTGCATGAAGGAACCAATGTGAGTAGTTGCCCAGGTTTAATATGGAATTTGTTGTAAAAACAGAAGGGTCGTTAGATGTAAGTGCCTGCTTAGGTCTTTGTCCTTTCATGTCCATATCTCGGTTGTACGTTTTATAGCACTGTATCAATTGTTCGTCGTTCGGGTAAAACCTCCCAAAATACCATTTAGGCATTGCTGGGTATGATTTGAGATGCTTTTGCTTCAGCACAGTTATGCTCACGTTTTCATGTTGTCTTCGCGATACTATTTCGATCCTTACGGTTGGCACATTGCATGATCTTTTCAGTCACCATTGCGAACAAAATTCATTTATATCGCTTTCTTAGTGATTGCTGGTCAATTGATTGAGCGTGTTTGATTCATATTTCCGCACGTTTTCCTAGGATGTTCTGCCTTTGCTACATATTAGTGAGCTGTATTGTAAATAGTTCTAAGAATCACCTCCTCACTGATCCCTAAGGGTTAATTACTTTAATATTTCCATTGCAAAGTTGCCTTATATCTCTTCAAAATTGATGTATAGATGAAAGAACTTTAATTTATAAAGTTTCGAATAGAATTGCGCATCTGTCGTTCGAATAAAACTGCACAAAAATCTGGTCCGCTTGTTTGTGCAATGAATGCTCGTAGAGTTCATAGAGTACCTCACTTATATTATACGCAATGAATCTATTTATTGACGTTTTCAACAAATTCACGTCTTTGTCGTGGAAATGTGCGAGCTGTTTTCTGTTTTGCGTGATCACTTCATTTCAAATATGATCTCGACTAACTCTCTGGCAGGGCGTAGTGGTTGAAGATGTTAAAATAGTGTTCAGCGGACGGCAAACCACTGGTGGAGAAGTATTGTTCCCATCCAATCTTGCTCCAATCTTGCTCCCTACCCATACGGGTTTTCTGAAGTGTTAGTGGCGAAGGTGGCGTTTGCTTTTAACTTCCGCTAGAGACAACTCGTATTGTTAGTACGGGTGGTAGTCCAGTGAAGGTTTCTCTCAGACTTCGTCTAGAGGAGTCATTTGGAGTGCTGAAAAATTTCCATCTTGGTCAGAATGGGAAACAATCCCTCTGAAAGAAGTTTGAGGCAATTTGGTGATCGGGGCTGGATCACTCGGCTAAAATCCAAACAAACAAGAACCAGGTGAACCTCTGTCGGCGAAGCTTATCGGTAAAGTGAAGATGTTTCGGAGTGCTTTCGGGTGATGTTCCGTTTAGATCCAGGACGTTGAGGCGAAGATTCATGTGGGGATAGCGACTAGAGCTTATCAATAACCACGGGGCTAGGTTGGATTAAAGGTGGACCGTAGTTTTGCAAAGCAGTTAGAACTTAGATGCACGCTTTCACTGAACGTCCGGAACCCAACACAGGACAAATTAAATAAGTTATGAAGGTGAGGTGAAGCACTTTGTGATCGAAGCAACATCATTGTTTTGTTTGGCGGATGAAATAACGCGCCTTTCGTTATCTACGTAGTACTTCTCGTTTGCATCTTATCTTTTGGCATTCCTGCGATTTCAATGACGACATATTTCTTTCCCTCAGCACCAATACTTTCAGCATAATGCCGTTTAGGTATATCCACATCTTTCTATAAAATTCACCAAAAATGTCTCTCGCCGAGGAATTAATGGCCGATTTTGAAGAGGAAGATGCGGACGAACTTGAACAAATGATGGAGGTAATTTAGTTTCCACTTTTCATGTTATCTTCTTCTTCTGATTTTTTTTTGTAGAATATGAAAGGAGAGGACGACATTGAAGAGGCAACAGAACTGGTAGCTGGCAAAAGTGATTACAGTTCCGTTTACGATGTGGCAAAGATGACTTTAACGGACGAGTTCGTTTTCAGTCTTCACGTATTTTCTGATCCTGCAGTTTGATAGGTTCGAGTTTCCAGATACCGTGAGCTCATGTCTACGCTGGCTGCTGAATTAGAAAGAACTGATGAAGTCCATGTCACCGCTCCTCTTGAATCCGATCCTCAGTACAAGTTAATCGTACGATTGTCGCACGTATGTACCTCTTTGCAACTTAAAAATTCTAAAATAGGCGATCGGCGAAATTTGGTAAAAGTGCAGTTGCGAGAAATTCTGCGGTGCTGTGTTGCTGCGTGTGTTGTTACAATTATTCTCTAGTTCTCATTCGGGTGGATCAAAAGGAGTAATGGTACCTAATATAACAACCTAGCAATTTCTTGGTTGCTGTCCGCCTTCCCACCCTCTTTTGTCTGTATCATGTTGCGCACGCGGCAGTTTTTTGCTTGCTCCTGCCTTCAGTCCATTTTTGTCAGCTTTTATTGTTTGCTGTCGTTGTCATTCTTCCATTTATCGAGAAGAAGTGTCGTAGGGAGACCACATTTATGCACTAAACCGGTCCTCTCGTAGTTGACCCACTCGTAGGGTTGTGTTCTGCGCGCATACGTTTGGTGTCAGAAACCATTTTACTGCCAAAAGCTCTTTTATCCAAAGTTGTCGTATTTCTACAGACGAAAATTTGCTCCGACTCCCAGACAAGAGTGTACTGAGGGGGAGTTGGTGCGAATCTTGACTTTTTACGTCCTTGGGTAAGGAGTCAATATAAATGACGAAACAAACGTAGTGAGATGAGTGCTGCTTTGGCGGTGAACTATAACATAACAGTGACTTTTATACTCCTCAATGAACCTGTGCTGTGCAAGTAGAATCTAGTTATTTTTTTCTGTCTTTTTGGTCTCTGTGGATGGGGGTACCGTTGGAAGAAACGTTTGAATATTGTTGTATAGTGGAAAGAAGATCAGTAGCGGGATCTGCTGTTTGACGCTTCGGCTCCTTCGTTGTCCTGGACCATAGGGTCCACCATCAAAACGGATAGATGTCACTTGCCGATCAGGGATGACTTTGTAATTGAAGTAGAATTAGTCAGAATAAGAATGCAACAAATATCCAACTACTTCGACTCTATCGACAAAGCAACACATGAGATTCTCTTGGTCCGCTATCCTTCAGTTTTTCTTTGCAGTTGGCAGCAGATCTCGATGGTGAGATAAATGTAATCCACAAGTTTGTTCGCGACAAGTACGAGAAGCGCTTTCCTGAACTGGAGACGTTGGTGCCGAATCCGCTCGAGTACTTGGCTGCAGTTAAGCTTCTCGGAAATGAGATCAACACTAAGGGACAAAATAAAGTAAGTCGCATAGATTTTCCTTTTATCATTCTCTCGGCTGCTTGTTGGAAATGATTCATTCGGTGTTAAAATTTATTTATTTATTTATTGTAAGTGCCTCGCGGCACGAAGAAGAACATGAACAAAACACTGTTAAAACAAACGACAATTTAGCGCTAGAACACCAGGTCATGAAAGTTAATGAAACACAAGAATATAGAATAACAATACAACCACAAAAGTTATACCTAATCAACTGACTTGTTAACATGTCTTTTAAAAGAGTCATAATTCAACAACCAACAGGAGGAGCGTAAAACACGATTGAAATTTGTGCAAGCTCTAAGACTGAAAAACTTGGACCCGACTAATGTTATTGCTAGAGACGTGGAGAGTTTAAAATTGGCTCCTCTAGTGCGCGAGCTAATGAGAGTGAAAAAGTCAGAGAGTCTGAGCTAAGAGATAGCCTTAAACATTTTGAAAGCGAGTAATAAGTCGAATCAGTTTCTCCTCCATTCAAAAGTATGCAAACCGAGGAGTTTGTTCCGACGAGAGAAACTTTGGATTGCGGAAACTTGGAATTGCGAGTAAAAGTATTTTGGACGCTTTCGAGAGCCAGAATGTCTTTCTTCCTGAAGGGAGAGAAGATAGCAGAATTGGATTCGAGAATAGGTCGAATGTATAACTTATAGACTTTAATTAGGACATTGTCCCTTAACATGAGAAATGGAATGGAGGGGGGATGGCCCAGCGGTCAAGAGCTTATGCTCCTGATCTCTGTGATCAGGGTTCAATCCCTCGCCAGGCAGAAACCCTTGCGTAGCTTAGAAAAAGCTGAAAAGGGTGCCGATACCGGCGTCAGACCCGGGTGACTGGTTGGCTGATGGAGAAACACGGTCACAATCACAATAGCGAACGATAGTCGCATGGAAAGAAGTGGCGCTCATGAACCTGCCAACGAAGCGAAGCTGGAGCGGCACCAAGGAGAAAGAAGACCACAAGGCAACTGTGAAGAAAGGCGTACTCGGTAACTGATAGGGATGAAAGAGTTGTGAGAAAAAATTATCAGAAATGGAATCATTTACCATGTTTTCACGGAGACTAGCTTGGGTTTTTGTTCCACATTGGGAATTTATTTCGGTTTGATAGAATGAGATTGAAATCGACTATGAGTCCAGCAACCATTTCAAAGACTGGTTTCGCAATAGTTTCACTACAGTTCGGCACAAAATAGCTGTACATGGTTGATGTTATAATGCCGGCCCTGTTGCAGGAACTGTTGGGACAAATCCTCGCCCCTGCCACGTGCATCGTAGTGTCTGTTACTGCGTCTACCACTCAAGGAAAATCCTTGGAACCTGACGAGTTGAACGCCGTGAGGGAAGCCTGTGATTTGGCTGAAAAACTACATACGGTATAGTATTTTCTATTAGTTTTGTGAACGCTACCAGTCTTTTGCCAGTCATTTTTGCTGCAGGATCGAATTTCCATGTATCGCTTGGTGGAACTTCGGATGGCATTGATCGCACCTAATCTCGTCCACTTGCTCGGAGCTGCCACTACCGCCCTTTTGGTGAGACAGCTTTTTATTCTTTATCGTAAACAAGAGATCTGCTTTGCATTTAATTCACCATCCGCATTGGTTGTTTCTTTCATTTTCAACACACTAGTTACTCTTCTGGTCATGGTAAGAGTTGCGACGCTCTACTATTGCTAATTAAAGCTCAAGGTTGACTTTGAACATTTGCGGGTTGTCAGTGCGCATTTCAAATAATGAAACCTAACCTATCTCCCACTTGGTTTGTGAATCACGCGATACGATTGTAGCGACCTGTAAACGATAGCGTTTGACAGCCCGACAAATGAGTTGTGTTTAATTAGGTTCCTGTATGTTAAAGTCGGCGTGGGTCGCATTTATCCAGTCCGCAATTTAATTTGAAATTCAAAAAAGAAACCTCGCCTCTGTTACGTGCATTCACATTCAAAAAAAAACTAAAGAGTCTATTCATATCGATCCGTTTTAGCTCTGCCGGTGTCAAGTGAACCTTTACCTTATTGTTAGGTGGTGCCCCGAATCATTAGATGTCTGTCGAAAATCAGCAGTTGATGAGCTGGTGAAGAAAAAAGTAGTTTGACAGCCCGACAAATGAGTTGTGTTTAATTATGTTCCTGTATGTTAAAGTCGGCGTGGGTCGCATTTATCCAGTCCGCAATTCAATTTGAAATTCAAAAAAGAAACCTCGCCTCTGTTACGTGCATTCACATTCAAAAAAAAAAACTAAAGAGTCTATTCATATCGATCCGTTTTAGCTCTGCCGGTGTCAAGTGAACCTTTACCTTATTGTTAGGTGGTGCCCCGAATCATTAGATGTCTGTCGAAAATCAGCAGTTGATGAGCTGGTGAAGAAAAAAAGTAGAAGTGACTCGCCACTTACAACCGCTTTGATTTCAAGGTCTCACAAGCCGGTGGACTGGCGCCATTGTCACGAATGCCCGCATGTAATATCCAAGTGTTGGGACGTCAAAGGAAGTCTCTAGCTGGGTTCTCGTCGACTTCTGCTTTACCTCATGCTGGATTTGTATACTTCCACCCATTAGTGCAGTCCATGCCGCCGGATCTCAAATCGTAAGTTCCTTAGGCAACTATTCTATTATAATGCTTGCAGAAAAAGTTGTTTTCTGCCTTCGAAGTAAGTTCTAGCATGCTCGAATACTGGTGAAGGCAGTTTTTCTCAGCGTTATTTTTTACTATTTACTTTTTATTTGTTTTATTACATTATTATATTATTGCATTTATTTTATTTATTGCTTTATTTACTTATTATTTGTCTGTCTATATTATTTTATTTTATTTTTTATTTACCTTCTGGATTTAATTTACTTCCGTTACCAACTGTTGTGCGAAAGTGACGTAGAAGCTTATTGTAGGAAGGCCGCCAAGATCCTAGCTGCAAAGTGCACGTTGGCGGCTCGTGTTGATTCTCTTCATGAGTCACCGAATGGAGCTATTGGAGTCAGTCTTCTAGAACAGGTGTGGTGATATTTTTATCCCTGTGAACTACTCGGGAGAACTGCATTGTAGGTTCGTACGAAAATGGAGAAGTTGATGGAGCCTCCTCCTGTCAAAGCGAATAAGGCGCTACCTAAACCGCTTGACAAGGCCAGTAAGAAGAGAGGAGGTACGATCTCGATTACGTCGGCAGTTGCTTATTTTTTCTTATAAGCTAAAATTTTTTTGCATATTCGCGTAGACTGATATAAAAATCCTTAAACCATTCGTTAATCATTTTTGTGCGTAACTTTCTGCGATCGTTTATGGTATATTAAAGTGCAGAGAACAAGTAAACGAATATAAATAGGAAGGTATAAAGTGTGTATCGAAGCATCAACTTTCTCCTCTGTGCAGGATTGAAGATCGCTATCAATGTTGTCTAATAAAGTTGAAGACAATACTCAATTTAGCACTGATTCATTTTAGGACGCCGTGTTCGAAAAATGAAGGAGAGAATGGGTATGACTGATCTTCGAAAGAGTGCCAATCGCATGAACTTCGGAGAGCTGGCTGAAGATGTCCTGCAAGATCATTTGGGATTCGATTTGGGACAGGTTTGGTCAGATTTCGCTATTCTGTGAGGATGCATTCTTCACGAGATAAGGAGCGCAGCATCTGCCATGCTAATGATTTTTGCATAGTAGACGAAATGGTTTATATCATCTTGTGTTTTAGTCGCGTATTAAAATTTACCAGCACAGGTGATAAGTTTTCAAAGCGAACAAGCGTTTCCCTCATGCAGGTGAAAACTGGCAATGTGGCTGGTGGCCGCATCAGAGCTGGTGTCGTGGATAACAAGACGCGTGTGAAAATGTCTCAGAAGATGCAACGTCAAATGGAAAGACAACGAGCGCAAGGAGGAGTTACAAGTATTCGTTCCAAAGTAAGTCATCTTCTCAATAGGAACCTCCTTTTTACTATTTATAATACTGTTTCACATGCAGTTATTTTACTAGTTTCTCCATCTCAATTACGTCCTGGTGTGGTTAATGTGAGCCAGTTGTGGCCGTTATTTTGTTTTGCATCAACCTGTAGCTAAAATTTGGCTTCACTCCGAAATTCTGTGAAGCTGTTCAGCAACAGCTGACGTTTGTTATATAGAATGGAAGTTGACCAATTTAAAAAAATCCTCCAAAAATTTCGATCAAAACAAGAAATCGCGACTAAAAGCAGCCAAAGTGACACATTTCCTATTACTGCATCTGGAGTAGCTATGTGGTAGTTGCCAATAACTGCCTGGTATAGTTTATAGCATCACCTATGTTAGAGAATGGTGAGGTTAGATCCTTCTCGCACTATGGTACACTCTTGGCTCTGAAGATCCTAAAAGGGTGTGATTTTTGCTAATCCTCTTATCCTGCATAGAGCGAAAAGGTGTATCAGTTCAATAGTAACTTTTCTCATGCTGTGCCGTCAGAATACTGTACTACCTACCCTTCTAATTATTGTTTAGACTGCGGGTACGGCATCGTCGGTGACGTTCACGCCAGTGCAAGGCCTAGAAATCATCAATCCGACAGCCCTGGAGAAGACGGCTTCCTCCTCGTCGACGTATTTCTCCTCTTCCGCCTCATTCGTTAAGATTGGCGCCACTAAATGATATTGAATATGTGCTTGTGGTTGTTGAAGGGATCTCAAGGGTTCTAGTTCCGTGTCGATGTTTCACGAGTAAGATTGTTGCGTTAGATTGTTGAAACGACTAGCATTGTTATGGTGAACTTAGTACCTGTCGTGTTGATATTCAATGTTCTTTGTCATTCCGAAGGAATGAACAATGCTTCAATAAAGGTGAGGTACCCAAAATCGAACAGCTCGAACATAGGTCTTCTTTGGTGTGAATGGGTGGAGATAAGTAGGAAATGAAACTTTGGATGAACGACGAAAAAAAAAACAACTTGGCGAAGGTTTTGTAGTAGGGCAAATCGATAAGTAGGGCAAATCGATCAAATCAATAAGCTACATATGTTATTGTCTAGTGGGTCTACGAAATAAGCCAGCTTTGGTTGTACTGGCCGAACGTCTGCTTCATATTCCTTCGTCTATCCATAAAGAGAATGAGGGGGTTGCTGGACTGAGTCGTCGATTCAGCTTTTGTTCAATCTCATGGATTTGTTCCGTTACTTTTGCCGGTTTGTCATGGCTGTCGTATTGGCTTATTGCATGGTTACATAATATAATTCTTCTCTACTTCAAAACGTGGAGATGACCACAAAAGCCTGCACAATCCTAGCGAGCGTGAGACGGGGTTTTTCGAAGCGCAACATGTTTTCAGCATGTGATGGTGAAATGTGGTTTTCTGAAGGATTTTACGGGACTTTTGCTCTTATCACCGCACTTTTGCACTTTGTGAGTTATTACGAGGTTCAACGGAAGTAAATGTCGTGATGACGGAGCCAAAAAATTGCGTCTCCGTCGGGATTCGAACCCACGTCCTATGGCTATCCGAGCACCGGATGTTAGACGCTCACACCACCGAGTAGAAGATCGGATCAAACCGATGTGCGAGTGAGTGCTGGAAGTAAAAACTTTTTTGTTCATGGATTATTTATTCATTCTAGCCTATTCAAAGGCAAAAGCAAAAGTAAGCAGCAATATCGTAGTCGCTGTAAAAGCGAAAGTAGACTGAAACTCCATGGATGCGTTAGAAAGGGGGCGAGCAGAACAGTGCACGCATCGTCTCCGAGCAGCCCTCGAAATATTCTCGAAATATTATATTTTAGGTGAGACGCGAATGATCATCTAGTCAAATTAGGCTAAATATCTCTATGAGGCGTAACATCCTTCACGCCTCCCTGTCTATACGAGTGAGTTTACCGCTCATATCGGAACCACCAGGTTTTCGCAAGAAATGCTACGTGGCCACGAATGATAGCGTGATAATGGCCGACGATCGTAATCAGTCAACAAATCTCGCCTCGATGGAGCTGAGTCCAGTGCTCTCGAAACTGTTTCCCACTCCGCCTGGCTCTCAAACTCCTCCTCAGGTACTGTAGTACAGTGAGTGTTTCAGTATAGTTAGAGTGCATTCACGACATCGTTCAGCTGTTGATTTGCAGATTCCACGGGCACAGTACGGCTACCCGGTCCCCCCAGCACTTCGTCCCCACGCCGGTCCACCTCCAGGAATCACCTTTCCGAACGCTCTCTCGATGCTCATGCTTCGCTCAAATCACGCGGCACACGTGAGCAATAGCATTCATGCTCAGCGTAAGGTGGGTGTTTGTCTGCTTCAAACTTTTCTTACACAAATTTCACTTGTTTGTTCGTCTGTCACCGAACACTGACGCTGTTGAGCACGATGGGAGTCATGTCACAAATCTGGTATTCTTGAAATAGCTGATAGACCTAGCTGATAGAGCTTTTGATACCCCCCAAATATCCGACTCGTCATTTAAAGAGTCAGGGATAGTATGGGAGAGAGCCATCGCTGGTTGATGATCACCAATTGAAAAACCTACTGAGACTGACAACGAGAATTTCATAGGTGTTGTTCCTGTTTAGCAATACATTTACAACATGGCCTATAGAGCCCGCCAATAATATTCCAGATCTCTATGATTATTTTTTGCGGTGTCCTTCAACTCATAGTTATTTTGTAGTGTGACATTTGGTATAGAACGGTTTGCAGCTGAAAATGAGAATGAGGCGTAGCCCATGTAGTGTTTTTCGTTCTCAACCGCTTCTCACCATTCACCTCAACATGATGAAAGAAGCACCCTCACTAGGGCATAATGCGCTCTTATCATTGAATGGCAAAAAGTATTGAATGGTTTCGGTCTACCTCGGTTTGATCGAAACCGTACACCAAGAAAAGAGAGAAACAGCACGGTAAAGGTGAAGCATAGGACACGGATTTGGAAGTCTTGGTTGGGAAAAGGTGGAGTAGTGCTTTTACTGTGTCATAATGCCAGTGGCTCCGTTTATTTGTGGGGTCACTCTGATGTGAACCGTAGCTTCATGTGGAACACTTGTCACTACACATCTGAAACCTTTACACACCACAAAAATCATAACGGTCGTTATTAATAAGTTCCTATAGATCCCTAGGATCAGCTGCAAAGTCCGTCGACACTAATGAATTGTGCCTAGTACTTGCTGCAACAAACGTTGAGCTTGAGATTTTAATGGTTCTGGTCGAGTTTCAGTCGTCGAGCAACTTCGAAATCCATCCACTACATCCGGAAATTCGTCACGTTGTGCCGCCTTCGGATATGTTAAAAGCACATGGCGATGAAACTAGAAGAAAGAAGCGCCATCAGCACAATAAATCGAGAGCTGCTCATCGTCAGTCGACCAGCGGATCAACCACGCAAACAACAACTAGTGCTCCCATTACCCCCAGTCAAATCGTAAGTGTTTTGACATATGCTTAATTATTTACTGACTTGCAAATTGCATGCATGTGAGCAGCAACGAGATGGAACGGAAGTCAACTATGTTCGAAATTCATGACCTCTCTGTTACTTTTCTTTCCATTTACTAGACCAGCGAACTTCTTCTGCAGTGTTACTTTGGTCTCTTTCGACTCACCAACTATTCACTTCCAAGGCTGACAAGGAAGAAGGCGTACATTTTTTCACACGACATTTCAGCAGCAACGAACACAGGTGTTCGGTCGGCTTTGTTTCGAATCCCTGTTTTCAATACATCCACCTCGATCTTGCGAACCATCTTGTCCTTCTTTGGGCTGCCGCACATGTCGCATGTCCCGTTCCCTTTGATGAAAATGGGTATCACTCCAATATGTCGGCAGCGGTGGAGAAAGTACAGTCCTTGTCCCATTATGATAGTATGCTGCCGCAGAGACAAAACTTCCATCACATGTCAACCATAGTTTTCTCGCACGTCTCGCATGTTATTCCATGTACGACTTTCGATGAATCTCGGCTCTGACAATGAGATTCCGTAATATTGTTAAGCACATGACCGAGATTGCTATAACACTTTATTCGACTAACATTTCTGCGATGTCGCCTTCGTCGGAGCCTGGAAAGTCGAGTATACATTTGAGAAGCTACTCGCTAGAACACCAATTCTTACCACAAAAGACCTTTCTAAAGTTCAGAAAAGCGGGAAAGAAAAGTTCATCAAACTTCAAAATGACTTCATCAAATCTTCCCGCCATATGCAAAACCCGAGAGTTGGCGATGGCATACGGATGACATATCGGACTATTTTAACAGTAAATTGAACTCTTTAGACCGGGTAGAGGTTAAAAGCTCCATCGCTCACGGACCTTCGCAACCAACATGTAAAGTACAGTCTTCTTTTTCTTCTTCTTCTGCGCTTGTCTCTCTTTGAAGCAGGATCCGCTTTAACGATTCTTTGGAACCAAACCGCTCAATTGCGGGACGAGTTCATTCTGCCCTTAGGTCTACATGTATGTTGTATGTAGCCAGCGCTGTTTCGGACGTCCGCTCGGTCTTGTACCCTGTAGGTCGAGACCGAGTCCAATCTTGCAGTGTCATCACTTGCTTGAAGCACATGCCCAAAAAGCACTCGCGAAGCTTGTTACAAATCGGAACCACTCCAAACTGTTGTCATATCTCAGAGTTAGTCTTACGATTCAGCCGGCCACCCACCTCAGCATTTTCATTTCCATCACGCCGCTCATTTCCATCATCGGACCTGTCTTGTGTCAGGCCAGCATTCAGTTCCGTAGATACGACTCTCAGTAACGTTCCGGTATTTTCCCTGGCAAAGTACGCCTGAAGACGCTCGCCACTTTGCTTACTCGAAAATTCACATAGCTACTGAGCTCTCCATAACATGCTATCGTGGAACAGAAATATGTGAAGATGTTGACCAATACATGTTCTGCTCCATCAGTCGCAACTGTACCAGGATCGTTCACCTGAGTCGAAAAGTACTCCGTCTTCCTTACATTGAGGCGAAGACCGTACATTGATTTTTAAATAGCTGTCTGTTGATTTTGCAAACGAAAAAAAATTCTCAGGGATTGGTGGTGTGGTCTTTTCAACGATTTCTCAACGCGTTGTATAAAGGTAGAAGGGTAAATAGTCGGCGTTTTCAGTCCCTCGCCGCCGCGTTCGTGTTCCATTCAAAATCGTGGAGACATGTTAAATGCGTAGTTGGCCGATATAGTGACTTGCGGGGGGCCAGCCGCTGTGATAAGTTGTGTGTTTACCTTCCCATGCAAGACTGGTACCAATTTTCCCGACCCGAAGGGACGGAAGGCTTGGCTAGCCCCAGCGCGGATCGATCGCTCGACTGTGCTGGTGTCAATTGCGCCTCATAGCACTGCACCACGCTCGTTCAATAGGTAAATAAGTACAAATGTCAGCGTACAAACGAACGTATGGCCGTTCTGCCTAGACTGGGCACATGCGTGCTGGAGGACAACTGGTAGGCTGCGTTTGTGTGATGCCTGTCATCGGCACGTTGTAGTAAATGCGGCACTTGAGAACAGATGCGGCGATTAACAACCCGAATGACGCCCGTCTGTCAGACTTAGGACAGAAGGACCGAAATAACTCGTTGACCATCGAGATGACTCACTCGTACGCTACGGAGAGGTCAAAGGTTAACGTGTGTATAGAATGTGCCCATGCTCGCGTAAATTAGATTAGGTACATATTTGGGTATATATGAAAATACACGAAAATACAGCTCTTACGTGGCTTGGGAGTACAGTGAGTGAAGGTATTGTACTTACTGTACAAAGCAGAGCCCTCGAAGAGGCTAAATTGTTCTCAAATGTGTGATTTCAATCTCTCTGTACTTAAACACCAATGTGAACACGTTTCTGTAGAAAAATACGTCCTCTAGCTGCTCCACCCAACCCACATAGCACCCAGATATATCATGCTTGATGTCTGTAGGAATCGAACTTGAGTGCGCAGTTAAAACCGGCTTCTGCTAAACGTCTAAGCAATTTGTAGCTAAGATGACTTGTTGAGTTCAAACTTTCTGAATCTGTTGCGGGAAACGATGCCATTTTTACGTAATCTCTTTGATGTACGTTCCTCATCCTTTTCACAATGCGAGCCCTTATTGTTAGTCGCTCTATATTTTCGTTTCTCCTACAACGACTGCATTGCCACTTATTGCCTCCCAGTCGCTACCTGACTTACCTATATAAGGCTATTTATTTTCTTTGAAAGGCTTTGCCATGCCATCACACCATTAAGGAACATGATACTGCAAAATTTGCTTCTTATTCGTCCCAATATGCGTTGAGTCACAACTTAGGGGTTGACCCCTGGAGCGTTCAAGTGTATCGGTCGGTCTTTCAGTGGTGGTTTTGGGTGCTTATAGTTTCCCGTTTGGGTTTGTTCCAAAGAGGGCATAAAGGAAAATGGGCCAAGTAGGGTAATGGCAAAGGATGGCAAGGAGACAGAGAGTTTTCTCACAAATAAGAATGAACCATCAAATCGTTACATAACTCATGAAATCATGTGAATGCGCTGAGAATAAAGATTGACTATGGTCGTGTGCTACTGTCATTCGCTGCAGTGAAGTAGTAAAAGGATAAAAGAGGCTTGACGGTATTTGTGAAATGTAGGTCCAGGTGCTGTTTAGAACAGTTTCACACTTCTGCAGGTGGTGTCGTCAACGAACGCCCCTGGAGGTGGGACAATCGTATCATCGCGGGACGAAAAGGGTCAGATCCACGTCAGGGTCGAGTACGACCGTAATCAGGTAAGTATAGAGTAATGTACTTGTGCAATTGTGAAAAGCTGACGATCAAAGCAAAGTTCAGATACTTCGCTCCGCACACTCACCGTATTCTCTGCTTCCACCCGCGTGCCTAAAGAGCATCGTTATGAACACGTCAGAGATTCTCAGCCGATTTCCTCAACGACACGGCATTAACCTCACCCCATCTTGTGAAGTAGTTTCGTAACTTTTCTTCCAGTAGTAAACAATTATCCCCCTAAATGAATGTTAACTTCCTTTTTGCTATTCCCGTGTATTATTATGCTCGTTGGTTTTTACTGCGAGTTTTTGAGCTTAATCGAAGAATAAATGTTTCTGGAGCAGCTTGTTGTGTCGATATTCGAATCGGATATCAAGTGGAACATACACCCCGGTGCAAAATTATAGGTTCACCCCGCGATTTGTCCATAACTGTTCAAAGAACCTATTGAGGGGATCTAGTAACATTTCTGTCATATTTCTCACCATCGAAAAGCTAGGTATAAAAATTCTGGGCGGGATGTCTTGGCAAAGTAAGACACTACAATTTTTTATTGAAAAATCAGAGATAATGACCGATGCAGCTTTACAGGTTCACTTCATTAAAAAGCTGTCTGTTTTTAAAATATGAACATTCAAGTTAAGTTCAGCTCTTTGTTACATCACCTTTGTTATAAACAACATGAAACATTCTATGTGGCTTACTTCAAATGAGATTATCAAGAACAGTTTGCTCTACATGAGCACAAGCATCAACAATGGCGTTCTTCAGATCAGAAACCGAGGTGTAAGTGTGAACAAAAATGCCCCACAAATGTTCCATCGGGTTCATAACTGGAGAACAACTGGGCCACGCTAAAAGTTGGATTCTGTTGGAATCGAACCAACTCGTAGTTGACCTCCACACGTGTATGGGAGCATTGTCTTGCTGGAAGATAAGATTGTGCCTATGATATCTTCTCAAATAAGAGAGAAGGTGTTCATTTAGCACATCCTGATAATCTTCGCTGTCCATATTACATGAGACAAACCCCAAAGCAACAAGTCCATATCCGGAAAATGCAGCCGAGACCATAACACTTCCACCGCCAAGGTTACGTCTACAGAATACTCGTTTCTCCTTTCTTAGATCTCTCCAGTAGTGCTTGTAGCCGTCGGGCCCATCAAGGTTTTACTTTTTTCATCGGAAAATATCACCTAAGAACTAGAAATGCTTTTCTACGCCCACGACTTATGGACGAATCGCGGGGGCACCTATAATTTTGCACCGGGGTGTATTCAAAGGAAGTCGCCTCGTTTGAATCTTTTTGAGGACAAATTTAAGGGCTTTGGATCTAGAAGAGCAGTAGTGTAGTGTTCATAACTACGTAGCTTAGTGACTTATCATACTTATTATCGTTCACCTTTGACGCAATTTGCTACTTTTTGTTACTGAAAATTAACAAAAAAAAACTGCAAAAACTTCAGCTCCACTTTAGAACCTAGAGGCAGATCAAGGGTATGACAATATTAAAACGGAGTCAAATCGGTTGATCTGAGCTGATAGCCAATTGAAGGGTGTTCGGTCTTCAGATAATGGCAACGTTTTTCATGTCAAATACAGGGGTAACTGAAAATTACGTGCGCGCGACATTCGACCAATTTCTAACTATCGTGCAATGTCTTTGCAATGTCTTCGTGCATAGGTTTTCGTTGCGAAGTATTTCCTAAATGCCTTTTACCGGTTTTTCAATTGAAAAATTTGATTTCCAATTTAAAGAACTGCTCAACTCGAAATACTATTGCACCATAAGCAACAGGTGGGATGGAGAACTTGGCGTTTTTTTCCGGTACTTCGTATTTCTCTGAGAACCTTTCAGGAGATCGTGAAGCATTAACATAAGGAAGGAAGTGCTCAAAGCAAACCAAGAAGTGGATGTGTGTAATATATGTAACAACTGTCATATAAGAGTGGCACGGGATTCTTGGTAAAAGGATTGACTGGCAAATTGAAGTGGTGTTGATGAGATGGCTCGACCTTCTTGCAATTGGTTCTCACGATAGTGATGAAGCTTAAGTTTTGGCGATCTCGCCTATTCAGAGCACAAGTTCTTCACTGTCCAACGTCAGAAGAAAAGAATCGAAGAGGAAAATGTATGCGAGCCGCCTTAAATTTCGTCCTAAACAGTCTGAAACGAAATGTGTTGTCATCAACCTTAAATTATATCTGCTCTGTGTATCTGGTCAGTGAAAAGCATACACTGGCAGATGAAGATGAGTATTTCAGCCTCCTGCAGACTCAAACATGCTACTCACCAGGAATCCGACTTTTTTAGAAGGCTTCTTTTTGCGAAAAAGGGAAGCAGCACTATTGAAGGTTGTTGAGAAGTTTTGTGAGGCACACGACTAAAATACCGTTTAAATGGATCTAAGGTAGATTCGCATATTGCCTACACATGTGAAAGCGATTGGCTCTTATGCAGAGAGCTGGATCGGAGAGCCAAGGGAGCATCGTGAGTACTGGGTTAGCTCCGCCCAGAGTCATATGTGCGCGATGTTGTGCCGATCGGCGGTGTTGGTGGCACTCATTCTGCTCGTCGTACAACGCTCGCTCTCTCAGCTGCCGATCTGCACCCGAGTGCAGGCATGTGCTGCTCAGGTCGACAGCTATCCTCTTGTCGAAGAAGACTCATCTGGATGGGGCTCTGGACTCGTTCCTCTCTACGATGAAGCCTTCTCTCCAACCTCTTTCGACTACTCTCAGACACCGGAAACGGCTTACTTCGATCTCTGCGCGTGCTCCAACAACAGGACGTGTGACAGAGATGTCGCAGAGAGGTAACGGCTGCTTGCCAATTGTAGTAACTCCAACCCTGTATTTTTCGGTTGTATTTAGGAATATTCGATTAGATGAGATGGTTACCTTAACATTTTGTGAAGATGTGCGAGAGCAACTGCCGCTGCAGTGCAAAGGTTCACGAGGTTTACCTCGAATCATTGGTGTCGCGCACGTTTCAGGTGAGATTGTCTTTTCCGCTTCATTGACATTCAAAATCTCTTCCATTTTTCCTCCCATTGACTCAAAACTCTATCGTTTACGATACTTGTTACGTTCATTTTTATGCTCTTCCGTTCTCAATTGAACTCTAGGCTGTAAGAAAGATGTATATGCCGCTACTAGGACGACAGACTTGTTTCTTGAATTTGAGTTGTCGCAGTGGTTAAGTCTACGGTACTGATATACAAAATTAACAATACAAATGGCGGCCGTGATCTGCGTTGAAAAATCTGTTGGAATTGCGATTCTAGGCCACTTTCCGAAGAAAGAATTTTTTCCAATTTTGGATGTCTATTCGAACGTTTTCTTGTCTATTAACACGTTATTGAGAGCTTTCAAATTGGCACACGGAAACTCATTGTAAAATTGTCGAGCTATTGTCGAACTGTCGAACAGCAATTGTCGAACTATCGTCATGCTATTAGTGTGCTCTTGATTAACTTTTCTAAACGAGGTAAGTGGGCGGAGCAGTATGGGACATGCAAGTTTTCGTAAAATTTTATCTCTGCTGAGAATAAATATATGCGCAGCTTTACGATCTGCGCCGTACCAGTTTCGAGTCAAGGGGTGATCCGATGCCAAGAAAAAATAGTGGTGTGAGTTGAACACTAGCGATAAGAGGGATCTTACGACATAACATTCTATTATAGCTCGAAAAACGAGGGTTGATAACGATACGACTGGTTGAGTGGGAAAGCTGCTAGCTTTCCAACGGAGTTCAATTGAATTTAGTCAACATGAACATAAAGATATACTCCACGTTATAAGTTTAAAGACTGGTCCTACATAGAGGTGCTGCTCATGTGCGGACTTTTATCTTCTTGCTCGGTCACTACAACCACTGAGTTTCAAATAGTTTCTGTGACTCAAGAGTCCCAAAAACTATCTGAATCCGTTTTACATTGCTGCAGCTCTTACTTTGACTATCTGCTCCAATTTGCAATTACGGTTTTGTTCCTTATGTTCTGTTACGCTGACAGATTGTAGCAAAGGAGGCTTCATGACTATTGTTTAATGACTGTGCTGAGCTCACGTATACGACTACTTCCTTGGCGTTTTTAAGGGAGAAAACCAAGTGGAAACAAGAGGAACTTTTAGTGCGCCATTTTCATTTTTCATTTCAGAGCAGCACTCGAATTGTATGATACTGAAAACATTCAGAAAGCTGAACAAATAATCGCGAATCACCTACCGTTGCAATGAGCTCTCTAATCTGACACGTTTATCTATTAAAATTTGTTTGTTATGAGCATTTGAAGAGAACTGACAAGTCGAATTCTGTGTCTGTAGATTCCGGTCAAAAGGCTATGGCTACGGTGGTTGTAGAGGGGAGAAATTTGTTATGTTGCTGCGGTCGTTAAATGCGCTGTTTATCGAGATGGTGGGGGAACGTGATGCAGCAGAAGGGCCAGTTCCGGTGTTGTTACATCATCCGATGAGCTATGTTGATCAATTCAATAGGTGGCGATTACGAGACAACTGCTCCCGCTCTACATCTCGCTCGACAATTGATTGATATTAACGACTCGAGTGCCAAACTCTCATGTCATATCTTCCAAACCCATACTTTCATTGTAAAGGTATCCCTGATCTAGGTGATCCGATCTGAATTGATGTTCGGATATGGTGAAGTCGAAATGACGCATTTCGGGGGAGTTTGTATTTATGTATGTGTGTACCTACGCGATGCTTCCCATCTCGCGCTTTATCAGGAGCACTTTCACTCATTACCTTTACTTGCTGTATACTTTCTGTCACTTATTTTTCACCATTCCTTATATCATTCCAAAGGTTGAACATTTTTTCATTTGTATTTGTCTATTCCTTCGTCGTTAATACGACAGTGGAATCATTGTCTATTTCCTGATCACATCTAAAAGTTTTCATTTTCAATACTACGGAGTGATTGCTTTTTTCAACATCATAACATCAAATTCGTTAGGTAGTAAACATTTTCCGTAGTAAACCTGACTCATTCTTGTTCGCAAATTGTCCATTTGTTGTTTTGTTTTGTTTCAGAACGCCTGGGAGTTCTATTCTCAGCCGTTTTGAAACAAGTGTGTGCTGACATCGCTGTAGAAACTAAGATACAGTAATAGTTGCTACAGTTCCATACGGAGTCAAATTTGTTTGTTGCGCAGTGTAAAATGCATTGTTTCTAGAATAACCATTGATATTTTACCATGATTACTTTTCTGGCCCTCATCCAAGTTCAGCCATCAGTCGAACAATTCAACCCCATCACGAGAAATTTTCAAAAATAGTGATTCAGAGCACTGACCTATTAAATGCCCCGAAATGGAGAACTAACGAGAATAATTTCAGGAGAGACGGTGTCTTCCGTGAGCTCTACGGCCGTTTTCTGCACATGTTCGTCAGGATACGAGCGTATGCGACCGGAGTACTGGGGAGGATCGGAGATCTCTGTTAGTTTCAAGTGCAAATGAATCCAAACAGAAGCGACCACGTTCTGAACCGACTTCAACGTGGTCGATTATTATGATTTGTCCGTCTGCCTATGTGGCTTGTAAAACTGGTGCCATGTTTCTTTGAATTTCAATTATATGCTGGTTGTTATGTGCAATTCGAACACTTGAGGGCATAAATGAGTTTTATTTTCCTGCGATACTTCTCCCATATCATAGTTGCCCAACACGCAAATTAAGAACATTAATACACATTTATCGATCAAGGAGAAATGAGAAGTGTGCCAAGTGTGGCGATGAACACCCTTGCTTTTGTTCGCTGCTGAAAAGCCGATCTGATCATTGAAATGACCGCAGAGACTTTCCGCGAGGTCTGTATGGCTCAATATGTAGGTCGTGGAAGAAGAATCACTTCAATGGGTTTCATTTTTTGTTTTGGCCACTCATGGGGTGAAAGTGTCGGGTTAATGCTTTCCATTCGCGTGGCGCTAGAGCTAAAATCATGAACTTTCCAGACTTTTCTCTCGCTTTTCGGATTTGCTCAACAAGACATTTAACATGATAAACTTTTCTGGGTCGCCTTGCTTTTCTCGCTTTCGATCCCAAACAACAAGATTTACGGCGTTGACTGGAAAAAAAGTTGAGAGTGGTGAGAAAACTAACTAGTACTAGTCTACCAGCCAATTCGTCTTCCATTCAGAATCGTGTGATGAACACATATATAGCCAATACATTGACTTCCGTGGCCACCTGCCTTCCATATCAGTGCCTTCACCTTCCCGTACAGTACCACTTTCGTCCGGCTCGGAGGACTGGAAGGCTCGTTCAGCCTGATCTCTAGAGATACTGCGCAGCCTTGTGTTAATGACAATTAGGTCTCTACAATAGTATACTCGGGAGAATTATTCTTCATTCGTTTTTCGATATTCGCAAGAAGAATTTGGCAGGCAGACAGAGATAAGGACAAAAAATGAGCCTGACGGAGTCGAGGTTACCGATATGGGTGGAACGTCATAAATTGAGTTTACTTGATGTGGTGACCACTATTTTGATATAGGGTCCACGCATTCCTCGCGAAGACCTTATTTATCGTCAACTGAAGTGGCCCTACTCACTGAAACCGGTCGCAAATTCCGGGAAGGGCTTCGGAATTCGTAATGGTAGTCTCAAATATTCCCTACACACGAAATTTTGACAAAAGTAGAGTAAAAACTATCGAACGCTACTACGTGCTACCACAAAACGCTGCCGTTTCTACTTGTGTTCCACACGTAGAATGAGAAATAGAGGACCATACGGTCTCTGAGGTTCCAATCAGAAATAATCACGGAGATTGGTTACACTTCACTCTTTCCCAATTGAGGGAGCTCCATTCTCGATGAACTTTAGTGCTGGTTGGTTGCTTCGGCCATTGTCAAAGAACGAATTCTCCTAACGATATCCTATATATTCTAGCGGTATTCACCTGATGTCAACGGAGCTGCCAGTTGATGTACTTAAAATCATTCTCACCATGATATCTGCTTGCGCGCTTCCACTGTTCATGTGTAACAAGGTGGCGAAGAGTGAAAGTCAAGCAAGTGCAAGCGACAAGAAAGAAGACGCGGTAAGATTCTATCCAATTCTAGCAGTACTTCACTGGATCTACACTTTGGCGTGCAGCATCTAATGGGTACTTCCATTTGGAGTGAACTATCGAATGATGGATTGAGCAGTCGTAGGGCGTAGCTAGAGCAAGAAACTTGTTAGGCTAGGTTCGTGCAACGCTATACATTAATTGTCTTCCGGTGTTATGTGGATTGAGGGCGCAGCCAAACAAGGGAAGGATCAAGAGGTATTATCACTAAAATCTGCTCTAATGCATGTTCGAGTGCGGAAACGGTCCTATGCGGGGGCGCTATGTGGGTTTGGGGGTGCAGGATGGTTGTCCGCAACTTTACGTCGATTTTAACGTGTTATCATTGTTATATCTGAAATTGTTTACGATCAACTCGGTCGGTTTTGACATGTTTGACATGTAAACTCTTCAGAATTGTTCACACCTTAGCATGTTAACCAGCATAGAATCGACGCAATATTACAGACCACCACCCTGCACCCCCCAACCCACATAGCACCCTATGCGGGATGTGGGGCAGCGTGATGGTCTGCGATATTGCGACGACTCTATGCTGATTAACACGTTGTCATTGTCATATCTATCATTGTTTCATTCTGGTGGTGTGAACATCTGTGAAGGATTCACAAGTCAAACTTGTCCTACATGACCGATATGATTGTAAACAATGGAGGATATGACTATGATAACACGTTAGAGTCGACGTAATCTTGTCCACATAGAGCCCAGAGAATTAGGAAATACATCTTTGAACGGTTTGACTTTTTTTGAAGAGTAGAGCAATCGAAGCAGGAATAACCAAATAACCTCAATAACTCGATCAAGTGTGCACTTAATATGACGAGGTAACTCTGGACAGCCGTGCTTCAGATTTCATAGAAGAGGTTCCACTCATTTTCTCCTCCTTTTCCTAACACATAGGGAAAGTACTCTCCTTGAGCCTTTCATGAAATCGGTTCTTAGAATCGCCCTGCTGCCGACAGCACCCCAACCCGGGAACGTACTACGAGCGTGTCTCGATTGAATAGTTTACTACGATTTGAATTGAAACCACCAGACAAGGATCCCGTTTATCTTGCCTCCGTACACCTATTCACTTTATCCGTACTATTCATTTGCTTATTGTAATCTATGGATATTAGATAGCGGCAGTGCTTATGAACTCATGAAGCATAAACCTTATTGTTAGATGCTCCCCTAATCAGCCTTGAGCACATTCTTCGAAGGGCGTCTAGTGGGATCACTTCACCATATTGATCTCCGTCCGCCCTCTTTTCCACTATTTCCTTGTTTCCCAGCTTGCCTTCACCGCCCTATGCTAAAACTAGGAATTTTGATGATGAGGTATTTTCGGTCGCAAAATTCCCCAGCGCAAATTGAACTAGAGAGCAATTGTGAAAACTGTGGGGCTGTGAAGGTGAAATCAAAGCATGAAGAAAGCACAAGAAGGGTTTGCTCATTATATAGAAAAGGGTAGCAAAATTTTGTAGGCGTAATAAACAAAGAGAAGGTGAAGGCAACCAGCTTAGGTGTTTGATGGTGTATGACCTCATCATTTATGATTTAACATCTCTGGTTGAGTTTTTTCAGTCAGCAAGTGCTTCAAAAGCCTCCACCTCTAAATTGGATTCTCCAAGCGATGCAAGCCGAGGTAGTTCCGATCAACAATCGTCCGCGTCTAAGCTCTCCAAGGTAAAATCGGAGAGAGAAACGAAGAAAAAAGAGCAGGATGAAGATAAATTGGTGCTCTCCGTCGTCAAACCACCGCCTATAGACCTATCACAAGTTCCGCCGGAGATCATAGAAAAATTGAACAAAGCACGTACACAGGAGGAGAAAGCCGACGACGAGTCTTCTAAATTGCCTAACTGGCTTGATCTTAAAAAGACACAGAGCGTCTCAATCTCCCTCAAACCAAAAGCTGCTTCCAAGTCTCAAGTTGGTCGAGTGAAACCAAACCTGTCACAGAAAAAGTCGATAATGAAGCCGCCCAGTACTCCTACGGCCAAGTCATCCTTGCCCAAAAAACCATCACCAAAATATCGCCCAAAAGCCGCAATTGTGACTTTTGTAGCAGGAGCGAAGGGCCCCACAGTTGCTCCACCGGAACAGGCGCCAGCGCAGGCTTCTCCTGAAGCGCAAAAGCCTCCTGCAACAAAACCTCCGGCACAAAGTGTACTGCAACCAAAACCAGTTTTGACAGCGACGAAAGGAGTGAGTATTGGACAGCAGTCAGGTGCTCCGCCGAAAACAGTTGTAGTAGCGCCTCAGGCAGGTGCAAAGGCAACTCTACCTACGTCCGTAAGAAGGCCGGTAGTTGTGGCGACCAAACCGCCACCTGCAGCTCCAGCAGCAGCTCCCGTGTCCACCGTACCGAAACCACCAGCTCAAACGACCCCTGGTAAGCCACCATCAGCTCAACCACCAACTCAGACAACCCCTGGTAAGCCACCACCACCTAAGCCTAGCGCTGAAAAGATCTCTCAATCTCAACCACTATTGATCTAACAAGAATTGTTTCGATACTGTCAAAATTTGATATAGCCGTTACTAGAAAGCAAAACTATTGATCACAACTTTAACGTGTTCATCTTCTCGAAAAGTTAAATAAAAGTGGCAGATTTTCATGTCTTCTACAGCTAGCTTAGCTACCTGACTCTTTGTCGCTGACAAACACAACACAGGCTGAAGACAGACCCAGTAGTTGGACAGATTGTCCATGAAAAGCACCAGGTAATGCACCATCGGAAAGCACAAAATGAGAAAAAGGGAGGGCAGATAATACAAGGCATTCTAGTGAGAACTAAAGGTAAGTGTATCGGTCCCCAGGAACGATAGACAAAGAATCTATAGTTTGAGCACTCAGCAAGAGTCATGCCTACAAGGAGTAGGTGCCTGAAACTGAGAAACGTGGTAAAGGTGTCAGTCGAGTTATGAGAAATCTGCGGTTTTAGAAGTGAGTGGAAATCTGATGTTGTCAGTTTGTGCCAACCTGGGTAAGTGGTTCGATCCCAGTGATGGGACCATCCTAGAGGGCTCGGTGCGCCGGGAATCGATGGTGTTCTGGATGCTTTTGTAAAAGCGCGGAAGATCGTTACGGGAGAGCCAATGTGCTTTTTCGAAGTCTTGTGGTAGCGGCACTCACACCTGGACCACCTTTACTCTGAAGAAAGTTGGTGACAGAACGGTTTCTTGATCGTAAAAGCGATATTTCTCACCAATAGCGACAGATTCTACCTCGGGAAAATCTCAAAGTGTGTGCTTATTTACCATCACAGGAAAGAGAATCTTTTGATTTGGGCTCAAAAATTGATATGTAAGAGTGCTAAACTGTGATCGAGTTCACTTCTTGTTTTGTAAAATTTCGAAAACATGTGAGTGATCCGCATAGTTCCCGATTGGCGGCGAACACTTGAGTATTTTCTGTACTTTCGAACTTGAAATAAGTGAAATGCAGAGTTATCAGCAGGGTGGTTTTCACGACCTCAGAAAGAGACAGACATTCATCTTGGAGAGAAACACTGTTCGCAGTCGTCGTTTTCATACCCGTTGTTTGTTGGAAGGGAAACCTTATAACTCGTAGCTGTCTCCTGAATCCTACATACCTGAAGGCGATCGTGACAGAGGCAGTGTGCCAAAAAGAAAGCCATTGGCTTGTCAATTTTATTAGCAGTTTACGGTTATTCTCTTGTGACATTTTTGTTTTTAAAGCAACAAATGTGCGTTATCTCAGTCTACTATCTGTCGATGAACTTCTATACATGTTGTGTTTCCACAGTGTTCTTCTTCCCAGCATTTAAATCCTCGAGCACATTCGGTGTCACGTTATTATCGACATCATGAGGTGTTGTCGCATTCGTGGCTCCTACGTAGGTAGATATTACTGGACCCGGTGGTGAAGTTGTCGGTCGGGCTAGGGTCGGAGGGCCCGCTTGGGGTACAGGCGTTGGGACGGGAGGAGGCTCTTGCGCGGCTGCACCATCGGGTGTGGACAGGATCATCGGCGCCTTCGGCTGAAAAAAAAACAAGAGTTTTTTTTATATCTGACCTGGCACAAACATACACTACAACTTCTCAATTATCTTATCTCCTCCGAAGAATTTTTAGCGAAGGAAAACATTTCATTCATTATGATAAAATTCCCTACTTAATAGTGCGAAAAGAGTAAGCTGTACACGGAAAGCAGCAAACTCTGTTGATGTTCATGCAGTCTGCGTGTAAGCACTTGTTAAACCCCAAGGGCCTGAATCAAAAAATTAGTTTTCGCTTAGTCTATAGGGTTTATATGGAGCGCTGATTACCAATCTGATGTCCGCTTCCCTAATTTCGACCGAGGACCACCCATATTGCCGAATTGGGTGGACAGGTCAACATTTCAGATATGGCTCAATTTCATCTATGAAGATCATTTTGCACGCTGAATGTGATTAAGGTGTTGGCTTTTTGAATTTCTCCCTATTTCCGCCGTTACGGATTTAAGTGAGTAATGATGGTGTGTGGGCGTGTTGGGTGGTGCAGCAGCGTAGTGCCTAACATCGGAATCGTTATCAGCATGCAAAATAACCACGAAAGTGGTGCCGAATTGGTGGTCTTAGCTGGACCACCCTGCTAGCCATGTGAGTGATGTTGGTGGTTATGAGGAGAAATTCGGGAAACGAAAATCAAACGGACGTGAACAGCGCCACAATAACCCCATAAGCGTTTCGAGGCACAATTTGTGACCTAAGTCCAGTCAATAGAGCCAGAGCTTTTAACAACTGCTTGTGTGTCTTCGAAATAGGCAATCAATGAAGGAAAATACGTCAAGAAAGATGAAAAATTTAAACGAGTTGCCGACAGTTCGGCGATAGCTGCTAAAATTTTCAACCTATCTCGTCTCCTTCCTTGTGTTTCACGATTTGCTCTCCCGGTAACCGTAAAGGTCATTATCTGTAGGACAGTCTTACCTGTGCTTTACATTTGATGTATTTAGCAGAACGCTCATACTGGATAGCACCCTAAAACATTCTCACAATCTAAATTTCTTCACAACGTCCTCAAATGCGGCAAAATATAAGTGATACAAACCCTTGTAGACATTTTGGCTTGTTGTGGCGGCACCTCCTAAATGTGAATGTAGAAACTGCAACGTAAATTTCAGCACACTTTTTTAAATCATCACTTGGATGAGCATGTTTCGATTCACTCCGTGATTTATAATTTATATATACTACGTTTCTGTAAACAAAGATGACAGCAAAAGGCAGTCATCAGTTAGTGATAATTTGTTAACAGTAGTCAGCTAGTAAGGGGCCGCTAGTGGAGCTCGTTGGCTCTTCTGAAGATTCCAGGTTTTCTGCAAAGTGTTTACGGAAAGCCTCAGGCAGAAAATTTCAGAACTGTCGTCAACGGATGTGATAGCTAATTTATTTTATTTTTATCGAGATTGCCAACATCGTTCGAGAGTTGCAAAAGAACACGGTGCTCTAGGAGCTACCGGTCACAAATTGAAAAGAGTCATCGAACAGAGTCGTCTGTTGACGACAGTGTCTCCAATCAACATTATTTCGGAGGTGACATCTACCTATAATCGAGAACAAACCCTGAATTGATCATTATGGTGGTTCAAGGGATTATAAAAGCTTACGGACTGTGATGGTCATGCTTTGGGCGCGAATTTGTTTTATCTCTTCACAGAATGTGAATCTTGAACACCCTTTTTTAGGGATTCGCGGCGAATAACTCTAATGCTAACTCTAATGAGGAAACGATTGTTGAACGCTCGAATGTAAGGAAATGTGAATCATACCGATCCTGCTTGCTTCTGTTTGTCGGCTTCCTCAATCTTTTCGCCTGACTTCTTTTTAGCCTCGGCCGCAGGTTGTTGAGTAGCGGGAGGATCAACCGCTGCAGGATCAACTTTGGCAGGATCAACAGCAGCCCTTACAGGCCGCGGCCGATCATTCTGAGCTTCTTTGACAGGAGTAGGAGAAGCTACAGGAGCAGCGGCAGGAGGAGCTGGAGGCGCGGCGGGAGCAGCGGGATCTACAGGGGCCCCCGCCAATTGCAAAGGAAGGCCAAATGGAGGTTCGTTAATCACGGAAAGCACAATGCCCTCCTTGTTCTCCGGTTGTCCTTTCGGTTGTGTCCAAAAGTCTACGAATGAATCCTCCCTCTTCTCCTGTTTCTGGTTTGTGTTCTTGTCGCTCTTTGCTCCTTGCGTTTTCTTTTTCGTCCTCCTCACCGATCCTCTTTTAGACGCGTCTGCTGGTTTGTTTTTGCGCGATGACGACGAAGCCCTCGGTACGGCTTTCTTTCCCTTAATTTCATGAAACTCTAAAGAACATAAAATTTCCTTCGAGGTATGCGAAAAGAGGAATAACGAAAAATGACTTGTGGCGCTTGAATACGTGATAGGAAACTCGTCCTTGAAGAAGTTATGACCACAGCCCAAAGTAGCGAAATAAGCTATGCCTTCAGGAAACGTTCGTTGCGTGACTAGAGATGTTAGTGAACAAATTGCCTGCAATTGTTTCATTCTACAGTACCGGACGTGTCTTCTGATCAAAAGCCGAAAAAGCCGGCAGAAACCGCTCCGAAGCGGCTTTTTTGAACAACGTTGTTGAAACTCAATTATTTGTTAAAATATACATATATTTGAGCTCAGGAGCTCGAGCTCTATCCATCCATATACACTTTTCCCAAAATCCTGAAACTTGTTTTCAGTCGATTTTTTTGACCCCTCGATTTCGGATCGCGTTGCCGCTTCGGTCCCTGGCTTGGTAACTCACTACCGATTAAGCTCCGCCCTCTGCTCGTCACATATAAATATGCGGCGCTCGTTGCACTCAGTAGGCTCCGCCTCCTCCTCGCCGCCTTTACATAAATATGAGGCGCTTGCTGCATCGAGCCACGAATGGGAGTCTCCACGGGGTGGCTCGGAGAGGCTACCACGCGGGGCCACCCGTTGGCCTCGTCGTCGACGAGGCATTCGATGGATACGAAAGACTCCCAAAAAATCGATATTTTGAAAAAAATTTTCAGGTGTGGATAATTTATACATCAGACGATAGAGCTCGAGCTACTGAGCTCAAATATGCGAATATTAGTTGAATGACTTATAGATTCGGAGATGCTAGGTTATTCGCAAAACACTGACATCGGACGGGAATTGAACCCGCGTCTTTCTGTTTCCGGCAGACTGCACTAACCACTGTGCTACCGATGTACTACGTTGCGAACCTCCTAGCATCTCTTTCTTAAGCCCGGTCGAGCTGTAGCTATCAGCACTCACCCGCAATCACGGGAATGAGCCGGTAAGCCGATATCGGCAGTTACCAGTTAAGCTGATAGCGTTTTTGATTAATACGAAACTATTCTGCTATTTGCCGCTTTTTGTATAGCGGTTTGTAGACGAGGACTAGTTGAATGATTTATAGATTTGGAGATGCTAGGTTGTTCGCAAAACACTGACATCGGACGGCAATTCAATCCGCGTCTTTCTTTTCCGGCAGACTGCACTAACCACTGTGCTACCGATGTACTACGAGTTCAATTCCCGTCCGATGTCAGTGTTTTGCGAATAACCTAGCATCTCCAAATCTATAAGTCATTCAACTAGTCCTCGTCTATAAACCGCTAAACAAAAAGCGGCAAATAGCAGAATATTTTCGTATGCGAATATTTTAACAAATTATTGAGCTTCAACAAGGTTATTCAAAAAAGCCGCTATGGAGCGGTTTTTGCTGGCTTTTTCGGATTTCGATAAGAAGACACGTCCGGTTCTCACTCGTCTTCCATCAGCCGTTCATCGGCCTATCGGCACCCGAACGAACTTCGGAATCAAGAAAAATGGTCAGATATGAGCTGACTTGTAGGATCTTAAAAATAAGATGCAAAAAGGGCAGAGTTTTCTTTACAACGTAGCATATAGTAAGAATCTTCGCTGCACTATTAGATTTGCATGTCTTTTACCGTCCTGAACAAACTATCTGGGAAAGAGATGACTTTGCTTGGAAGGAGCAATATGAAAATGTTAATGAGCTCTTCCAGACTGATTTTTGTTTGATCAGATTTTGATTTTCTGGAACTGACACCATTTATCATTAACCGATGTATTTTTTCAGTGCCACGGATCTCCTTCTTTGATCCGTGGCACTGAAAAAATCAAAATTTTTTCAGTGCCACGGATCTCCTTCTTTGAAGGTTCTCCTTCAAGAAGGATCCCAAGCCGGTTAGTGGCGAAGCTACGTGGCGCGACCCCAGGTGGCGGATAATGGATCAATCGCGGACTAAAAGCCACCTTATACTTGTCGTGAGACGCGGGTGGAATCAGTGTTGAGCAAGCTGATTCTACTGTGCCAGACGGTGACACCTCCTCACGAAGGCTAACTGTGTGGCCTAAAAACTCGCATTCGGTAGACACAGAAGTATAAGAGAGGCGGTTCAGGGTCGCCTCTAATAAATAAGCCCTTAGCTCCAGCGGGATAGCCTGATAGCCTGGCTAGTTAACCGCCGTATCCAGCCCGTACGGCAGAGCCTGGCAAGCTGTCCGTACGCCCCCCCCCATATGCCGAAAACAGTAACAACAAAGAGCATCATTACCCTGATTCCGAAAGAGCCCCCAATACGGCAGCGTTGGGAAGGACGAGTACGGAGAGGCTGCGAAAATCTCAGGGCCTAGACAGGCTGCCAAAAAGAAGAAGGACTAGGATGACGATCTGTACTGTCAACGCGCGAACGCTTGCATCGGATGCGTCTGTCGAAAACCTGATGAAGCAAGCCAGGAAGATCAAGTACGACGTCATCGGACTGACCGAGACGAGAAGACACCGCCCACTACACACCGTGTTCGACACTGATGAGTTACTGTTCCTCGGAACATGCGACAGCAGAGGCGTTGGTGGTATCGGTGTCCTCATCAACACGAACTTGGCCATGAACATCGATTCGTTCGAACAACTTACAACCCGAATCGGACGTTTACGGCTGATACGACGTGGATCAATGCCGGCGTTGACGGTCTTCGTAGTCTACGCACCAACATCGGACTACGATGACGAAGAAGTCGAGGCATTCTACATGGGGTTGGAGAAGCTCTACAAGGAAGATCATGCCTTCTACAAGGTCATCGTCGGAGATTTCAACGCGAAGATCGGGCCTAGAACGTCGTCGGAAGAGCTTCATATCGGCGTCCATTGTCTGGAGTGGAACGAACAGGGTGAAAGGCTGTCTGAGTTCATCATGTCGACGAACACCATCCATGGTAACTCACAGTTCCAGAAACCCGCATCCAGACGATGGACTTGGGAGTCTCCAGGTGTACTGCATCACAACGAAATCGACCACGTTATCGTCAACCGAAGGTTTTGCCTAACCGATGTCGTTGTTGTTCCGAAATTCTTTACGGGATACGACCACCGTCTCCTCCGTGCAAGCTTCCATCTCACAGGAGGCAAGAGAAAGCCATGAAGTGCAAGAAGAGAGGCCCTAGAACACTCGTGAACTGGGACCTCTTCTCCTCGCTGGCTAGCTGCTGGAAGGATTCCGCCGAGGACAACATCGACGAGGAATACAACAGGTTCACTGCTCACATACGTGACTGCGCTCAAGAAGCCGAGAGCCCCAAGAATACAAGGAAACGCCTTTCCCACGAAATTCTCGAGCTGATTCGCCAACGCGGAGTGGCAAGAACCGAAAACGACTACTTGCGAACGTCCGAACTCGCAAAGTTGTGCAAAGAAGCGATAAAGGAAGACCTTGAAGAGAGAAGAGTAGCTGCGCTAGTTGATGCGGCTGAAGCGGGCAAGAGCATACGCAACGCCCGTCGAGGCTTAGTCAACTATAAGACCAAGATGACAGCTCTCCTGCGCCCGAATAGAACCTACACGTCCTCCAGAAGGGCTATGGAGAAGGTCGTCCACGACTTCTACTCCGATCTCTTCGATAGCCACGTCCATCTTCCCGAATCCCCAATCCCAAACGATGGACATGTCATCCCTGCGGTCCTCCCTTCCGAGATTCGTCACGCGATTTCATCGATGAAGAATCGCACAGCTCCCGGTCCCGACAGGATCCGACCCGAACATCTGAAGAACCTACCGCCAGTCCTCATCAACACCCTGGCCAGGCTTTTCACACGATACCTGTCGGACTGCAAAGTACAGGCAATATGGAAAACTAGCAGAACTGTGTTGCTGTATAAGAAGGGAGATCCGCACGACATCGGCAACTATCGCCCTATATGCCTGCTGTCTGTAGTCTACAAGTTATTCACACGTGTCATTCTGAATAGGATCGACCGAACGATAGACGAAGGGCAGCCGTGCGAGCAAGCCGGGTTTCGAAGAGGGTTCAGCACAATCGATCATATCCACACCGTGATCAGGCTCATTGAGGTGTCCCGAGAGTACAAGACGCCGTTATGCCTCACATTCATCGATCTCAAGAAGGCCTTCGACTCTATCGAAACGGAAGCGGTGATTGAGGCTTTGTGCAAACAAGGCGTCTCCACTCAGTACGTGAAGATCCTCAGTGAGCTCTACAAAGGATTCACGACCGTGATCACACCATTCTACAATAACGTTCGCATCAACCTCGGCATGATGTTATAGTTTTCGTGCACACGAAAACTATAACATCATGCCGAGGTTTCAAGAAGAGAGAACTTGGAGAGCGCATCAACGTGAGGAGGGGTGTACGCCAAGGTGATACCATATCACCGAAGCTGTTCAACGCCTCTCTCGAGAACATCATGCGGACACTAGAATGGGACGACATGGGAGTGAAGATCGACGGCCGGCAGCTACACCATCTTCGTTTTGCGGATGATATCGCACTCATAACACCATCTATCACCCAGGCAGAACGCATGCTGGCCGACTTCGATCATGCGTGTGGGAAGATCGGCTTGCAGCTAAACTTGGCGAAGACGATGTTCATGAAGAATGGATACGTTTCTGATGCCCCATTTTCGCTCAACGGAACGAATATCTCTGAATGCTCCAGCTATGTGTACTTGTGTCGGGAAGTCAACATGACCAACGACATGAGTCCAGAGCTGGGCAGGAAGAAACGAGCGGCTTGGGGCGCATTCAAGAGTGTTGAATAAGTAGTGAGGAAGACGAAGAACGCCCGACTCCGCGCCCATCTCTTCGACTCTACGGTTCTTCCTGCGTTGACGTACGCTTCAGAAGCCTGGGCATTATGCAAGCAGGATGAACATGCGATTTGCGTCGCGCTAGGAAGTATAGAGAGAAGGATGCTCGGAGTGGCTCGTCTCATCCAGGCGAGAGACGGCATACATAGTTTGAGCTACGTCGACAGTCGAAGTTCAGAGACGCAGTCGCATGAGCCAAGTTGTCGAATACCAGGTGAGGCGGATACGTAGTGCGATTCCGCGACGACCCCTGGGCGAGAGTCGTTACTGACTGGGTTCCACGGGATGTTAGAAAAACACCGGGTCGCCCACCTTTGCGCTGGTCGGACTTCTTCGTCAAATCCCTGAACGATCGATTCGATGCTCTTCGTGTTCCTCGAGCGAGCAGGACCCACTGGTCTACCATGGCACGCGACAGGGGCGAATGGAGACGTTACTGGCGCCCGCTCGAGCAAATCGATGATCAACGGGACGACAGGTGATACAGGTGGTGATTTTTTCAGTGGCATACAGTTCGCCGACTATGGTGATGTCTTGCAATCGAAAGATTCTGGGAGTTGTAACAGTGAATCGAATCCGTGGACAGTGAAACGAAATCTTCCATTGAAAATAGGAATCGTGGTGACAGTGAGATACGTGAGACATGCTCAAAATTAAATGATCGACGTCCGGTGTTGATAAACTAAGCGTTCCGCACGGCAGCGTGAACAACTTTGTCCTGACCCGCTGTTTCAACCTTTCAATGAAAAACAAACAAATAAACCAACGTTAGTACCCATTTTTAATCGCTGTTTGTGCGTTCAAGATTTTCGAACCAAGTTGCAGCGGAATGGGATCGAGAAAGCGGTGAAGACAGTGACCTTCTTGTGGGTTCTGTTATATCAAGAAATACGGTTTTTTCATTCTACCACATAGGAAGAGATCCACAACTCTCTGTGATTGAAAATGATCTGAACTACGATAACATAGAATTGCTGAAATAGAAACCTCACTGTAATAACCTCGAGGAGTGTATTTTATCAAAGCTTTGTTTCTCCAGGATTGGAATCGAAAACTTGGTCGATCACTAATCAAAATTACTCGTACTTATGTTGCACATCAACTCGTCTACTGTTCATTTCAAATTCGAACCATTCGCAGAACTTACAGCCTCTCCAGGATCAGCTTCTTTAGTCGGTGGATCTGCTTGTTCCTCAGTAGACCTCGTTTTTGCTTCTTTGCTTTTTCTGTTTTTGTAATCCAGAAAAAACTTCTGCAGTTTGCCTTTGCTCATGCTTATTAAAGGGCTTTTCATTTTTTCCTGCGAATTAGATTCCTTCGAGCCCTTCGAAGCCAGCCTTTTCTCCTCCTTCTGCTTCGGCAGCTTCTTCGATTTCAATGTTCGGATTTTCCTGCTACCTTGTTGTTCATTTGTTTTAGACTTCCTAACTTCCTGAGTGTCTTTCCCTGCCTCGTCCGTTTTCCCCTTCCTATCCGACTTTGCACTCGACTTGCTTGCTGCAGCTCTGCTGTCCTTTGGCTCATGGTTAGCTGTTTCTTTCCCTGGAGCCATCACCAATCAGTATCTAAAAGAAGTTCTCAAGGAAGCGTGATGAAACGAACAAAATCCAAATTATTCATAAAATATATCCTCTAGTATTCTCCTTGCCGCTAAGTAGAACTGTTGGTGGAATATTTGGCGAAGCGAAGTACATACATAGGTTAGAGGGTCGCAGCAACACAAAGGCATTCATCAAAATTAGGGCGACTTGTGCGAAACATTGCTAACATTTTATTTGTGATCAGCGTGAAAAATGACTGCTCTAAACGATGTTTGAGCCAAATGTAAAATTTTATCAGGTCACGCACGTCGACTATATAGGTGGTCTTCGGCCGGAATTCGAAAGACGGATGACAGATTCGTAATGTGCACCACAATTTACCCTTACATGTGAATTTTAGGTAGGGTTCGGGTGAAAACTTTTCTGTGAGTACTGGACTACGCCATGTTAGACAGTGTCATTTCTTATTATCCTATATGTATAAGATACCGACGAAGTTTTCGATCGAAATTCATGTTCTACAGATCAGGATTAAACCCAGATTTCAACGAACCAAGACATTTTCCGTGTACATGGTTCAATAGTTAGGACTAAGCAAAAGGTAAGAAAGACAAGTGGTTCGAGGGACCACGCGTCGCACGCAAAAGAGCGCGGGAAAAGCGGGTGTGGTCCTAACAGCCAGCCAGCGAAAAAGGGCTGGGTGAGTTATGGGTTGAACTGTCGCTTCAGTAGCAGTCGATCCATTTTACGGACTACAACATGGAAATCGTACTTCTTTTCCTTTATGCAGTGCGTTTCAAAAGTATGCGATCATCCTACATCAGTTTCGCATTAGTTTTTTCGTAAACGGCGAAAATGCGAAAGTAGTAGAAAGTAGAAGGGGCGGAGCCTAGTTGATGGTGAATCACCAAGCAAGGGACCGAAGTGGCAACGGGATACGAAGATCGAAGGGTCAAAAAACTCGACTGAAAACAGTTTCCGCAGATTTGGGAAAAGTGTATATGAAGGGATAGAGCTCGAGCTGCTAAGCTCGAATATTGATTATTTTTGCAAACAAACCAATGTTAAAGAAGTTATTCAAAAACGGCGGGTTTCGGCGCTACCGCCGTTTTATCGTTGCGGCGCGTCCGGTACTGTAGCTGGGCTAGTTTCAAGCAAAAATTTCATCACCTGCGGAAACGGGACGTTTCGTTAGATACAGTCCCGCCGGTAAACGTTGGCCAAAACGCGGCCGGCGGCAGTAGACGCTGCCGCAAGTGCCGCTTCGTCATAACTCTCGTCAATTTCACTTACTTTGAATAAAAAAGACATGGTTAGAATCAGAACAGCGTGATCCATCTTCTGGTTTAGCAATCGTTTGAAAATTTTGAAGTTTTCAAGGTGTGAAGTGAACGGTCGTTGACCTCACGAGAGCGGCGAGTTAATGAGGTCGACCTCATTATACCGTCCCCCGTAATTACAGCCTGTGGGTACACATAGCTGAATCACAACTGAAATTAGACAATTGTTCAGCGGAATCAAATTTCATCTGCATATTCAAAGAGAGAGTGTCAAGCCGATCATTTCTATATCTAGTACAGCAGGAAAATGTTTCAGATGAAATTGACGGTCACGAAAAATTTGGTAGATGTAGACTTTTCACGATACGTTTAAATAGAACATATTGGGACTGCACATTGCAGGATTGTGCCATAAGAGAATTCGACAGAAGTGCTTCAATAGTCTGCATCAAATATAGGCTTGTTCCATCAATTATGTGGGTTTTTTTGTTGCCCGAAAACGCAACTTTCGACATTTTTACACAGAAAAGGTGACGGATTCAGAGTTTCGAGAGCGAGAAATCGGAAAATTCGATGAGAAGAAAGAAAAAGCATGACTAGAGCAGCTTGAGCCTGATCCATGATTTGATGCTTTTCCTTGGATTGACCAAAGGAAACGGCCTCTATCGCGAGGAATTCCAGTTTGAAAAGCGGTTTTTGCATTTTTCTCTAAAAATATTTCTAAAATAATTTCTATAAAAATTTCTCTGAAAAATTTCTCTAAAAATAAATTTTAATAATAAAATTTATTTATATTCGGCGATGAGGGGGCGGAGCCTAGTTGATGATGAATCACCAAGCAAGGGACCGAAGTGGCAACGGGATGCGAAAATCGAGGGGTCAAAAAACTCGACTGAAAACAATTTCCGCAGATTTGGGAAAAGTGTATATGAAGGGATAGAGATCGAGCTGCTAAGCTCGAATATTACTTATTTTTGCAAACAAACCAATGTTTAAAAAAGTTATTCAAAAACGGCGGGTTTCGGCGCTCCGAGGCGCCGCTACCGCCGTTTTATCGTTGCGGCGCGTCCAGTACTGTAGCTGGGCCAGTTTCAGGCAAAAATTTCATCACCTGTGGAAACGGGACGTTTCGTTAGATATTCTTGCGAACGTCCTAACTGAGGAGGAGCAATGGAATGGTTTGAGACACCAGAATACCTAACGGTTCTGATCTGAGCTTGTTCTTCGAAATCCAGTCGCATGAGCAGATGTTGCGACTGTTTAGAGTAAGGGAAACATGCTACTTATATCATGAAACACCCGTCAAGGAAAACATATCGATTGAGGGAAAACGCAAACGCGGTGGTATCTTAAATTGGCTACCTATTCTGAAACAAAAAATAGGAAACTTTCGGAGTCTGCTGAAGATGAAGCTTCTTCCTGTAAGGTGTGGCCTGGTATTTTCGACTACATGAAATCTTACGCGACTAACGCCGGTTCATAACAACAGAGACGAAACGTGGAATTGCCGGTTTCAGTGTGGCTTCATACTTTTCGAACGTGCCGTGCCACTTTCTCATGACGTTAAATGGAACGGCAAAATTAAATACATGTTCTATTACACCAAAAGAATACAATTTTTGAGTCAATTGAGAGTGTGAACGCTGGGCAGAGAGGCAGAGAGAAGCGAAACAGTCTGCGTCTTGAGGAGAGTATGTGCAGCGCTACAGACGCAGAGTCATTTGCGTGTCTGCCCGTGGCGCACTATTTCGCAATGACATCATGCGGGAGGCCGTTCCTCCTGCTCCATTATCGCGCTAGTGCTCCTACCCAAGCTACAACAGCAATATTGCGTCGAATCCAAGATCCTTACCATTGTCGTCATTGTTATATCACTGCAATGTGGAGTTTTCGTGTCAGATGGAGTAGACGCAAAATTGAGGTTCAACAGTCGGTACCACCAAGATCCCTTAGTGGTCTATACCAGAAGAAATTCTCCGCAAACTTCTACTGCGACCTTTTTGGGGAACGAAACGAAGCGAAGTGGATCAGGTTAATCTGGTAGTGTGCTATTAGCCACAAGCTTTTAGCATTATAATAGCGACGCTAATCTCTAGACTACATCGAATGTTATGTGTATACTAGCAACGGATGTAGGGTTGATTCGCCGTGCAACATCGACAGAGTTGGGAACAAACCTTTTTTTTCCACTACCACATTGAACGGATGATACTCAAAGAATGAATATTTCTACGCGGCCAAATGATACGGTTCTACAGTACCAGCCGTTCAGCAGCCTATCGGTCCATGAACCAAATGCGATTGAATGATATAAGTGGAATAAGCACCTGTTGATAATAACGGTTATCGATTGCTATTTCTTTTCTATAACGGGGAAAGTTTGAACTTACCAGAAGCTTTCCCTCATTCCCTTCAGCATCTGGTGAGTTTACGCACCGTTATAAGCAGCTACATAATTCGTAGACGTTTTGATAAAAGAATTCACCAAAGCGTCACAAGGTACTCCTACTCTAGGCAAGAATATGCCACCGGAATTTCCGGCCTTTTCTCGGTATTCTTCAAAATGTGTTAGTGTGCAGCATAGTGAATGAAGAACATGCAGTCTTGTTTCTCATGGGAAGCTGCTCGCCGTTCCACTCAATCTTTTGGTGAAAACTACCCACTTCTCAACGTAAGTAGCCAATTTGCCAAGCAAAGAAAAATTCCACCGAAAAGTTGAGAAGTTCCTGCACGAATCCACTTGCGACTGGTCGACACTGGGAGATACCCTATCAAAGAGCCCTACTTCCCGGTCTTTCTAATTGTAAGGCCACGATAGTGACCACCTAATGTGGTTAAACGGCCTGGAGTTCCTCTGTCGACTGATGACTACTACGACAGAGATTGTTTCGAGCCCACTTTACTGCAAATTATTTGACTGCAGACGTGACTGCAGATAGTCCTCCATGCCAAAGGGAACATTTTTGAACATTCAAAACCAAACTTTCGATGCTTTGTGGAAGGAAAGGGATGCCTCTCACACTTCACATAGTGGAACTTCTGTATTCCGTTGTTTTATGAGAAACAAATAAAAGGTGTTAAAGGTTAAAGGTGTTAAAGGTGATGTGTTAAAGGTGCTTGCAGTCGACGCCGATTTTCTGCAATATCTGTTGCGTGGAACCACGACAACATAAGGTTATTTATTATAGTTATTGATGATATCTAGGTATTAAGCAGAAAGAATTTGGAGCAGAGAAGAGCCAAAAAGAGCTCCGGAGCTCCCCTTAAGCAGCCTCTACAACACCTTTTGTTATGGCCTCAAACGCATTCGGCAGTGCATGGTGATGAGGTGTACGACAAAAAAAGGGAGAAGGCGTTATGTCGGCATCCCAGAAAGTGATGGCGACTAACCTTCTGCTCGAGTAGCTGACGATTTTTGAACGATTAGAAGCTTATTTGACTACGAGTTGATGGTATATTGCATTTGTAGATTGAGTTTGTTAACACACCAGAGGAATATGTCTGTATTGGACTCACATGCACACATATTTAATTGCATCGAACAGTTTACATACTTATGTCACCTATTGAAAAGGTGCTAATCAAAGAATGCAAAACCTTTGCCCTGTCCTTATAGCACGAGAAAACTCTAGCTAGTGAAGAAGTCACGAACATATCTTTGCACAAAGTGAAATGTAATGAACAAGACGAATCTACCCGCAATAAAAGCGACATAGAAGAAGAGGATCAGAGATGAACTGGAATCAAAACAAACCAAGGCAAAATATAATAACAACTAGAATTATCACCGATATGGTAGCGATGAATTTAGAACTGGGATAAAAACAATAGATACACCACTGTACAACATATTGTGAAATGCAAGACGCGCAACAACGATTTTAGGAAGTTCTATCTAGGAAACACCCGATCACACAGAATTGCCGTTGGGCGTTGTGAGTGTATTGGTTGTTTCTTAGAAAGGTGCACTCTTAAGGTTACCGACTGTCTTACCGATCTTGGTGACAACGGCCATTCCATGGACTACTTTCTTTTTCAGTTACACCAAAACGATCAATATGAAGTCAGTTGCGTTCTTTCTCACCGGCAGCTTGACGCGATTTTGTCGGGTGTTTCCCCATCGAAACTCATTATTCTTCGAGAGCACGTTCTCCAAGAATACTCTCACCTGACAGGGTAAAAGGCAAGCAGACTCGGCAAAAGCATTTGTTGACCTAAACCCAAGAATCGTCATCACTTCGATTTGTACATGGCAACTGAGCTGAGGTGCAGGGGCCGTCCTCTTCCACGCAAGCGCTGCGGCTCTGTGGGGGTTGACGTTTTGACTCGTCTGGCTGACTTTCCCTCAAGGTCTTCGGGACTTCAGCAGGTAACTCTTCGGAATCCTGTGACTGTGGTAGTTGTTCCTAAAAAGGGGTACTCTGTAAATTAACACAGTATTGCAGTAAAACAGGTGATGAGCTGAAGTGTTCTGTAGAATAGAACTGTCACATCTCCAACTAAATTTTATGAATGAAAAAAGAGGGCTAAGAAACCACCCCGTGTTTCATGTCTCATTTCCTTCCCAAGTGTTCGATGGAGACCTTGTTTGCTAGATATTTTGTGCTGCTTGTAACCGTAGACATATCCTACTTATTGATGTTTAATTTGCTATGATAATGTGTTTCTTTACTTTGGACTACTCTAAATTAGTCTCAATAAATAAATGTATTTGTCTTACTCAGAAATGCTCCGACGCAGTTTTTTTTTCGAAAATGATGAACTAAGTTTACCATCTGATGAAAGCCCACCTCTGAAGCGGTGCTGACGTAATCGGGATTCAAATAAGCTACAGTGGACGTTGGTACCTGAAAGGAATATTGAACAGATTGGCCATACATGAATATTCCTTTCAGTGAACACAGTTTATCGCTAACTAGGGAGGTCAGTAAACGTGCCCTGAAGATTCCCAACGACCCCAATGGGAATCACAGCCATGTGGTTTATTTTTGCTGCGGGTTAGTGGGTTGATCGAAAAGGGCAAAATAACATCGCAACTAGGCGGCTTTGAAGAACTTTTAGGTCACAGGCTGCATGCGCAGTATCTACAGTACTAGCCACTGACGCAATGGCTAGTACTGTAGAACTCACATTCTGAAAATAAGAAGACCTTTCCTTTTCCTCACGACTGTTCTGCCTTTATCACCTTGGTAGAAAATCGTACTAGTCAGGGTTGGCCCCAATCCAGAACCCCAGTTAGGCTAGCGAGGTCAAAGTCACCAATTTTGCCGAAAACTTTGTCAAGTGGAGTAATTTGGTGGGGACATTATGACTCTAACTTTTGTTATTGGATTGGGAGCGATTCTATCTGGCTGTGTAGGAGGTAGAAGTTCGAGACGAAAAGTGGCAATACTGACCGCAGGGTGCTTGAGAGCATCATCGTATGATGGAGGTGCCTCAATGACGGAAACTTGGCTCTCGGGCACAACGTAAAAACGACGCTCACCAACCGTTTGCATTGATGGCGCTGTGGAATCTGACGCATAAGGAGAATCTAAAACCTCAATTCATCAGTGGCCCACGAGAATTCTATCATTACTTCGACGTTGTGAAGCCCACCCTTGATACATGGAAAGGTGACGACGAAAAATAAACGTAGGAAACATGTGTGTCATACTTCTTGGGAGGCCGCTGTCATTCAGACGAACGGTCAGTCTTCGTCGGTAAAAACGTCCCATAACGGTTGTGGTCGAGATGATCAGTAGAATTAAACCGCATACACCAATCACCAACGCTATCAGACCGGACACGTCGGTATCACTGAACAGCAAAGGTGGATCCCATGTGAATCTATCCCATCAAAAAGTTTTCAGCAAAGCATTGAGCACTTAAGAGCAAGAACCTTCTTGTAAGAGTGTCTCTTAAATGACGGGTCTATCGTACAACATTTGCAAAAAATACTTCCAAAACGGTGGCGATATCTTTTCTCCAGTTTGTCGATTACATGTGAAAGAAGAAAATTACTTGATATGAAAAAGCTCAGCAGGCACCAATAAGTATGTATTTTAGGAGCAAAAGTGCGCAACGGTATGACGCAAAAGTTAGAATGGAGTGGAATATCAGGTACTTTTCCCCCAATCTGTGAATCGCAAGGCGATTCTGGTTGCATTTTCCAAATACTGTGTCGGATTCTTTAAAAATGAGCGAATCCGTGAACTATGACAGGTAAGTTTAGGACACGGGATATCAGGACCTTTTTACGTGCCTATACCGCGCACTATACATTTAGCGTGTCAAATTCTCAAGTGCGACACCTTCGGCAGATGAATTCTTAAGAAATGAAGGAAAAAAGTGCTACGTTTGAAATCTCATACTTTTGTCTAACGTGAAACATGCTCACTTAGTGTTGCTAGAATTCGAAAATTTCTTAATTGAACTTGAAACAGCTGAACTTGAAGTTGGTTTTATAAACTCACTTCTGCTTGAAGTCGGACACAGGGCGTTGGCACTGCTCATCACTCAAATCGCCGCAGTTGTTGATTCCATCACATCGCAAAGTTGACTGAATTCTTTTCATCTAATTCACACAAGAACGCGTTCAGATCTACATTCGTATAACGAAATTCAGGGCGAAAAATCGACGCGAATGGTCCTATTCATTGTAATAGTTGGAAATATGAAACGATCTAGTTTAGAAAAAATGTGGAAAAGGAGCATTGCTGACGGGATTTCTAACAAAAAAGAAACCTTGATGCATCGCGCGTTGTCGCAGTGAAATTCCCCTATGCCAGGACAAAGTGCTGTGGCCCAACGGTAGAACTGGGAGTAGACAATCTCGAGACCACTGCTGAAAGTTAGGACCATTTAAAGAAGTAGTAGTAAAAAGTAAAAGCAAAAAATAAAGTCTGATGAATGGATATCAAGGTAGTGTTTTAGTTTAACAAAGGATCAATCATGCTCGGCAGTAAAGAATGCAGCAGCTGGGCGGTTTTCATGCTGAAACTACGCTTCTCTCGTGAATCTACTTTTTAAATCCTGTTCCGGAACAGTCCACAGACACGAGGTGATCGCTCTCATCCTCAGAACGTAAGGCTATGCTACGTTTTCAGTGTTTTGTGCTGTGCTGAATCTCTGTTGCTGAGTATGAATGCGCCTTGAGCGCAAATGAAACATTATAGGATAACCACCTTCCCATCACATAACCACGCAGGCGCACGTAAAATGCTGGAGAGGCGTTAAACGTCGTGTAGCCGTGCCTGGAAGATAGCGATGAATAGCTAGACAATTCGCTTCCAATCAACTCCATCACCCACCTGGGCTGTTTGTGAGCCAACTGTTCGCTTGTTTGTGAGTCGAACAGTAGCAGCAGTCGTTCAGAAGTCGACGTAGCTCCTTCACGCACTTCTAGGCGTAGCCCTACACCTTTCATGTGAAACTCCTCCACCTAAAACAAGCACGAGGTTGCAGAAGTCAAAGCAAATGAGCATAGCCTTAGCGGTTTTCCCTTCGATCTACCAAAACATTCCATGCGCGACTTGCAATAAATTTCGCCATTGTAAATCCGTTATCTCGTTTAATGTGAGTCTGTGTATTCTGAGTTCTTAACAATCTCGGTCATATGCTCCACATTGAACGATATGACTAACCAAAACCTTTAAAAATTAAGTTGACTCTGAAAAACTCAACTTAAGATAAACCCTATCGAATGTCCTTGTCATATGTGGGAAACGACCGACAATCCATATGCAGTCCACATAGGTGTTGACCAGCTGCTGATTGCCGTCCATCTTAATCTCTCCACCGTAACCTTCGTGAAGTTCATCGCAGTCTGAAACGATTCCTTGAGAGCTACAGAGGTGTAAAGAAGTTCTAGAAAATACATTTTCTCAAAAAGGAGTCGGAAACAAACCAACTTTATATTTCATTTGGGGAAGGAACATCGAAAGTTGATGAAGACCAAAAAGAAATCTTAAAATGGAACCAGAATGTACCGCTCGTAGCCACACTGCGTTTAAAAATTAAGTCCCATATTTTGAGAGAAAACTACGCATCTTCAAATCAGGTGAAATGGATAGTCGACCGCTGGTTAACCTCACTTTGAAAAAACTCTGTAATTGAACTAGTCTTTCCTTACTATAATTATTTTACTGCCTCGCATTGCATTTGGACGGCATCGATTTTCTATCATAGCACGTACCTCTTCCGTTCGGCCTATCCGACCATTCCTTGTCGTGTACGAACTCGTATCGTGCACGAAAACCGATCTGAGGAAAGAAAACATTAAAGTTTGCTTGACATTGAGTAACATGAATAGATAAATAATTATTCCTAGATCTCGATTATATTACTTTTGGTCTACTAATGGTCTAGCTTGAAGTTATTGTAGTAGAGGTTCTATTCTGCAAATGAAAAGGAATGTCTCTAAGCTCCCTCTATCGTCCACCATAAACTAGCTGAAGGCATCAACACCACAAGAAGTGAGGTCGTTTATTTCGCAACAATGTCATAGCGTGCAATTTGACAACGAATATTTGAACATTAATTAACCCATTAACGACCGTGTGTCCCGCCGGCGGGACACACCTCTTGGTCCGCAGTGGAACGTGTGCCCAACCTGTGGGATAGACCTGACCCCCCCCCCCCCCACCGGACTACGCTTCGTTACTCGTGAGATGCCTTGTGGGTTGACAATGGGCCGTGTGGGCAATGTTACCACCCATGTAGCCCTTCGGCGGGCCACATTTCAAGGTCGCGTGGGACATGTAGCCCAGCGAGGTTCTATGCTTCCTCAATCTTGGGAGACACTGTGGATAAGATTGTCCATTAGGGAAAGTTACTACCCATTCTATAGTTTCCGTTTTATCTAAGCTTCAAGACATCCATCAAGAGCATGGCCCTACAACAAGCTCAAAAAAGGTCTGAAAATCGCCTACTTCTAATGATTACATAAGGAAGTTTCAAAATCAACAATAGACATAGAAAAATTATTTTTATGATCATTTTGAAAACAATTAATGCCGCTGAGGCACTTTCATCACTGACGTGCGTGCGGTCCCCAGCGCCAGACACGCAGGGAGCGCGCGGTCGTCAATAGGTTAAAGAATTAGAAACATTAGAAAACAAACCGAGTGAGTAAAATCATGAGCCTTAAAATGCAGAGTGAGTCGATTTCCGCTGGACAGTATGGCCGGAGGACGACGATGATCGCTTTTCGTGTTGATCAGCACATGACCATCGCTATCCAAAATCTAGAGACGTGCATTGGTTGGTTGCCTAACAAGAATCATTTTCAGGACACCAGCTGATTTGGAGGAAGTTTTTGATGCGAGAAGATTGGAACGGCCATAAAGAGTTTGACAATCAGTTCTTAAATAACTAGTGGAATTTCATAGGTTAAGCACCCACTAGAAAACGCTACAATGATTTAGCTCTACAAGAGTCTTAAACGTCTTGAAATTGTCATTTTACTTTTCTTCGTACTAGACTTGCTCGGAAATTTTCAAAAGAATCCTTCTGTAAAAGCTGAACGAGACTGTACATCCACAAAGTGGTGCCGCCTTATATAATACTATACTCGAAAGTAAAATATCGAAAGATCACTTCGAAGCAAGATTTTTCATAAGACAACCACTCGATAAGAGCATTTATCTTAGTATCCCTCGAAAACCTCTGCCCTTCAATTCAGCGCATTTTAGCTATGAAAAAAACTTTTCAGTACCTGCATCTCACTCTGGAAATGTAAGTGAAAATCGTCAAAAACGAGTCGTATATATCCGCCCGTTTTAGTGTTTACAAGTGTATATTTCTTGACAAGGCTGCGAGGATACGCGTCCGGATATCTGAAAACAAGAACTCGATAGTGTACCTGTGAACTTCTGGAAATCATCTCCAAAGTTGCAGTTACCTTGGCGATTCTATGAAACCTATCGAGGTCTGATTTGGTGACAGGACGTTATCGGTCGGATATCCAGTTACGACGACTTCATTTGAAATGCTCTTTATCTCAAGAGGAAATAGATTCTGAAACAGCATAGCGTAACTATGGGTATTTAGTAAGGGTAGATCCCTTTTTAAAACATGAATCATATTTGTTAGAGACTTCTTCTAAAAATGTTTAGATCTCCACAATCGAGATGAATTTTACGGAGTCTTTCCTTCTCCACAGTCAAAGAAGCGACTTTCACATTTCAACTTTGATGTTCAGAGCTTGAAGACCTGCTTAGCGGCGCCACAGTTTTTTTTTCATTTATTTCTAGTGTTCTGCTGACGATATCCACTAATCGAACACAAATATTTGTGTGTAAATGCACCTCAATGTAGTGTTGTAACGACGAGTTTGGGCTAATGTTGCGCATAGTGAGCATGATAATGATTGAGTCTCCACTGCTGTTTGTTTCCGACCTGCAAAATACAACCAGGCAGAGCTTGTACATACATATTAAGTGATATAAATCGATCAAAATAGTAGACCTTCGCGGAAAATCCCAGATCGACCATTTGCGATAGGTCAGATCCAGTGCAGAGTCAGCCCTTTCCTCGACAAAGCGCAAATCGAAACACGGATCGACCAGTGATTCATAGCAGCTAGGCAACTGGAACAAAGCTGTTTACGAACTGAGAGTCATCGACTGATGCTCCGCATTTTTGGAGTGCGTGGTCGATAGGTACCACTTCCAACCGTTTCGAATCTGGTCCAAGCTAACAAATTCTGCAATCTAAGGGTTTGTAAAATTGATCTGCGACGATCTGCAATTTTTCACTCCAGATAATAATTTTTCCAGATAATTTAAATAGATGCAATAGTGGTCAAAAAAGAGTTTTGCTCGAAAACACACCGATCCGTAACCTCTCTTTAAGCTTTATGCGAGCCATGCTCTATAAGGACACGGCTTTAGATCGCTCAGCGGTTCTTGTTGTATTTCGGAGTGAAACTGCGTATGGAAACCACTGTTATTTTTTGAATACAACACGATTTCGCAATAAGAGCGCGGATCGCTTATATTTATTTCAAAGAAATTATCAAAATTATTGAACCAAGATTCCTTTTGGTTTGGGATCGGAAATACAAGAGGAGATATCTTCATGACCGCTACGATAGATACTAAACGTCCAATCCTGCACTCGCTATTATAGGTATTGACGTGTGCACCTCCAAAAGTACCCGCGTTGCCGTTTCGTGCCCCCTGTACCTTCTATCATACCCTTATTTGGCAGTAGGTGGACTGTAATTGAGCACCGGAAGACTGCGCGGTCGCCTATGCAACCCTTTCACACGAAGGCGATTCATAATTGCAATTATGTGTTGCGACGAGTCTGGCGACTTTCAACGAAGACATGACCTTGGTGTCAATGTACAGAAGTAGCGAGCGACCCAACACAGTTCATGGCCGTAGATTATGGACTGCAAAGCCTTCCATCAACATGGAATTTGAATCAGGTCTTTTTATTGTATTCTGTTTTGTATATATACATATATATTATACGTATATATCAGATGAGAACTTGGAAAGCAACGAAACTTACCTCCCGAATTTCTTGTTCAGTAAGAGAGTCAGCTGGTGACTTGTACCTGATGTTCACAAGGCAACTGGCGCACGCCTCTATTCGTAGCGAGCACCTCACAGGTGGGTAATGAGCTAAACTTCGAAGTTGTTACAAGTGAACAGCTGAACTAAGTATGCGTAGATTGTAAATCAAAGAACTTCTCTAACAATAAGTGAACAATTAAACAAAGATAAATTCGTAAAAAATCGAAATTATGAAAAAACTCAAACCAGAAAAGTGAAAAAGAATGAGGAAAACAAATGGATTTCCCATTCACAATCTTCTAGAATCAAATTCTCGATGAACTCACTTGTCTCGTTTTCAAAAATGCTTATGCTTTTGGGTTGGCCAACATCAGTCAGGGCAACCACTCTCTCTTTGCTTGGATTTGGTAGAGCCGTAGGTAGTCCAGTTGCGGCGTCAAGTATCTCGAAGGTACCAGCGCCACACAGAGAGACTTCGTCGGCTAAAGGAACAAGATGAGTAAAGCGAAATGGGGCTATTCTGCCACTGATTCTTGAAAAAAGAAGACGTAAGATAATTTTAGAGATTACTACGATATATTCCTTTGAATAGCGAGTGAGTTAGGCTTGAGAATTGAAGGAAGTGTAGCCATGACGAGAAAGGAGATAACGACCTAATCAACCAATAATTGTCGTTTGCAATTACATCGATTAATTGCTGTTTTTATGTTTCAACACCTATTGAGTCTGATCAAGTTATACGTAGCAACATCTCTTCATTGCGCGGGAAACAAGGCTGGGAACCGGTTCGTCTAACGTCACGATGAACTAACTAGTAAGGGTGCTGACCAAGTAAACAAACCATAGGACTGGTAGTTAGCTGATGTAGTTTTATATTATACCTAGCTCATATTCGTCGTTAAATGTAGGCTTTTGAGATGTTGATCATCTTAGGCTGACATACTTCTGTGGAAGCTAGCAAAACCAACCAAAATGAAGCAAGGTAATGGTGTTCGAATCAACGCCACGCGATTTCGTGGCCACTAGAGCTTGTGTTCCAAATTCTCCTGATAATAGTCGTTGAAAGCATTCCACTTAAGCTGTTCTAGAGAGCTCATAGCGTAAAGCTCACATCTACTGTCATCAGAGCCAGAATGAAGCTAGTAGTAACTACCTGCGACAGAGCATTGTTGCGTTCTCCAAAAACTTTCGGACAGGTGTTTCTGAAAACGCTGCGAAACGTGTCGCGACGAGCGCTTCAACTCTTTGTGATCACCTCACCTTTGTTCTGTTCTATGCCGCCTCGCGTTTCAGTGCCCCAGAGCCGTACAACACTGCTTGGGATCTTACGAGGTTTATCTGTTCAATAAAGGTAAAGCTGAAGGTGTCGCTGTTAATCAGTCCCCTGCGGACGCGCAGCACTCGTGTTCTGTTTAGAATCGTAGATTGTGAATTTGACATATGCAACTACTTGTGGGGGACAGCGGTTTAAGAAGCTTAGTGCTTCTACCGTCCAGGACAAGTTCGGTGTTAATTTACCAGATGTTGGGGGATGGACCGCTTGGTTAGCTCTGGCAGGGATCGGTCGATCGACTGTGCTAGTGTTCACTATATCTAACCGCGCGTACTTAATGATTCGTTAGAATATAAACACCAAAAACTCGAGCCTATCGGTTCAAAACGCTATAGCTCTAGAAGACGTTGTTCCAATAGCCGTGAATTGCTTCTTTAGCCGTGAAATGCTACCTTAGAAGCTTTCTTAGACTATAAACTTTATGCTTCCGGCACTCACCCCTTAGGGCTCGTCTAGATGCCGCGCGCCGAAAATGCAAAATCGAAGCGCAGTCAATAATTAACGTCATTGATCGAATTTGCTCCTTTGCGTTAGTTGCGCAGTGCGGTGGCGCCGCGTCTAAGCAAAAAAAATAGGCATATAATCACATAGGGAAGATATTGAGCGAAAAAAGTGAATTTCAAAATGTTCTTCAATAAGGAATAGCAGCCTTCTAAAAAACCTAAACGACCAGCAAGTTTGCCTATATGAGGCGCCACCGGAAAACTCCACTAATGCAAAGAAGCAAATTCGATCAAGGACTTTAATTATTGATTGTGCTTTAATTTTGCATTTTCGCCGCGCGGCGTCTAAACGAGCCCTTACAATGGCACGAATCAATAAGCCGTATTTGGCAATGTATCAGCTAAGCTAGAAGGATTCTCAGTCTTTCTTGTAGTCCAGTTCGCTGGGGTCAATAACTAGTGGTTGCCACTAAAGATGGATGGCGTTCAATGGACATGAACCCCATCCATTCGGCGTTCGTCGCTGTCGCCTCGCCTATTCGGACCTGCGTAAACATACGTAGCAGCACGCACTGGAGCGCTTTGCAAACACCGACACGTCGTTGACAAATAAAAACATTTCGTTACGCACAAGTTCCGCTGTTTCCCACTGCCAAATGGATCTAGTAGCATGAACGCACCACATGTTCGGAAGGGTGCTGGACAGGGTAAAAGTTCGGATGCTTGATCGAAGGAGGAGGGGTCGGAGTGGACCACGGAAGTGGAGAAATCGAGGATAAATGCTCGAGGCGGGGTAAAAGATAAGGGTAAAGGTACCCGTCTCACCAGTCTCCAGGACACCCAGACGGCCGTATTCGTGTTCCATTCAGAATCGCATAATCACAGTGAGTGTATACATATTTGGCCTATAGAATTGGTAGCGGCTTTCAGTCGCTATACCTGGTCAGTGTCCTTACCTTCCCACACATGTAAAAAAGGGTTAGTGAAAAAAGGCTCGTTTCGTCCTTTAAAATGATACCAATTTTCCCACCCACAGAGATGAAAGGATTGGGTAGCTCGGGCAAGGATCGATCGCTGGTTGTATCAGTTACGTCTCATCCTCGTTTGCAACGCGCACCAAATCCGACCACTGACTCGTGAGTTTTGAGCAAAATCGAACCCTTATCCACAAAGGCAATGTCAACAAAATCACAAATGCGTTCGATGAAAAGAATTGGACGACAGAGATGTTGCTTTACGCTCTTCAAATGTGTGTCTTTCGCGTTTTACCTTTCTCCCATTCTCCCTGGTATCAATAACATGCATGGTACAGGATTGCTATGGATAGAACCATGGTATAATGTCTTACCAACCGGTCTATAGGCTCTTTTCTTTTATATTGTGGATGACAAACCTTAACCGTTCACTGCTGTTGAAGTGAAAGTATAAGGTAAAAAGTTAAAGGTGTCGGCGTTAACCACCGAATGACGCGCCGCCGCATTCGCGTTCAATTCAGAACCGTAGAGGCTTGGTGAATGGCGGGGGCCAGCCGCTGTACCAAGTCATGTTTGTACCATTCTAAAAAAAGTGTGGTGCCAATTTACCGACCCAGGAGGGGTGAAACGCTTGGTTGGCACGGGCGAAGTTCGATCGACCGTGCGGGTGTCAGTAGAGCCTCTTACCACTGCACTCAAAGTGAAAGTATACACCAGCAAAAATAAAATAGTAAAAGTACAATACCAGAAAACTCCCGGTATTTTTCTGAGCTGCACACCAAAAACACAAGAACAGCGAAACAACTTTTCTTTTTACGCTGTAAGCGAGCATGTTTGTGTTTTATTTGGATCCTCGTGATGTGAGCATCTTGGAGAGGTCTTTCTTAAATTTTAGAGCTACCGTATCTTGAGAACTGAAAAGTTTCTTGGTGAGCCTCATAGAAATTTCAGCAATACTTCCATTGTTTCTAACTCCTAGAACATGTTGCTCGCGCCCAGCATTCTCACATATGTACTCACGAGCATCACATTTCAATAGGCGAACGGAGTGGTATCGACGTTTACCCTGATATGAACACACATGACATTCTAAGTGAAATAAGTGAAGTGGCCGTCGTCTCACGATTTTTCACCCTTGAAGTAGTTTACAGTGCAACTCTCTGGGTAAGAGTTCGAGAACAGCTCGAAAATATTCTGAGTTCTATGTCACCAAACTCGTAACCATCAAAGACGACCTCGACTAAGCCCGAAGAAGCCAGCCACTAGAAACTCTGAAATCTGCTGATGCCAAAAAGATTGAAGTAAACTATGGTCATCTAAAATCATAGGTCTCTGGAAAATGATCACTTGAACAGCTACTTTTGCGCGGGCTTAGCTACGGTCTTCGGTTTTTCTTCCGGTGGTAATCGGGCAGTTTTCATCTTAATGCTTTCTAGCGACAAGGCTCCAGTACTTAATAAAGAAGTGTAATTCATGGTACATACATTGTGTTACAGATTGCTAGTCCAAAGGTAAAATGGATCGGCGTTTACCAGCCACATAATTCTAAGGACGCGCCACGTATTCGTGTTCCATTCAGAGCCGGTAAGGTACGGCGAATGCGAACTCAACCCATACAATGACTTGCGGAGAAGCCGCTGTACTAAGTCTATGTATTTAACTTTTGGACAGGTTTGGTAACCAATATACGTGAGCCCGGAGGAATGACAAGCTTGGTTAACCCGGGCAATGATCGATCGTTTGACGTTCGGGTCAGTGGTGCCCCTTGCCACTGCACCACGTACGTACAATGCAGAGATTACCACAAAATTTTACTTGCCCTAATGAGTAGAAAATTGGAGAAAATACTCGAGGTCAACGTCAAGTAATTTATGGAACGGGAAGTTACTGTAGGAGTGATCGCTAGGTCATCTGATTTAAGTGGGAAAAGACTTCTAACGATTCTTAAAGAAAACTGCCTCTCGTACGAAGATTTCGGTCAGTAGACACAAAATCTGAAGGACAGCTTATGTAGGGCTTGATTGTCATGCGTTCAAGCAACGCGCTGATTCGGATAGGTTTGGGGAGATGGTTCGAATCCAGCGTAAGCTGCAATTTTTGCGATGATCCTAGCAGCATCAGAACAATACGCTTTATCTCCATTTTCTATAAATTTGGCAACAATATTCGCTTGCCACATTTTTGATACTGAAATATTGAGTAGTCCTTAGTCTCCTTGAAGTGCTGAAGTTCAGAATCTGGTGTTTGTAGCACAATCAATTGCGTGGAAGGGTTTTCTAGCAATTTTTCAAAATCCCACGGTATGATAGTTGTCCCACAAGCGGAGAGTACCAACGAGCCTTCGACAAATTTACTCTGATCGTTTTTCTTCTACTCACATAGAAAACTAGGTGCGTCACGATACAAGTGGCACTTCATCAAATGAGGACGCAGTTCCTACGCCAAGGAACCCTCCCCAACTTTCGAGTACGACAAGCTGACACCAAACAGGGAAATTTTGGGTTCAAGTCAAGAATTTATCCGACTCATCAAAACGCCTCCCTGCAGCTCATCAAGCTTTTCCAAGTCAAGTTTCGATGTGACGATGTGTTTTTTGGCTTCATCAGCTGTCCTGACGTACCGCAGCCATGCTTTGGCAGCAATCGAAAGGCAAACAACGGTCGCGGGAAAGCAAACACAATGGTGGAGTGCAGCTACAACTAGCTTTCCACGGACTGGAGTTTCAACCTGAATCGTCAGCGAAGGTTTATCATTGGTTAGCAGCAGAACCGGTCACAGATCAGTTGCCAATCAAACAGCGGAAGCGTTGGCACGAGAGCGCTCCCCCACTTGTTAATATTAAAAAAGAACCCTAACGTGGTACAGCTGCTGCCCCCTGCAAGTCTTTGTTTAGCCAGATACGCAGTCACCTTGCCTCTACGATTCTGAATGGAACTTGAATGCGCCAGCAGCTTCAACTTTTATCTTTATTTACCTGGGCTTATTTTATTCATGAGAGCGTTTCAAGCCACCTGCAGCCTCTGAGTGATGTTTATGGACAGATTTTGTCTTGACGAGCTCCAGAAAGATCATTAAGGTTGAACAAAACGACTAACTTTTCTTCAAAGTAAAAGGGGTAGAGGATCTGGATGAGTGTTGCTGCTTCCTTGTGGTGTTTCTCTCGCATCCCAACGTTCATGAGAAGCGAAATAAGCACATGCACATTTGAAAAGACAATTTTTGAAAGCAATTCGGTGAATTTGAACTATGTTCCTTATTCGAACCTCAGGAGTCTTCTTCCATTGATATTCAGTCATGGACACAATTTGTGGACATTTCCGAGAACAAGTGTCCTGGCTGGCAACTCGACACAACCCCCCCCCCACTCCCGAATGGATGCAGAATAGCATCGGTCTGCATTTTTACGCTAAGCTTGCTGTTCCTACAGTATCTAGACGGAAAGCTAGAACTAATTTTCTCCTGATGCTACAGTTAGGTCTGATGGAGATTCTCGACGCCTTTCTTCGAAAACATGCTACATATTTTTTGGTTGCAAAAAAATGAATAATCCAAGAGAAGCTTATCATTACCGGAATCATTAGAAGCCTACTTTAACAAGTTGATCTACACATTTACAAAGAGGTTTTTTGAATACCTAGGCAAAAGTTTATCTCGTTTCATAACGGAACCTCGCAAACAATTCGGTCTGATCTATGATCCATTTTGAAACTTTTGAGAGAGCATTTTAAACCCTACCGTGCGAAGGAAAAAAGCTGGAAAGTTCCATTAAACTATGTCCACTGCTCTGGAACTAACCTATAGGACTGCCGAAAAGACCTTGCTGGGGTAGAAATAATGTCTACTAAGTGTGCACACGGGAAGGCTTGGAATGAAAGGAAAGAAAGAAAATCTTGAAGAATAAAGAAGAGGAGGAAGAAGACCGAGCTAAACTAACCCGATTTCTAGACAAATTTTTGTAGGCTCCTATGCATGAAAAAGAATAGAAAACGTCAAACAAGTTTAGAAATGGATGCAGTCAAGGAATCGCTCTATGCCGCAAGGTGTAGAAGGACAGCAGTTGCAATAACCACAGGGAAAAGGTGTTGCAAAAGAAACAAACAGTGTTGGAATTGAAAACTAACACGAAGTAGCCGAAGTATCCAAAGAAAACAGCAGTTTTTACTACTATGTAGGAGAAATGGAAATGGTTCTTTCTAGTAAGAAGCGAATGTGTAAAAATGTATGAAAATAAAATAAAAAGCTGTATGCGAAACTGACCGACTCCCATAAATGGAAGTACCGCTAGTAGTTGAATAATCATCGCCACCTGACACGAAGCATCGACCTGACGAGTAGGGGAGGGTGGCCGTTTCTAGTGCACCTGGCTGGTGCTGGAGGCGGGGAGGCGCAGAGATGGACGGGGTCGTGGAAAGGCAGCCGACGAGGGTGGGGTACAATGACGGGGGTGTAGTGCATGGGAGTGCAGCAGCACGGGCGGGATCGATGTGGATTAGTAACGTGATCCGGAAACCGACCGACTGCCCATCATTGGCTAACCGGTGTAGGTGAGGTTGAAGCAGCACGGAGCGAGCTTCGCTCACATTTATCGTTATCCGCATTTCGCAAGTTTATCATATGCTTTGAAAATGTCGGATCTACTTCTAACAAGTTTGCTTGTTTGCTGAATTTCTGAACCCTTCGAAGGGGTGCAGAACAATGTCACTCCAGTATTGGATTGAATCATTATCCAATTACGAATTAATGCTAACCGTTCTATCATTGTCGCCGTTATTCGTTGTAGAGGTGACACTAAGGGTGCAGTATTACGGCCGCATTTTACAGTTAATGCGAATCGATCTCCTGATGAGTACCTACTGATTTATCGCGATGAATATACCCTGACTAGTGAGTTGAAAACCAAACGTTCCAATTGAAATGAAACGGTAAGTGAGTTATCCTCCCACCGGTATGCTATGAAACGATACACTGTGTTTGTTTGTCAGATACAAAAAGTCAAAAAAGGTAAATGTGGTCATGAGAACTAACAGAGACGCAGAATGGGACAAGAGCTGTGTTCCAGACAATCATCATTCCTCTATGATTTCAAAAGTTGCGGCGAAGAACAAGTGTTAGCAAATTTGACCACCAACTCTGATACTAGTTGTAGCTGAAGGACAAGCATTTATCTCCGCGATAACTACCAGGTAAAACTATTCTAAACACTGGTTCCTGTCGAGAAATCGATTCGCATGTGAGGATTTCTTTTGTCCTTTTCCTGATCATCGATGGGCTCGCCGCTCTCGACTCTCCGTAACACCAAAAAAAGATGTTCTCATTCAGAACTTAATGAAGGTGCTAGGGGAACGCAAATGATATACGTTGCAGTTGAGAAAGGTAGTCGTCTCAGTAGCGTAGTGGTTATCGCACAGTCTCTGTAAATCGCGAGACTGGTGTTCGAATCCTGCGTGAGATACCTTGCCAGATTTTTGCAGTGAAGCTAGCCCCACCATTACTACATCATATTATACTTTACATAATAGTAACCCGCAAAAAGCGGTACTAGATCTGGAATTTCACGTTAATTCGAAGTTCTCATAGTTATTAGTACGGGGCCGGCAGAGGTTAGGAACCTAGGCTCGTGATCTCGATGATCAGAGTTGCAATCCAGTCCCAGGGAGGAACCTTTACCTAGCTGGAAAATATCAGAAAAGGGTGTCGGCACCTGCTTCAGACCCGAGTGACAGGTCGGCTGATGGAGGAACAGTGTCACGATCACAAATATGGCGCTCAAGAACGTTCAGTCGAAGCGAAGCTGGATCAACACCAAGGAGAAAGACTACAAGGCAACTATGAGGAAAGACGTACCCGTATCGATCGGGATAAAACGTTGTGGAATGAAAAAGTTATTAGTACAGTAAGTATTGCATGTACATATTTATTCGAGTGAGAACTGAAAAATGGACAACTTCACTTGAAAAGTGAAGAATTCTGCTGGAAACAACACGACGGACAAATTCTGCCTGACTCCTTCGTCTCATTCTCCAGATCACCGAATTTACGGCACTTTCTTCAATGTCGAGTTAACAACCTCGAGAGGCAGGAAATCAAGAAGTATTCCGTAATAAATTGTAACCAGCCTTTCATCGGCCTATCGGCCGCCAAACGTCTGTTCGCCAGTTTTGTCAAGTAAATAAATAAACACATCAATCTACTTACTGCTTACCGAGTTAAGCCACACATTGGTCAATCAGAATTTCGACAGTGTTCTAAGTTTTGACGCACTTTCAACATCTTCACCGTTCAACATACTTTCCTAACTTTTCCCACTTTCACTCACTCGTACCCCGCGCCATTCAACTCAATCCATTCCAAATGAAATAAGGCTAATCTCGGCGAGCAATGTAGGGTAGACGAAGTGTTAGTGCGTTACCATAGAATGTGATTTTCAAAATGATCTCACTGATATGCAGTGATAAAACTACCACCAACCGCCACCACACCCAATCATTTGAAAAATGAATTGACATCCATCCATCCATCCATCCATCCATCCAAACATCCATCCATCCAAATAAACAACTGGGTTTCGCTTATTATATAGGAAGGATACTGATCTGCCAAGCGAGGTTAGAGTAGGTGGATCAGACTTTGTTGGCGCAACGTTTCGACCCTTCCGTTCCCAGCATTTTGATCAACTTATAGAATCGCTTATGGAAAGTAAGAAGTCAAAAGAAGTCTAATGACTATCCCCGTGATCCACCGACAAAATGGTGCCGATGTGGCAACCAGTTCTGGTTAACAGTTGATGCGATGGAGTCACAACAGTCGTTCCGCAACACACAAAACGGTGTGAATGATAGGATGAACGATATGATGAAAAGACACTCATTTCGGTTGTTGAGAAGTGGATTCCGTTGCGGGGAAATCCAGAACGCCTCCAATGCTTTTCTGGACGATATCTGACGTGAGCCTCGTGAGATAGAATTCTGCACATAATGTCGCAATCATTACCGCAATGTATTTCATGCTTGTGCCTTGCCGGCGGTGATGTTATGGTACCCTTCTTTGCTAGTCAAGTGATCACTTATTCGTGTCAACAAAACGCGACCGGTCCCCCAATATTCTTGATGTTGCAAGTCCAATCTCTTACCCCACCAACAATTGGCTCACGATTTTGTTGGGAAACCGTGACATTCGGTGAGTTGATCCGCCAGCGCAGCTAACTATTGGTCGTATTTTGAAGGTAATTGTTGACATCAAAAGCACAACTGCATGGGAGAGCTTGTCGGTCTTTATAGGACTGTAAAACACAGGATATCTGGGGTGGTCTTGCATCAGTCTAGTCTCAACTTTCTGTCTAATCCCGCAGATTGCCCTGATGTTATCAAAGCTCGGCTCGAGCGTGTACATTGTAAATGGAATTCTCCTATGGTGGATGAGCTGCAAAGAGAGGAATCTCGCAGTTAGAGTTCGTTGATACTTTTGTAACTTACAGAAGGTATCAAATCGAACTCCCCACCCTTATCACACACGAAGACGCGTAACTATCTGAGCCCCAGCCTTTCCTCAAACGTCAAATTTACATTTCGTTGTTGTCTGTTTTGTTGGAGCACACTTAAGATATTGAACGGCAGATCTTTGTATTTTCCTCTTTCTTCCTTATGCAGTAACGCGCTGTCAGCTCAGTTTTTTTGACTGGTACAGTATTTTACTCTTTTACTTTTTACTACCTTTTTTACTCTAGTTAATGAAGGCGCGAAGAGGAAAAATGTGTAGATAGAAAGGTGGAACTCGCCTCGCATTTCAGGCATAGCGAGGAGGCGGGACATTCTATTGCCCAATCTAGCTAAAAATTCTTGAAGCGTCTAGGCATAACTCAGTGATATGTGTTGTATTATAGATTGGCATAAACCAACTGAAACTAGCCACCGTGGAAGTTCACAGGAACCCCACATGAGAAGAACGCAGTGGGACCGAATCACTACGGCTTAGTGCTAATTCTAATCGCGGGTTTTGTTGACGTAAAATGCTCGCGTGAAATTAATAACCGTTATGTAGGTTGATTTATGAGCGGTTTTCGCGTGAAATCACATCACGCGCGTTGAAGAGAGCTTTAACGGCTACATCGTCTTTCTTAGTCGTGTTCAAAAAGGCCCATGGTTTAGTGGGGGATACCGCTGCTTACCTGGAGCATGACTAAAAAACATTTTCAATCACAATCACATTGTTGCGGCATGGGCTCTCATGCACGACCATCTCTACTTTCTGCATCATTAAAATTTCATTTTTCACTTTCATTTCTATGGTAGATGATCGGTCTGCACTTGCAAATGAGATTTGCTTCCATGGATGTCTATTGATGGCGATGGAGTAGCCGTTCGTTAAAAACATGGGAAAATCTTTTCAGTCACCATGGCGCATTCACCTATTGAGAAGGAGACCTTTTAAAAATTTCAAAAACAACCGACATTCCCAATGACCTATCCAAGGTCGAACCTTGCCCCAACAAAATAATATTTGTTCCATTCGTTTTCCATTCAATTACTAGAGAACCAGCTCGACGAGTATCATGGCTCGCCGAATTCTTTTCATCAAAACTCTAGAAATTCTGGAGGAGGAGAGTTCATTTCATCTTATAAATAACAAGATGTTGTTGATGGTAATCACGCATAAATGTGTCGGATGTCGAGTGGAATAAAGCGAAAACATTGGCAAAAGTGGCAGTTACATGTGTCGGCTGGTTTTACCAAACAGGGCTCTCAGGCATCATTAAAATTTCATTTTTTATTTCTATATAACTTCGAGAGTTCCATGGATATTGGGACCCTGTTGTTGGGTACTTGATAATATGGTCAGTTTCTGCGACATACTGTGCTGAGGTTCATTGTATTTCTATGATGAGAAGCGTTCCAGTTAATGTGACCAAACAGAGGCATCATACAGTTGCTTGGATTTGAAGCAGAATCGCGGTCCCTTTGAGTATAACACAGTATATTTTCCTTTCGCTCTCACTGGATACATTTTGCGAACGACTGGTAGACTTCTTCTTGGCGTAGCCTTCGGAGACGCGGGAGTCGCCTCACAGCGGATCTAGAACGCCCAACTTTTGCCGAAATTTGTTGACGAAGAGACCGACATCGCTTGGAATGAAACTAGCGCTAGCTCCTCAGAATTTAGACGTGAAGTCAGCGGGCATATACTATACAGAACAGCTATGTACTTACAATATCAGTTTATTTCATGGGAACGCAAAAACAGGACATATTTAATGCAAAGTTCCACTCTCCGTGATATGGCCCAAAATCCGGAAGTGCCTATAAAAAATGCTAAACGTATCCACGTAGTCCGAAAAAGTGTATCCCGCAGTCTAGTGCAGTCTGCCAGAAACAGAAAGACGCAGGCTCAATTCCCGTCCGATGTCAGTGTTTTGCGAATAACCTAGCATCTCCAAATGTCTCCCGTGGTATTTTTCCATACATATGAAAATGGGATGTAGGGAGAGGCTGCATCGCAACACAACTGGCAAAACAGGGGTTGGCGTACAAATGTGAGACACAATGTACAGGGTGTCTCAAAAAAATGTACCTCCTGTTTGAAAAGCCATAACTTTGGCGAAAGTGAACCAATCGAAACGAGTCATAGCTTGAATGGAAGCTAAGAAAAAAGAATATTTTTTGCTGTGTGAATGGTAAAGATTGCGCCATGTACTCGACCGAGGCCTCGGATTTTGTACCTGATTGATAGTGCATGGACTATATGCTTGCTCTACTTTGGTTGTAAACAGGTGATATTGGTGCTATGAGTTACTCCTGAGGCAGTAAACATATCTACTTGCTGCAGCTTTTGGTTAATAATGGAACGACATCAATATAGATCAATAATTGTAACCACTGTTTGAGAAGCTAACACTCTTCCAACAGTGCAATCATAAGAAGAGAATTAGGAGAAATGTAAAATGTGTGAACCATGAAGATTGCGCCATGCATCCGTCCAAGTCGTCGGATTCTAGACCTGATTGAAAGTTCACGCATAACATGCTTGTTCTACTTTGGTCGCAAACAGGTCATATCATTGCGTTACACTTGAGGCAGCGAACAAAACAACTCAGATTTTGGTTAGGGACAGATTAGCATCACTATTAATCACTGAGTGTTCATTTTGATCTGAATAAAAAACATTGTCGTATTGTGCAAGTGCATCTCAAAATGCATGTTAAACGTGTTATGTCTTGATGTTTTTATGTTTACTGCATCACGAGAAACGCGTATCAGTGATATCACGTGTTGGTGACCAAAGTAGAACAAGCATGTTATCCGTGAACTTTCCATCAGGCCTAGAATCCGACGATTGGAGTAGATGCATGGCGCAATCTTCATGGTCCATACATTTTACATCCCTCTAAATTGTTTTCTTACGATTGCATCACGGTTGAAAGAGTTTTAGCTTATCAAACAGTGGTTACAATTATTGACCTACTATATTGATGTTGTTCCGTGCTTAACCAAAAGCTGCGGCAAGTGTATATGTTAACTGCCTCAGGAGTAACTCATAGCAGCAATATCACCAGTTTACGACCAAAGTAGAGCAAGCATATAACCCATGCACTATCAATCAGGTCCAAAATCTGAGGCCTCGGTCGAGTACATGGCGCTATCCTCACCGAACACATACCAAAAAATTTTCTTTTTTCTTGGCTTCCATCCAAGCTATGATTTGTTTTGATTGGTTCACTTTCGCCAAAGTTATGGCTTTTCAAACAGGAGGTACATTTTTTGAGACACCCTGTATAAGCGAAACTCAACAGATGTCAGCTTGCCCGTCCGCTCTCCGGTAAAAAAGGGATTTTATCTTCTAGAGAGTAGTGCCAAGCGATGTACTCAATGAATTGAACATCGTGGATGGTCTCCTATAAAACATTTACTGTGTGGATTGTCCCAATAATATCATTTGTAGACACACCATTTCAAGTGAAAATTTTCGTTTCTTAGGGAGCACTGCCAAGGCGTTGTACTGAGCGAGGTAAACTCTGTAGGTGGTCTCCAACAGAGCATCTCCTTCGAAGGCAAATACATGAAGATCAGCTACAGACACACCAGCTCGAGGGAAAATTTTTGTTCGTTAGGGAGTAGTGTCAACTTCAAACCGATTAGCTTTTCACAAAGTTTATAAAATTCTACTTCACGTCCACACAGTCCACAATAAAAAGGTGAGCTAAGGAGATCCCATGTTCGACTCTCGGTAAATCTTGGCATTCTGGTTAATGTAAGAAGCCCTGTACATAGTGTAAGAAGCCCGGCAGCGCAAACCAAGATTGATATCAGCAATCTATTCGGGCTAGCGTGTCGGCGTCCTCGTTTTCTTCAGAGCCTCTACCCACTTAAAACCGCACTAAATTCTCCGAAAAAAAATAAGAGAGACCTCAATGACCACCGAGGATTTGCTGCTGTAGAGCAGTGCCAATCTGATAGCTGCCGATACAATTTTCTTCTGAGAAGCATCGAGCATCCCTGTCAGAGAGGATTCCAGTTGCTTCTCTCCATTTCGCACAGGCTGCGTTTATACTTCCTCTTACTGCCTCTGCTACACCATCCCTTGATCGCTCGCCTCCGAGGTACCGGAAGTGGTCAACTTTCTTGACAGTTTCCTAATAGCAGTACAGTATCGGTTTTGAGCCATCCTCCGAGCCTTTAAACATGGTCTTCTTCTCACTCAGCCTGATGCTGTTGCTGACCAGCTTCCCCTTCTGCTGCTGGACCCTATCCTGCAGCTCTTCTCTGCTATCCGCTATTATCGTCAGTATGCAGAATGGTTCTGTGTGGGTCTTACATCAGACTGTCGAGGTGAGAAGGAAGAGGCGGTAGGGCTAGTGCTGACCCTTGCTGTGTGACTACCGCGATGTTCAGTGTCTTCGTGGATCTGTGCGGATCGGTGATTGTTGTTCTGAATTCAGCGTACATATCTCTTATCATCTCGATCGAACGCTCGTGCACATTTTGTTCTCGCAATGATCTCCACAGCAGCGTGCGAAGTATTATATTAGGTTGGTAAGAAAGTTCCCGCCGTTTTTTCAAACGACTGCTGTAAGATTAGTTCGAAAGCTTTTGCAGAGTTTGACACAGCATTCGAAAGAGAATTATTTGCTCTTTCGAGCACTGTGCTTGTAATTTGTTGCAGTTCTCAATGTCATCGTTTTTTTTTGGCTTGTGAATTGAAAAGCGAAAAAGTGAAAAAATAACCTCATCGACGGCGATTTTTTTCTGCTTAATTTCAAAGGTATAAATAAAACTTGATAGACCATTTGAAAAACGATAATTTTCTCTATTAGACGGTACATCATTTGTATCCGGTCAGTCCGACCTTCGGGAGGCAAGAATAATTTTCCGATGACGCTCCTGATTTGCTTGTGTGCGCTCAAATTGACTTATGTGCAGTTTTCTATACAGAATTTTTCGCTCTATCAGATAATGTGTTCATTTTCAAACAATGCTCGATTTTAAAAGATTTTCACGAGAAGGGCGTCTTAAAGTTTCTCGGCAGAGCAAACCTCCAGTTTCAATCTTTTCACTGAATCTCATACAGCATTCGAAAGAGGACGATACTCTCTACAAGATGGTCTATATAGCGTTTCAAAACTTCCTGGTATTCATTGTTTTTTAGGCCGTCAAAGTGGACCTAAATCGCAGGCGTGACGCGTACGGCTCGTGTGGCGCAACGTTGAAACGTCCAGGAGTGCGGATTTAGGTCCACTTTGACGACCTAAAAAACAATGAAAACCTCGAAGGTTTGAAACGCTATATAATCCACGTTGTAGAGAGTATCGTCCTCTTTCGAATGCTGTATGAGATTCGGTGAAAAGATTGAAACTGGAGGTTTGCTCTCCCGAGAAACTTCAAGACGCCCTTCTCGTGAAAATCTTTTAAAATCGAGCGTTGTTTGAAAATAAACACATTATCTGATAGAGCGAAAAATTCTGTATAGAAAACTGCACATAAGTCAATTTGAGCGCACACAAGCAAATCAGGAGCGTCATCGGAAAATTATTCTTGCCTCCCGAAGGTCGGACTTCAGTGGTTCAAAACTTTGTAATTTTCGAGACAAATAAAAACAAATGATATACCGTCTAATAGAGAAAATCATCGTCTCTCCAACAGTTTATCAAGTTTTATTTATGCCTTTAAAACTGAGCAGAAATAAATCGCTGTCGATGAGGTTATTTTTTCACTTTTTCGCCGTTCACTTTACAAGCCAAAAAAAAACGATGACATTAAGAATTATAACAAATTACAAGTACAGAGCTCGAAAGAGTAAATAATTCTCTTTCGAATGCTGTGTCAAACTCTGCAAAAGCTTTCGAACTAAACTTACAGCAGTCGTTTGAAAAAAACGGCGGGAACTTTCTTACCAACCTAATAGGTGTTAATCTCCAAACGCAGCATCATGGTGGCTCAGTCGGTAGCATGTATGGCTCACAATCTGGTGGTGGGGTATTGGTCCTCATGCTAGGGTTTTGTTTTGCCTTCACACTAGATACCAAATACGCTCCTTTTGCAATTTTGCGCAGTTCCCGGATAGAATCGCGTTTGGGAGGAGTATGGTCAACAAAGTACGCACAAAGAAGAAAATCTACAAGCACTCATGCATGTGACCCATATCTACCGTAAGCAACCCAAATCTCCAAAAACCCAATCCCAAATCCAGAAACTAATGTCAGATTCGTGATCAGCGCCCCGAATAACCTCGTAGGGAAAGTTTGAGCTAAATCGGTGATTTTCACCTAACCAGCCTTCCTAGTGTCGAGTTGTGTGAAGGTCCAGTTGCCGAGAATGCCTTTATTCCTGTTGTTCCACTTTTTCGACTCTAAAGGACAGCGACTCTATTTTGGTTGAGTTTCTTTTCATATTCATCAAACATCAAAGATTACTTGGGCAGCTGACAAATCCACAATTCACAAATCTAACGTCACCGTTTCCCATTGCGTCTGACATGCAATTGCTAGGGTCCGTTGTAACAGAGCATGGTGATTAGGTCAAAACCACCGATTTAGCCCAAACTTTGTCTACGGAGGTTATTCGGGGCGCTGATCACGAATTTAACATTAGTTTCTGGATTTGGGATCGATTTGGGTTGCTTACGGTAGGTATGGGTCACATACATTAGTGCTAGTAGATTTTCTTCTTTGTGCGTACTTTGTTGGCCATACTCCTCCCAAACGCGATTCTATCCAGGAACTGCGCAAAATTGCAAAAGGAGCGTAATTTGGTATCTAGCACGAGGACCGATACCCCCACCACCAGATTGTGAGCCATACATGCTACCGACTGAGCCACCATGTCAAGATTTTTCGCCTTTTTTGGACCGCGCATTGCCATTTATCAAAAACAAACTATACCGTTGTAATCGCCATTCGAAGCTCTACAAATCTATATAGGTTTTGTTGAGAATCTCTGGAGTACGCTGACTGACTTCCCTCGTAAGGATTCCAGGTTGATCAGTCGGCGTTTTTTTTTGCGGTATTTCTTCATTACTCACCTCGCCACGAAGTTAGCGTCTGTAGATCATCTTCCTTGGGTGCAGCCTAACAGCTGCTTTGAGATTTCGATCATATCTCTCAATCTGCTGTCTATCAACCGCTCGTAGACTTTCATAGTATGAAATACCTAGTTGGTTCCTTTGTACTAGTTGAGCATTCTCTCGCATCCCTTTTGCTCAAGGATGTGTACGATGGTGCTATCTCTTTGGCTTTCAAGCATCTTACCTTGTGCTGTGATACTGGATGTAGTCCAATTCCGTCCTTCGATCTCTACTGCTGAAGGTCACCTTCTGGCTTTTCTTCTTCGCTAAGAATGTGCTGCCGATACAGGTGTAGCTAGGTCGTGGGCCACTGCAAAGTCCCCCACCACCACCTTCATTATTAGGTACAACCGACTCCTCTACCTCCATGCACCTTTCCATATCTTCGTCGGTCCGTTCCAACACGACCATCTCAGAAACAGATCTGTTGGTGCAATCCAGCGTCATGTGCAGCTCACCTTTATCCTTCTAGGAGCATCGGTTTGTGGTGCGTACACCGATATTATAGTCCACCTTCCATCATTCATGTCCACTGTCACAGTTATTATCCTATCGTTGATTCTTCGTACAGACGACACTGAATCTTTTAAAGCTTCTGAGACCACTATTCCTACTCTGTTCGCCTTCCCACGATCGCCCTTGTAGAAGATATTGACATCTTCCCTAATTTCCTCCACCTTTCTCCCTTTCTCCGCATCTCCTGCAGACAGAGAATCTGAATATTCTTCCTCTTCGTGAGGTCGCCCGCTTTGTTCGCTTTCCTGTACCCACACTGAGCGTTACCATTTCGATGAGTTTCTTTCCCCGAGGTCGACTGTCCCTCGATTTCTCTCGAGTACTGACCGCAGAACTCAAACAGGTGTCCTGCACGCCACTTACGGGCGACTTCCTAGCATCATCGCTGATTATTCTTGCAACGCTGATCATAGTTTCGCGTCGCGGGTTCACCATCAGCCGGCATGGGGTTAACATTGGGACCGTTACCATTTCTACAATTTTTGCAAGGCATGGCATTTTGTCTGGGCCCCGATTTGAACCTGTGACATTTTGCTCGTGAGGCCTCATTGCTAGCCACTCAGCTATCCGGAATCGAGACACACGAAATCTGACCGTTTGCCATAAATGTCCGCAAATCTTCTTTAAAAGTAACGAATAATGTAGCAATGCTCTTCAACTTTTGAAACTTTTAGCACGCGCTTCGGAACGACTTAACGTTCTTGGAATTCACAACAATAGGGCGGTCTTTCGATGAGAATTGACTCACCCTAGGAATGAGGCTGAGGGAGTTGATGTGCGAATGAGAAGGACAATATAGTACGTGTGAAGTCGCGTTCACACCTGTGGCCGTGGGTAAGGTGTGGGTAACTCCATTTCGGTAACTATTCCAATCATTTATTGCTAGAGTTACCGCAGTTCCCTGTTTCAGTAGCATTGACGTTGGACCGCTACCGAAGAACTGCTTTTGCTCAATTGAAGAGCGATAATCAGTGTGCTGGAGATAATAAGTCGAAGCTGCCGGTGTGTTTCATTTTACTCGTTGCGTGGATGTAGATGCTGTGCCGCTGATGGGATGTATGTGTGGCTTTTTTCTGCACTTTTTAATGTACTTTTGCGTGAAGCCACGTTACTATAGTCACCTTAAGCAAGTCCCGCCTTTCATTGGAGTTTTATGCTCTACAGAATACATGGGGAGGCAGAGTTTTCTGTGCTGTAACTAACGTTGGTAGATGATGGATGGCGGATCACTTCATAAGGAAACGTTCATCTGGTCGGTAACTTGTAGAAAGTGACTGTCTGAGATAGGATTGAGCGTAATAGAGAGAATATGTGCTTGCCATGAAACCAAATGCCCATGCCATCAAATGTACTGCTTTTCTCTCCTTTATTGAATTTTTCTGCTTATTTCCGAATACAAGTTTTCAGTTTTCACGAGGGATCCTATAAATTTCCCCAAGGAAAGCGTTGTTGCGAGACGATGGAGAATACGAAGAAAACTGGGCGAAGGTGGATTCGGCGCCGTATATAAGGTCGTTGATGTAGAAACAAGGCGACCGGTGAGTGAGATGGCGCAGGGCGAAATGGGTCGCGTTTAAATCGTATCGGCGTAACCATTTCACGCTACGACGCTACGCACTAAACGGCGCGCGTAACGACGAAATAGTGTGCACAGAGAGGAGTGACCGAGACCGCGTGGCTTCGCCACGCGGTCTCGGGCGGGTGACCGCGTGGCTTCGCCACGCGGTCGGGCTAGGGGGAGGAAATCCGGGGTGGGTGAACGACTGGTTCCCAACAGATGGAGGGTCTGAAGGATCCGTAGAGCGCTGTTCAGTTACACACACACAATGGAACCACCAGGAGCGATGGAACAATGGAACACCCAGGAGCGAACATCGTAAACGAAAAACAAATGAACTGCTTAGCAGGGACGCCCGCGTGACGTCCGCGTGGCGCCCGCGTGGCGTCCACGTGGGTACGGTAGGCGCTGGTTACGCCGATAATTTTTAAATAAGACCGGCGAAATGTCCTGTAGTCTAATTTATACACCCGTAGATCGGTCCATAGTGGTCGGCGCCGGCAGCGGCAACTGCACAGATCCTGTCAGGTTCGCATACTCCATCAGCAGCCGTTCATCGTCCCATCGGCCGCGAAACGTCTATTCTCCAGCTCTGTTAAATAACTAAATAAATCTGCTTGAAGAGTTAAGTCACACTTCGATCAACTGAAATTTCGACAGTGCTCCCAGTTTTGACGCAGATTCCACATCTTCATGGAGTTTTTACTTTCCCGATTTATCCCACTTTCACTCACTCCTACCCCGCCCTCTTTGTCTCAATCCACCTCAAATGAAATAAGACTGACCTCGACAAACAATATAGGGTAAAGTGAAGTGTGAGTGCGCTATCATAGAGTGTGATTTTCAAAATGATCCCAGTGATAGGCAATGATGAAACCACCACTAACCGCCACCACCAACAATCGTTTAAAAAATGAATTGGCA
>CP130732.1:23411389-23465950 GCA_030553155.1 Nippostrongylus brasiliensis
AATTGGCATTCATCCATCCATTCATCCATCCGTCCAAATAAGCAACTGGGTTTCGCTTATTATGTAGTAAGGATAATAATGAAGGCAAAGGGCCTTTACATAGGCGGCCGTCGTGCAATGCAGTGTATTGAGTGTACTCAGCGAACAGCTATCGCGTTGACGGCTCGTGGGTACCTCCATAGCCGTCTGAACTGTTCGGCACTTAGGTGCCAGTCCGCAGCTGTCGGAGTGGGAAATGTATCACTCCATAGCTCTTCAAGTACTTATCCGATAAATGGGACAATTATAAAACGAACTAAGAACTCCTAACCATCTTTGATCGCCCTACAGCATTCGTACACGATCTTCATTACTGTGGCCCTTCCAAGCCTCACTTCGTGCGCTAGAGCAACAAAAGCACTACCGTGGCCGAGATATCTAGAAACGAACTTGGATGATGTTGATGTCAACACCTTTGATAAGATGTTCTAACCTCATCGTGACGGCCAATCTGTGAATGGTAGAGACAGGAAATCGATGACATTTCCTATGCTCCAATCGATGAGCTATCCGGGAGTGCAGCTCATCGAACTCCTGCGGTGTGAGTCTGGTGTACTCGTGGAACTGTTGATGATCAAGTGATACAAGATAGTTGTCGAAGGAGAGGAATCTCATATCAAGACGAGAATGCTCGTCGTCGCGTGTTTCGCTCAATTGCACTTATAACTGCTAACTCATCGCGCAAACTGCTCGTCGTCGAGTAGGTAAAGGCCCAAAGTCTACAGTGATTGGAGTGAGCCGCGACAACTGCTCCTCCATGGTATGGTGAACTGTTTCTCCATAACAAGGTATGTGCCTGATGTCGTTTTCACCGCCGATCGAGCAACATATGTACATATAACACGGGCCTAAAAATAGCTAGGCAGGACTGGGATGGAACTAGGTGAAATTCAATAAAAATAAAGCTTATTCAGGCTGCAATGAAAGTGGAACAAAATAGGAAGAATGGAGTTCTCAAATTAGAAGCTTTGGTAAAGCTTGAACACTTAATTTGTATTCATACTCGCCTAGTTCTACAGTTGCTAAAGTTTCTGCGTCGTAATATTGCCGGTAGATTATGATTATGATTATTAGTTCGCAAGAAATATAACGCGAAGGGTAATGCTTTGAATGTCCATCAATAGCCCCTGATGAAAATATACAGGGGTAAGGACTCCTGGTCCATTGGGGCACGTGTGGTACAGTGGTACAATGAGCTTCTTCCACGTGCGGTCGTGCGATCGATCATCGTCCGCTTAACTAAACCTAGCATTGGTGTTGGGTAAATTGCTACCGGGCTTGTCTGTGAAGGTGAAGGCACTGAACTAAACAGGGATTAGGCCCCAACAGTCCTTCCATACATTCAACTAGCGCTCAGATGGCCTAGGGATGAGATTGATCGTGCGACCGTCAGAACGAGAAGGGTGCCTTACTCTTACTTCTTCACCACACTCAACCTTCTGAAGTGCTTTTCGTAATTTGTCAGGAAACGTCACCATTGTTCAGATGTTCATCAGGGGCTAGTTTGAGCCAGATTTCCTCGAATTTTCCGTCCTTCTTTTCGGTTTCTCTTTTAAAAAATTATTGGAATCAGAAACTAGCGAAATCTCTTTCAGATACTGCGTACGCTCGATAATTATCCTTTTGTGCCGAAATTATTGGATTCGGGGAAGAAGTCCCTGTACTCGTACATCGTGATAACGTTACTCGGACCAAGTCTTAACAAAATTTTAAAGTAGTGACGTCACGTTTACGTCTCTATTCCCTCTACAATATACTAGACGTCATCTGTTCAGAGTTTTTGGAAAAGTTTGCTCGGTATCCACCCAAGTGAGAATAGGAATCAATACACTGTATGCCATCAAACAGCTTCACGACGTAAGATTCTATTCTTCGAAGAGTGTCTCATGGGGATGGGTTTCGGTTCGGTGGTGTAGCGAGTAGAGACCGTTGTCGTCAGACAGCTGAGCGTGAGTTGGACTTATTCGTGAGTCACTGCTCTGCTATGGTATCGTAGTACCCGAAATCCGGATTCATCCTATTCCAATCGCCTTCAGGTCGGTTTCCTTCACCGAGACCTCAAGCCAGCGAACATGGCCGTAGGCACCGTGGGTACTCCCGAGTTCCGATTCATTCATATATTCGATTTCGGACTCGCTCGAAGGTTCATCGTTCCGTGTGAAGAAGGCGAAGCACCGAAAATGAGAAGACCACGGAATTCGGTGCATTTCAGGTGGAAATGTCGTCCTCAGAAAACTCTTTGCGTCTATAACGTTTTTCTAGTTTTTGTTCGATCTTCAGAGGAACGCTACGGTACTGTTCGATAAATTGCCACGAACGAGGCGAATTGGGACGTGACGACGATTTGTGGTGTTTCTTGTACATGATGGTCGAACTCCGCGGTCCTCTTCCATGGGCAAATATCAGGCGAGCGATCTGCTTTGCTATGAAAATCAGCGATCTGGAATGTTTTCAATGTTGGGTATCTACTGAAACAACATACAGGGTGCGTCAAAAGTCTTTGGACTCATCGTCAGATAATTGGTCGCCTTAACGGCTATTTTGAAGCAAATGAAATGAAATTCATAACGTTTATTAGGTTAGGCAGTGTACACATAAAAACATAGTTAGGCTTCGAAACGGCCTCATTTAGCACGAACACAGGCCTTAAGTCTCTTAGTAACATCCATCCACAGCGGCACGCAGGACTTCTTCATCAATTTCTTTCCAGGCTTTCTTCAAAGCTCGTTTGAGCGACTCAATATCACTGTGTGGTGTTGAGCAGGCCCTGCTCTTTAATATAGACCAAGTTGTCGTACACCGTGAACTTTGGGGTACGTAGAGTTCTGACAATGTCCGCGCCTGACACTCCTTCCTTGCATTTTCGCCAAAGCAGTGCGCAAACCTTTTACTACAGACATTTCAAACAGGCCAACGATCACCAAGGAAACATTACTATACTGTTGGGCAAGATTAGTATAATAGTTACACATAAAGTTTGGATGGCTGCCGGGAGCTCTCCATATATAATGATCTTCAAACAGCGAGTCCAAAGACTTTTGACGCACCCTGTATATGTACAGTAGCGGCCAAAAATCTATTAACACTCGGCCGCGCAGAAATTTTCACCCTTCTTTGACCTGCAGCCCACGAAAGAGTTCGGAACTTTCGAGGAAGCTGTGCACAGTTTCTTATAGAGTAAATCTCCCTCTTTCAAACAGTTTACAAAAAATTTCTAGATGTGCTGAATCTAAAGAAATAGAAGAGGTTTTTTGAGACATACATTTTTCTTCACTCAAAAATTCGGTGCATTTCAGGTGGACATGTCGTCCTCAAAAAACTCTTTGTGCCTATAACGTTTTTCTAGTTTTTGTCCGATCTTTAGAGGAACGCTACGGTACTGTTCGATAAATTGCCACGAACGAGGCGAATTGGGACGTGACGACGATTTGTGGTGTTTCTTGTACATGATGGTCGAACTCCGCGGTCCTCTTCCATGGGCAAATATCAGGCGAGCAATCTGTTTTGCTATGAAAATCAACGATTTGGAATGTTTTCAATGTTGGGTATCTACTGAAACAACATACAGGGTGCGTCAAAAGTCTTTGGACTCATCGTCAGATAATTGGTCGCCTTAACGGCTATTTTGAAGCAAATGAACTGAAATTCGTAACTTTATTAGTTTAGACATTGTACACATAATAACATAGTCAGGCTTCGAAACGGCCTCATTTAGCACGAACACAGGCCTTAAGTCTCTTAGTAACATCCATCCACAGCGGCACGCAGGACTTCTTCATCAATTTCTTTCCATGCTTTCTTCAAAGCTCGTTTGAGCGACTCAATATCCCTGTGTGGTGTTGAGCAGTCCCTGCTCTTTAATATAGACCAAGTTGTCGAACACCGTGAACTTTGGGGTACGTAGAGTTCTGACAATGTCCGCGCCTGACACTCCCTCCTTGCATTTTCGCCAAAGCAGTGCGCAAACCTTTTACTACAGACATTTCAAACAGGCCAACGATCACCAAGGAAACATTACTATACTGTTGGGCAAGATTAGTATAATAGTTACACATAAAGTTTGGATGGCTGCCGGGAGCTCTCCATATATAATGATCTTCAAACAGCGAGTCCAAAGACTTTTGACGCACCCTGTATGTGTACAGTGTAGCTTCCGGTGTCCCAACAATTGAGAAGCATAGGACGCTGAGATTGGCTGAAACTTGTTAAAACTTCGCTTCTGTGCTCCATGGTGTAACAGTTGGATTTCCAGCGATCGGGATGCTATTCTAGATAGCAAGCGAAACATTTCTTTCGAGGAGCTTCTGAAGAATTGCCCCGTTCAGTTTCTGGGAATAGCTGAGCACATTAGGTTGGGTTTTCCGACTCGTTTGCGTGCGATGACCTATTGCAAGCTCATCCGTTTCTAGCACTCTGAACTACTACGTGCGGCCAAATTATGCCTTAATTTATCGCCTACTTAAAGAAGTTATGGATGCTGGAAAGATCAGGTGGATCACTCCGGAAATTTTTCATTAACATTTTTAGTTGAAATACTTTTTGATCTGGGCACTGTGACTACCTTCTCTTAAGGTATTGGGATCCGTATGATTGGGAGAGGAAGGATTCGCTACCAGAAGCTTTTATGTGAGCACGACATTTGGGATCGTGGAGCATAACTTGGCTTTTGTCTAGAATTGAAATAATTCATCTGTTAACTTCAGAGATACCACTTCCACTATGAGTGTTCATACAGATAGGAGTCAGGGTTCGTCTACCCCATCTTCGCCGTGTCTGACTCCGGTAAGTGGTGCTCATAAAATGACAAATATTACATTACGGAAGCGGAGACGATGTGTTTCTGTAAGGGACGGTGTATGACGTAATGGTTCCAAGCGGTCTAATGGTTCTAATCTAGCTGGAACGGAAAACTGCTGTGTTGGACCATACCTTAACAGCTGCCCATACTTGACAGCAAAGCAGCACCGCAGCTGAGCTTAGGGCTGCAATTCTCTAGCACCTTTACAGGTCTTCTAATCAGTTTGGGACCCAACTCACCACTGCACTATTGCCAACGGCCGTGTGACTGTTGCTAGAGAACAACCAAGAATCTCTCAAGTGTCGCTTACGACCAGCGCAGCATCCCTACCCCGTACTTGATCACCTTCGGGCTGCTCTGCTGCTGAAAATAGTTGCATGCCTTAGGCCTATGGTATATTCCGGCAACGGGCCCGTCGCAGCGGAGCTAAGAGTGCATGGCTCCCCACCATGCAGCACTGCAGCTGGGCTTTTTGTGTGCTGCTGCGTGCGGCGACTCGGAGCAGTGCTGCCGCAGCCGGTGCCGGTCGGTCGCAATGCGAGGAAAGCCAAAGTACTGTCCTGCTAGAGAATTGCAGCCCTGAGAGAATCTTCACCATCTTTTTCACCCTTGCGGTAAACTATCCGAGTCTCCGCACACAGTAGTATACAAAAATGCCAACTGAAATGCTGTATTGAGGGGAGCCATGCATTTTTAGCTCCGCTGTGATCGGCCCGTTGCTGGAGTATACCATAGGCCTTAGGTTCACGTTGCGCTTAATCTAAACCCTGTGTGCGAAGAAGAAATAAATAAATAAATAACAAGTAGAATTGCGGTTTATGTAAACGAAGACAATGGTATAGGATTATAATATAGTGCGAATGAACCAAATCCACTGAATTGATCCACCGACTCGATGAAATTTGCGCTTTTTTACAGGCGTTGGAGTTCAATCCATTTCCACCAGAATTTTTCGAAAGCGATCCGCTAGGTTTCTGATGTCTCAAAAACTGAAACATATTGAAAGAATGAGAAATACTACGTTTATTAATCATTATTAACAAAGATCGGCGACACATTTGAGTTGTACGGCGCTAGATATGTGTAATTGTTCCAGTGTCAGCATGTCAGTGTAATAAACTCATTAAAGTTCGCAAAACGCAAACATCGAAGATAAAAATGGAGACGAAAATCGTCTACGCCATCACTTGAGCTCTAAGAACTTTTACGAGGGTTTGCGAGGATTTCTATCCCACGGCGGATGAAATTTTAGTCAGTCGTACTGGGAAGAAATTGAGCAGTCCCAAACGATTTTTAGAGCTTTAAGTTCACCTTACGAAAGCCACGGGTTACTAAGAAAAGAAGATTGAGCGAGGGTGAAGCGCGCTTTGAAGTTTTTTTTCGTTGTAAAAACATTGAAAAGTCTACATCTTTTGTAGACTTAGAGGATTTTCAGCCTAGAAGTAGCTGTCGAAAGAATTGGGGACCATCTCCTACATGAGATTCTTAACATATATTCAAGCACACTTAACATATATTCTGATGACGCGCACACAAAATTGAAATAGTCGAGGTTTATCGGAGCCATAAGTCTGATGTCGCGCCACTTTCCCAAACAAGTTCGTGTCCGATTTATCAGAATTGTAGAACACGAGTGAGGATAAATCGCACGACCGCGCAGTGTCTGTAGAGCATCTTGCAACTGCACTGCGCGAATCCACGATCCTACGTGTAATACCGTTCTGTTGTTGGTATGTGAGGATGCCCATTCAATCGTTTCCGATTGTCAAATAGAGGCCATTCATCCAACGGCTTGTCGGCAGCCGAACGTCTGTTCCCCATCTCCGTTAAATAAATAAATAAACACGTAAATCTACATAGCTTGCCGAGTAGAGTCAAACTTCCTTCATTTGAAATTTAGACAATGCTCCACTTATTGCACTTCAGTGGTCGATGAAATTTCTCTTTTCAATTTGGTTCAGACATTGACCATGGAGCCTCACTGTCATGCTGAATATGAACTTGGCATCCATTCTCCAAATGTTGATGGTAGACTGTCTCGCAGGTCCAGCAGGATGGCCCAGCTAGGTGAGCTGGATTCGTCAAAACTTCATCTTGGTAGCTCTTTGGCATGGCGACCGCGTGATCAGCATGCAAAATAACCGACCTGGACAACGTTTGAGCCAAATCCGGAATTTTGACCTGACCGCCCTTGTCGACGACATGAGTGGTCGTCTGCGTAAAAATCAGAAAATCAAAAACAAAATGAACATCAGATTCGTGAGCACCATCCTTAATAACCCCTGAGGACAAAGTTTCGGGAAGATCGGTTCAGAAAATTCTCTCAGGCCGTTGAAGTACAAAAAGTGGAATAAGGCCGAGATTGACTTTTTATTTGGATCGATCGATAGACCGGTGAACGATTGGTTTTATGAAGTTTGGGGTGCTCTTGTAGAACGTGATAGTCAAGATAACTGCAGTGGTAAACAGCGCCACAACCACCATCAACCGCTTTCATTTGAAAAAATGAAATTGACATCCATCCATCCCTCCATTCATATTTATTCCCCACTTTTTTCGTTCATAGCTGAATAGCAGTTGACATAATGGTCAACGACCAATTTAGCGATTTTCTGTGTTTCGCCTAGGTATTCATAGCTTTCCCGCCATCGTACACTACTGGTGTGGGTGGCATTTTCAATGTTTGCAAATCAGATGAAATTGTTCTACAAAGGAGGAGTTGGACTTACCTTTCTAACTAACTCTTCGAAGTTGGGAAGATCTCCTACGCAGCGGAAAAAATTGAAGTCGATTCCTGTCAGAGTATCTGAATATGTATAACAGTTTATGTAAGTACGAATTTATAAACCATTTTCTTGCAAACTTCTGAGTGTAGCGTAAATCTTAAACATGAACCAGAAACAGGAAATATTATTCCATGGAAGCCTTATGATTGGTGCAATTCCGTTAGCCCTCTACCGATACAGTTTTTTAGTTGAAGTGACGTCCCAAAATTTGGCCATTTTTGGCCATAAAAATTTTCGATCAAAAAATCTACATTTTCTTGGAAGTCTGAACCAATCATTTCTGGATTTATGACAAATTAATGATGCTCTACTCAGGTATTGTCATTAAAACCTTCTCTTTCTGCCCATCTTCGGGTCTGTAGGCTTTCATACTGACCTAAGGTTTGTTGTATTTTATTTCTATGATGCGAAGCGTTCCAGATGATGTGCCCAATAGTGGCTTCATACAAAGCTTTATGCGGTGCGACACAAGGCAAGATGTCCGATCACTCTTCAGGTTGTTGCATGAGGAGCTGAGAGCTTAGTAACTGCCTGGATTCAACACAGAGTTGCTGTTCTTTTGATTATAACATTGTAAATTACCTGCAGCCCTTGCTGGATACGTTTTAAGGACGACTGCTAGATTTCTCCTTGGCTTAGCCTTTGGAATCACACAAATAGCATAGTACAGCGACGTTTGAGCGGTTTTTCCATGCTTATGAAAATGCACTATGAAGAGAAGCTCCATCGCATCTAGCAAAGTGACAACTGCCAAAACAAGGGGTGGTGTGAAATTATAAAATTCACTATATTATCTTCTGCGGTGTTCGTTCAAGTAGTCATCAGAATTTGTCTAGCAGGTGTGTTCTTTCTTTGTTGTGGTCTTTCTGTTTCTTCATGCAAAAAAGAAGGAATCTTTGAATTTTCATTAAGACAACAATTAATCGCTTCCCGTTGACGTGCTTTGCTTCTGAGCGAGAACTCTGTTCTCTTCCCGCAACCGTTCCACTTCAGCTAGAGCGTCGGCCAGCTCACCTCGAACCTGCAATCACCAGCAAAACAAAAATAAAAATGAAAAACGAAAAGTGAAATTAGAAGATCAACGCGATATAGGTCATGTAGACAGGGCTTGTGGGAAGGGATGGTGAAGTGTAGGGGAGAAGTTATTCTTCTTATCAAATCAGTATGGAAAGAAACAGATGGAATGAGAACTGATGATGAGGACTAACATAAGGCTAATCATATCAGAAAACAGAAATAAACATGTAGAGGATGGTAAAGCCTCGAGAATTAAAGAAAAGTCCCCATATAGGTCAACAAGATGAACTTGCATGTGTTACCTCACTGAGCTCGTTGGAATCGATTGTCCGAGCATTGACGAGGTTTTCGTTGTAGCATCGTTTCAGTTCTGCGATCTAAAATTAGGTTGTGGCTGTTCTTGATAAACCAAATAAAAGAAAAAAAGAGATGAACTTTGCCAATTTGAAAGAATATTTTCAACATTTTCCAGTTCTCATTTTCCATTTTTTTATATTTTTCAACAGCTAAGCAGTTTCGTTTACAAAAGTTTCAGCAGCGATGTCATATTTCTCTGAAAGCGTCATGAACGTCACACCGTCATCAGTTCACAAATTTGTGTAGTCAGTCGACTGTGTTCATTCATCTGTTAGTCGACTACGTTCATTTTGGTCATATCAAACAAAACAATGGCCCAATCTTGATTCAGTGAACAATTATTATTGTTGTTTCACCTCTTCCATCATTGCGCTCTTCACTTCCTCCAGTTCGGTGTTCATTTCCTTGGCAGCATTTAACTGCGTTTGCAGCTCAGCGCATTTCTCCTCGAGTTGTTTTCGTCTGTAATGAGACAGTACTTGGTTATCCAAACTATACGTTGATATGAGGAAATCCGAATTTTATATTTCACAACATTTTTTAATGAAAGAGACCCTACTCTCGCTGTGCTAGTGGTGATCGTGATGCTAGATGGCTCCTGGTAGATGCGGACATTTCATGTGGTTCGGAGAAATGCTGAACATGGTTATTTGTATGCAATCATAGCTACTTGAGCATGCGAGCAAATGAATAGCAATATATAAAGCCTAATTACATGTATACATGGAAACAAGTAATAAAGCACTCACATCGTCATCGGTTTGCACTGCCTTCGTGAATGACTCAGGCTTCACATCACAGCCTTCGTCAGTTCGCTCCACTGTTACTTCGGGGATTTCTATCGACTGCAATGCATAGCAATAATAAAGTGTGTATATTGAAGTGGAAAGATCAGTGTGTTGACACCTACATCATCAAAGGGGAAGATTTAATCTAATTCATAAAAGAGTGAGGTGGCGAGCATTGATCAGTCGCCTGAGGGAACCGCACGCATTCATGTTATATTCAGAAACATTGAGGCATGATGAATGCGTATTTGGCCTATACAATGACTCGCGAGAGCCGCTGCACACTGCACGTGCAGTGTGGTGCCTTCGTCAACATTTTTTCGACCAATTTACCCGAATCTAGAAACAATGAAAGCCTGGTTATTTAGGACGAGGATCAGTCGCCCGTCGCGCAGGTGTCATTATGGTTTCTCCCCGCTGTTGGAGTAGGGAGATCCTGGTCACTGATTTGTTAGGGTTTGAGCTCAACAGCGATGGTAAAGTAATAGCTCGGTATTAAGTGTTGTCAGCATGTGAACTATGCAACTTGCATCAATTGCTCATCTAGCCAAACAAATCATTTGAATAAGCAGTCTGTATGAACTAACGCACCATCGGAATTCATATTGTCAATGAGAACTTGAGCTGTTAGCTTATGTAAATGTATTTATAAAATAAAACCCGAGAGTCCGTTCTCAACAATTACAATAAGCTGGATAAAATCTTGAAGGGATTTACCATAGAAAAACAGCCCCTTGAAAGGGATCGATTGAATGAATCAGCAGTCTTAGGATCAGTACGCCGAATTTTACATCTTCGCATCTGATTTTTTAGGATCAAATTTCATAAGGACTTCATTTACACGAAAGTTTGTCGCACAATTTAATACGCCTATTTATCCACAATTTTTGGTCATCTATGGACCAGTTCTTGAACACCCATGGGTTTTCATCTGCTAAGATGTCTTTGAATACTGCATTAATTATTAAACAGCATAGATTTCACTGAATAGCATAATCCTCAGTGGGACGCAGGATGTTCGCAAATAAATTGTAAAAGTTAAAAGGAATCGTAAGTAGAAAAAAGAGACTGAACAGACCCTGTTTTGTGCAAGGCTGTTCTTGACGGCCAACTTATGCAACGCCGACTTGGTCTTCATCAGCTCCAGCTCCACCTCGCGTTTTTCCATTTGCACTGCATCGACTTTCGCCTTGAAAATATCGTCTTTTGAATGGAAGCAGATGAGCTTATCAATAAGGTCTGCTATGATTTCTGACAATTGGTGAAGGAGATAAGATGCAGGCCGTTAAGGCGAGTAAGAAAGTTTAGAAGAATATTGTCGTTTTATATCGCACATATAGAAGTCACGGAAATGGATGAATACGCAAGATCATCACACAATCAAATCATATAATAAAACCTCTAGTAACATTAGAAGAGACATGCACATTTACGAAGACTAACCATAAAGTTCCGAAAGAAATAAAGGCAACAAAAACCATTCAAAAACGGCTAGCAGCTCTAGATGTGGGGCAAGCCCCATAGTGACTGCTATGATGCTTCCCGAATCACACAACAAGCTGGGAAGGCTAAAGAGGTAATTGAGTTCCATCTTCAAAGTAGTGAAGTTGTGTTATCTTTTGGTGGTTTATTAGTTTTTATGTAATGTCACATGATGTATTGATGTAATAAAGAGATAAGGAAAGTGTAAGGTGGGTGGATTGGAAGATCAGTTAAGGGGTGCAAATTCGCCCACCAGGTACTATGTTCCTAGCCCTCATATGGTTAATCTGATGTGTTGCACCTGGAAATTGAGAACTTCTACATATAATATATGAGCTCCAATGTTCTTTAAAGTTTACACGATCGATAAAAAAGTGATTCAAGGGATTCGATTTCGAGTATGGTCGTGGAAAAATTGAAATAATGGGTATGATAACACATGTGTATGTTACATAGGAAAGAGAGGTTAGTTCAAAGGATGAACTTCAGCAAGGATGTTGAGCCGGGGAAGGTAAGTGAAGAATTGTTTTTTTTTTTGAAAGAGCTGACGATTTCCACTCACAAGATTTACAACTGTAAACAAGTATTAGTTCACCACCGGACATGGCTTTTGATCACTTTTCGAAAAACGCTATGAAACGTTCCAAAGTGGCTCTTTTCAATAACTTTGTTGAAACTCAATTATTTGTAAAAAAATATAAATACATTCGAGCTCAGCAGATCGTGCTCAATCGACTGGCATTCAAAGATAGGGACAAACACAAAATATGGCCCGTCTATATCAAACCTGATCCGTCAACGACGAGGCAATCAATGGATACAAGGGACCGACCAGGTGGGTAATATACATACCAAACGATAGAGCTCGGGCAGCTGCACTTCACAATGTGTCTCCTTTCACGAATAGTTGACATTTGAGGGAGTTATTGAAAAAAGCTGCTTTGGAACGCTCCTAAGCGGCTTTTCCGGGAAGTGGTCAAATGGCATGTCCGGTACCAGGGTGCGCCAGCTAAATCCGGGCGACCGCGACTCCGATTTATCAAACAATCTTACGAGCGCCAAATACAATTCAGATCCATCAATCTTTTGTGCATTAGTAGAGGGGTGTATTATTATTGCAATGTCTCAATGTAGACTCTGTCAGCAGCAATAATCGCCTCCATCCTCGAACAATTCAGATCCATCAATCTTTTGTGCATTAGTAGAGGGGTGTATTATTATTGCAATGTCTCAATGTAGACTCTGTCAGCAGCAATAATCGCCTCCATCCTCGACCTGGAACGTTCGCACGGTCTCTTCAAAAAAGCTCGGTCCAAATTTGCAAATACTGTTTTACAGGCGGTTCGCAGAAATGTGACGTTAGGGTGCGTCGTCTCGTTAGCAACCCTCTCAACAACGCTCCAAACGTAGTAGCTCATGGGGTTCAAATCCGGGTTTTTCTGGGACCAGAACACCGTGGACCGAAGCATGTCCAAGTTATCGGACAGCCAGTTTTGAACCAAATGGCTCGTGCGCCTTCTTGTTGAAATACATTTGGCCCTCCTGAAGACACAGCCGCTATCCAGGGGACTACTACAGTCACTGAACTTTCGCTAACTCCAACACTGTCGCCAACCTCCTCAGCGGTTGTATCAGGCCCTTCAAGATCAGCTCCTGAACACGTTCTACGGCTTCTGCGGTTCTTGAAACACGTTCTCGCGAATGAGTTCTCCTCGCCTGAGTTACAGAACTCTCTCCGGAAGCCTTGTAATTCGCCAGAACATCGTAAACTGTCGATCTCGAGTATCCGAAGAATCGAATGATTTCCGCCCCTGTGCGTTCAGCGCGAACGCTTTCGATGATTGCGGCTCTTCTGTTGCACTACTCACTTATGGGAAACATTTATGAAGTCATGAGGGTATCACTACAAACTAAAGGGTTTTTACTTACTCTATACCAATCGGGACCCCTGACGAAGTTTTGGTATGGCGGGAGATTTGAATTGAAATTTGTCCGGATTTGGCTGGCGCACCGTGTACGTTCGTTGAGCTGCTTACGAGCTGCTAACGACGGTATCAACTTATTGTATTAATCAATGAAGCTTCATCAACACGAGCTGCTTACAAAGCAAAAAACACTCGCTATTCCGCCAGGTCATTTGGAAAAGCAAGTTTATGTTATGAGATTCAAAACTCACACTTGCTTCTTCATAAGCATGCCTCAGTGCTTGTCCTTCCTCCCGGGCCCTATTTCGCTCATCTCTGACGGTGCTCCACTTCTCTCTCCAGCACGCTGTACACTCTGACCACCACCGCATCGTCTTCTCCATTTGTGCAGCTCGATCTCGAGCCTTCAATCGATACATTATCAGTAATCGATCAGACTTCTTCATTGCATTTAAGGAGCCATATTTCAAGAACGAAATTATTTATTCATCCGTTACGCTGTTAGGCGTGCTACTTTACATAGTTCGTAGAGAAAATGAACAGAAACGAAACAGAAACGCATGATACGAGAACGAAGACAAGGAAATAAAGGGGCAGCTGGTTAGCCAAATAATTCAAATTGACATTAACTGATTAGAGGGCTCATGTACTTGGAACCCACTTACCAACCGCAGGCCTTTTTCACAGATCTCAAAGAATCAGGAGGACTCAATATTATTTTGAATCCAACCTACCTCTTGGAGCTCTTGAAGACGGACGCTCTCACATAGATCCCAGTCCGTATGTCGACATCGCCTCACTGCAGCTGTTCGTGAGAATAAGGCAAGAGGGTCTGAAAAGATCTGCTTACATTATGTACTGCTCTCTACCGATGGATCCCGCGGCGAGTTATCTATTTCTTCCGTTTTTTCTTACGATTTGTTCTGTTGTGATTGTAGAATTCCGTCAAAAATGCTATGGATGGTACGGCGCTTGGTCGAAAAGCTCAAAGATCTGCTTGCATTTTGCTGTTCGTTTACAGTACAATGGTAAAGGCAACCATTGGAAGTTTTCTCCCTGGTGCTCTGTATTTCACATTAGATTGGAGAACTATTGATCGCCTTTATTATTCCAAACAGTTCGTCTACACACTATGATTAGATTTTGGTCTATCTCATCCAAGATCTGTTACTTGCAGCTCAATGTGCATTTCGTGAGGTAACTGTTAGCATAAATTATACTGCTTACGGTTAACATCCACAAAGGTACTCTATTAAAAAGCAGGATACTCACTAAATAAGAACATTCTCATTTTCCACAGACTTCAGCTAGGATAATTCGGAAGAAGAAGGAGAGAATCGACAAGCAAAAATGACGACTGATTCATTAAGGGGTATCTTTTATCGTTAACACCATGATTGCTTTCGGAGAGCGACTCAGTGATCGTTACTGTTTGAGCGTCGAGAGTTGACTAAAACTAACTTGTAAGTGCTAAAGATCTATTAGGTTGGTAAGAAAGTTCCCGCCGTTTTTTTCAAACGACTGCTGTAAGTTTAGTTCAAAAGCTTTTGCAGAGTTTGACACAGCATTTAAAAGAGAATTATTTGCTTTTTCAAGCTGTGTACTTGAAATTTGTTATAGTTCTCAATGTCATGGTTTTTCTGGCTTGTAAAGTGAAAAGCGAAAAAGTGAAAAAATAACCTCATCGACAGCGATTTTTTTCTGCTTAGTTTCAAAGGCATAAATAAAACTTGATAGACTGTTCAAAAGACGATGATTTTCTCCATTAGACAATATATCACTTATTCTTATTTGTCTCGAAAATTACAAAGTTTTGAACCACCGAAGTCCGACCTTCGGAAGGCAAGAATATTTTTTCGATGACGCTCCTGGTTTTGTTGTGTGCGCTCAAATTGACTTCCATGGAGTTTTCTATACAGATTTTTTTGCTCTATCAGTCGATATGTTTATTTTCAAACAGTGATCTATTTTAAAAGATTTTCACGAGAAGGACGTCTTGAAGTTTCTCGGCAGAGCAAACCTCCAGTTTCAATCTTTTCACCGAATCTCATACAGCATTTGAAAGAGGACGATACTCTCTATAAGATGGTTTATATAGCGTTTCTAACCTTCCTGGTTTTAATTGTTTTTTAGGCCGTCAAAGTGGACCAAAATCCGCTCTCCTGGACGATTCGACGTCGCGCCGCACGAGCCCCACGCGCCGCGCCTGCGATTTAGGTCCACTTTGACGGACTAAAAAACAATTAAAACCAGGAAGGTTCAAAACGCTTCATAAACCACCTTGTAGAGAGTATCGTCCTCTTTCGAATGCTGTATGAGATTAGGGGAAAAGATTGAAACTGGAGGTTTGCTCTGCCGAGAAACTTCAAGACGTCCTTCTCGTGAAAATCTTTTAAAATAGATCATTGTTCGAAAATAAACATATCGACTGATAGAGCAAAAAAAACTCCATGGAAGTCAATTTGAGCGCACACAACAAAACCAGGAGCGTCATCGGAAAAATATTCTTGCCTTCCGAAGGTCGGACTTCGGTGGTTCAAAACTTTGTAATTTTCGAGACAACTAAGAATAAGTGATATATTGTCTAATGGAGAAAATCATCGTCTTTCGAACAGTCTATCAATTTTCACTTTTTCGCTTTTCACTTTACAAGCCAGAAAAACCATGACATTGAGAACTATAACAAATTTCAAGTACACAGCTTGAAAGAGCAAATAATTCTCTTTCAAATGCTGTGTCAAACTCTGCAAAAGCTTTTGAACTAAACTTACAGCAGTCGTTTGAAAAAAACGGCGGGAACTTTCTTACCAACCTAATATATAATCTGTGCAGTTAAGCTCGACGAGGCCATTAATGCAGTCGGTTGGCTGACGGTCGGCGAATTTGCCTTCTTCTGTAGTTTTGATATTATGAAGTAAGATCTAATAAGAGAAAGTCCAACTGATTCCCAATAACAATGCTAATAGTCTAATCATAATTACGATAAATCCCACTAATTAAGTAAGTTCTTACTGAGTAAATAGTAAGTTGCTGACTGGGTTATAAATGAGTGGGTCATAATCTTTATCGAATGCATTCATAACCCATTAACCTCCTGTTCAATGGTAAAGTGACACAATTTTGCGTACCCTCACTAGTTGAATATATTGGTACGAACAGTATACGATACTTGAACTTATGTTCCAGTTCCTTGTTGTTTCACGTAAGCGTGTTTCGATTTTCGTCCCATTGGCACGACTATGTCTTATATATAATAACTAAGAAAGACTATAATAACAAAAAGTCTACTGATCTTAAAATTCTGTACAGACTGATATCGGAAAAACATTCAATTACTAATGTAATAAATTACATGGGTTCCGTTGATAAATGTGGCTTCCCAGACCAAGAAGTGGCCAAATTGTCGTCTACACTGTCACATCTCCACCATATTAATGATCATATTTATCATTAACGTGAGGCAAGAGAGCACCCGTGACTGATAATTTGGTATAGATCAGCGCGTGCCGATCTAAAAATTCAAAAACTCCGAGATTATATTTTTCAGAACTAAGACTCACTCACCGTTTAGGTCCGAATATCGATTGTAAAGGGAAGATGCCGGATCGGCCATGCTGTTCGATGGCTGACGAGTGGTCAAGTCTGAGGGCAGAGCAGCGAACGTTACAACCTGAAGATCAGCTGCTCGTCAGGTGCAGAGAGCGCGCTCAGTTGGAGAAAATGAACAGCGTGAAGTGATCGACACGGCTGGAAATCGATTTTGAATCTGGCTGGGTATTTGAAGCTGACACATATTGATACTGGAGCGTTCGCAACCGGGTATGGTAACTTCTCCTATGCTTATCTGTAAAGTCTCACCATGCTTTTTGGCCGACTTCTAACACAATTCTATCATCTAAACTGACTGGAAAATCTTCTTCCTAGGTCTCCCCCGGGGTTCGTTGTAGATTAAAAAGGCACCTGAGATGCCGGGTCCACTTCGGGAATCTAGGAGGCCTTGAAGTACATACTCGGCTAAAAACGCGAGATTTTAGTCTCATATTTGCAGCAAACCTGCCTGAATTCGTGTTTTCTTGATAGAAACCTTTAGCATCTGAATGCAGTCTCCCGTACATCACCGATACCTCTCATTTTGCCAGTTTTTTGTTGTTCTTCAGTTTTGAAAAAATTCTGCTATGCTATTTTTGACAACAAGGTTTTGAATACGTGATTTTATTAGTTGTGTTAGTAACCATTTGATTTGAATACTTCCTTTTTAGTTAGGGCCCGCGTGGTACAGTGGTAAGAGGCGCTACTGTCACCCGCACGATCGAGCAATCGATCCCGGCTCGGGACAACCAAGCCTTCCATCCCTCCGGGGTCGGGTAAATTGGTACCAGACTTGTCTGGGAAGGTAAAGACACTGACCTGGTATAGCGGCTGGCCCCCGCATTGTATGTATAGGCCAAATACGCATTTACTATGTCTCTACGACCTGAATGGAACACGAATGCGGCGGCGCGTCCTCAGCGGACTGATCAACGCTGGCACCTTTACCGTTACTTCGTTTTTGCTTAAACTTTATTTTTTCAATTTGCGTGCGTGAACATGTTCTGTTGTTCATCAATTATCACGGTTTAGCACGCTCATAAGCGTGGTAACTTTGTAGCTAAATAAATAAAAAATAAACAAATAAATAAATAAATAAATAAATAAATAAATAAATAAATAGAATAAATAAATAAATAAATAAATAATATTCTTCATGTTCTCCCTTCGTGAAGCATCGGCATGGTGTTACAACTGCTAAATGTTGCTGTGCATAATATTCTCTTTTCCTCCAACTACTAGTTTCTAACAGGGCCTTGCAAACACAGGCATACCTCTAGAGTCCTCTGCTAGCCGGTGAGTTTGAGGTATATCCCCTGAGCAGCCTCGTTACTGCGAGCATTATAAATACTTTATGCCCACTACGCCTGAAAAAGATAAACGCTGAAAAATCAGATTCTATGTCCGAAAATGTGTGTAGACATGCAAACGTAAATATTCAGATGTTATAAACAACTCCTTGTTTTAACAAAGAGTAACAAAGAGTTATCAACAGTAACAATGAAAATGTACGAGACCTTAACACGCAGCCGATTATTGAGCATCGTTCACTTGTCAAAGGTCGCCATTCAGTTTCGGGACAACTTAGCACAATTGATCTACGATTCGAACAACTGCAACTCTGTGCCCCACACGACGCGACTGATCCGGCAATCAACCGCTCGATAGCAGCGCTCAAACGCAATGCGCCACGCTGTTGGTCGCATCATCGCGGCGTCACACAAAGGAGCGAAAAACGCAATGAAGAGAGGCGTAGATGCAGACGATGGTCTAGTTTGCGGTGGTTCGCCTGCGTAGAGGACGGCTGCGTAGAGCACGATAAATTCAATTTTTCATTACCTTTCGTCCATTGTTTGCCGTTTTATTGATTTTTCACATCTTTAGTTACTCATTTTCATTCTATTATTGATCATTCAAATCCATTCGTTTCTTGGTTGCTTACGAACGGGGAAATACCAACAGAGTAAACATTGATGTGTGCACAAGAAGGGAATGGTCTGATGGAAAAGTTCCGAGAATAAAAAAAGCCAAAACTAGAACCGTTAGAGATTTACTCTCTTGAAATGGCTCAAATTTGTGTTCCAACAGCTGCTATCGTTCTGTTATTTATCTTATATTCAACTCTCTCCAGCTTGCATTCCTTGATCCTTTTTATTTACAATGGCACTACGCAACAAAGAAATAAGCATGCATGGTGTTGTCCTGATAAACAGAGATGACTCTGTGGATCAATATTTATTCATGGGATTATGATTCAATCTTGCCGCCCTTTCCGCCGTCTTTAAAAGCTCTTTCGTTCATCGACGGACGGATAAGAGGTCACTAACAGCTATTAAAAAGTTACACTATAAGAAGAACAAATTGAAAAGAAAAGTAAACTAACGAGGAAGCATTCCTATTTTGATTTGATCTCGATCGATTTTGTTTTCGCTTTTGATTTTTATTAAATTTTCAGGGTCTCTTCCACTATTACTGATGTAGCAACTTTTTCGACGAAGCAAAAATTGGCGTATCATGGCTTACATCAACTAAGGGTACAAAAGCTTTGATTGTTCTGTCATCCTCAAATCTCTGCATCGAAGTGAATACTTGCTTTACTTTTTCTCTTGTGTAGTCTGAGGTTGCTAGGTGGAACCTCTATTAAGCCGCTCGACGTTCTGCTCTGGTTGTCTTCTTCTGAAATCCGTTTTTGGCTACTGGTCAGGTTACCTGGCTAAAATCGGCCTCCATCCCAACACGTCTGATGAAATGTAACGAACACCAGATGAAATTGTACAATGAACTAATCTTCGTGACACCACAGGAGGACATCTGTTACGGTTCTCTCCATTGCTAACCAACTAACACTGAGCAGCTGCAGATTAGATTTGTACTCTTGCGATGAAACGAACGCTGGCTTATTCTCGTCGGTTGCAATTTCATTTGGTGCTCATTACAGGCTATCAGAAATGCTTCTGCCTGGGTGACCTAACAATTCATTAATAACGAGCTCTGTTCAGTTCTACGAAGCCGACGCAACATTAACCGTCATAGACGTCTTTCCACAGGGTCGTAAAAAACTCTCGCAGAATGGGCAACCTTCTCGCAGAATGGAGCAGGCTGGTAGTCAAGAAGTTGCTGAGCACTCTTCGGACACCTTCGACTTTGGTGATAATTTTCTCAGCCAAAATGTCTCACGAGAAGGAAACATTCGATAGAGGTACAACCTATATAGTACCGGACGTGTCTTTTGAGCAAAAGCCGAAAAAGCCGGCAAAAACCGCTCCAAAGCAGCTTTTTCGAATAACCTTCTTATAATTCAACTATATGTGAAATGAGGCCTAGATTTGAGCTCAGTAGCTCGAGCCCTATCGTTTGGTGTATAAATTACCCACACCTGAGAGCTTTTACAAAATATCGATTTTTTTGCGTGTCCCTCGCATCCATCGATTGCCTTGTCGTTGACGGTGGCTCCAATAGGGGACCCTGTCAACGACGAGGCCAACGGGAGGCCCCGCGTGGTAGCTCTTCGAGCCACCCCGTGGGGACTCCCACTCCTGGCTCGGTGCAATGAGCGTCGCATATTTATATGCGGCGAGGAGACGGCGGAACTTAGTCGATGGTGAGTCACCAAGCGAGGGACCGAAGCGGCAACGCGATCCGAAAATCGAGGGGTCAAAAAATCGACTGAAAGCAAGCTTCACGAATTTGGAAGAAAGTGTATAGTGTGTATAGTGTGTGTAGTGCTCGAACTGCTGAGCTCAGATCTAGGCCTAATTTCACAAATAGTTGAATTATAAGAAAGTTATTCGGAAAAGCCGCTTTAGAGCGGTTTTGCCGGCTTTTTCGGCTTTTGATCAAAAGACAAGTCCGGTATTGTATGTAATAAGATGAATGGGAAATCATGCGCCAGCCGCATTTTTCATGTTTTCAGAGGTCCGGTTAAAGGGTCCAGCGGCATCGCGCAGATGTTTCAAAGTAAAATGGCTCTGACGGCGGCAGATATCATGTACTCTTTTGACACCATCTTGTCGTACACCCTTCATGTCATGTGCCAGAAGCAGCAGGGGAGAAACTTCTCGAGGTGTATTTACAGCTTCGCTCGCGCTTCTGTTGGTAGTAACCAAGCAACACAGTCGCATGGGCTCGTCCTCTGATATTAACTGACTAAACTTTTCGGAACTTCCTTTCGAGGGAGCGGAGAGCATGAGACTGACCAGTGGATACCTGGATGAACCATCAGTCGAAACGTCCGATCTCCTGCCTGTCAGCATTTCTCTGTAGCTAGGGTTTGAGCCGACTGGTAACTATAGGGTTTGCACGACATCGTTTCATTTTTAGGCTTCGAATGCATATCTATGGATACACTCACAACTTCGAGAGCGGCAGAATCTTCCACTCTTCGATGGCGTCCCAACCAAGGCATATCTTCGAGGATGCTTTTTCGCTCTTTAATGCCAGATGAACATAGCTCGACATTGCTGATACTGCGAACGGTTGCAGTTACTTCGTCCCCATCTAGTGAAGATCAATGCTCGTGAATATTTATGCGGAATTAACGTCGTGATTAAAGTTATTGAAGACGGTTCGGCTATATATTCTCAACCGTATGATCGTTCGTGATTGTCTACCAACAGATGCCATGTTTTGAATGTCAATCAAAGTCGAAAGTTATGAAAATTCTAAGCAAAGTGGCTCAAGACTTTCTTATCACCCTGTTCTCCTTACATATTCAGCATTCGCGGTCATGCCAAACATTTGCAATTGCTGGGCTATGAACCAAATGCTGTATTTTCTAGTTTCACTCCCATTCAGTTAAGCGCTAAGCTAGCTGAGCTTCACAGGAATTAGAATCTTGTACGATTTCTCCTTGTGGCTGACAGTAAGGTGAATGCTCAACGTTTGGGTGAGCTATAGCGCTTTGACAGCGACCAAAAGCCGACCGACGCAGAATGCATTGCAAAAAATTATCAAATAGTAGGAAACCATCAAACTCTCCTAACATGGTTGAAAAATTCGAAGACGAGGAAGAGGCTCACACTTAGCTATACCATGAGCGTACGAGCAATAGCGGAAAATTGTCGACAATCTATCATGGAACTCGATTGGAAATGGTTCTCCCTTTGAGTGTGATCAGAATAAAAATGAATCAGAAGTCTCCATCATTTCTTTTCAAACCAGCATTCGAATAATACTACACGTGAATACGGTATAGATCAACAAACATGGAAACCAAAAACACATCGCAACTAGGTGAAACGTAGCTACAAACATGAACACAAATGAGCAAAAAAATTTCGCATCGAAGCAAGCCGCCAAACAACATATCCTCTCAACTCGGCAAGGGAGTGACTTGCAAGTGAATTGATCGGATTCCGATCGAGCATATTTCTGTCGATTCGAACTGTACTTATTAGAATTATTTCCATTGTGATCTAAGGATAAGTAGGTATCAAAAAACAAAAAGAGCCAAAATTTGGAATGGTGGACAAGGTAAGAGTATAATATGTACGCAGCATGAAAGTTTTTTTTTAATCTATTATCTTACCATCGTAACCTTTCAAAAAGATTCAACAGTGTTTCTACTGGAAAATATAATAGTTCCGTTGTACTGGAAAATAGTCCCGTTGCGAGAATTTACCGAATATCCGTCACCCTTCTATTATAGTATGTGCTGCATTCTAACTAGTAAGGTTAAAAACCAATTCAACATGTTCTGCAATGGTAACAGTAACCACAGTTGTAATGGAGAAGCTCTGTCACCTGCACGCTCATTGAAACTACAATTCTGCCCATCAACAGAACGATTGATTACGTACCGGGTACGAAATTCAGGACTCGTTGGCGTATTTTAATTAGAAAGGAGATTCACTGTGACATCACACCGAATGAAAAAGTGCGAATAGGTTCGAAGAGTCACGAATGAGCTCCGTTAGCTGCAATCTTCACGCTCCTCCTGCAGGTAATGGTGTCTACAATCAGCTTCTGGATTCGTCTGAAATTAACCACCTGATTTTCGTTTGTTTCCCCTTCTCTCTACTTCCTACTCAGCTAGCTAAAAGTGTTGAGGAATTCAGCACTATCGTTCAAAGTCCGTTAAATCAGGGCCGAAAAGAAACTTTCTTTCATCTGTTTGCAAAATTGAGGTAGTCTTTGCCCTGCTGTATAATTGTTTAATAAAACTTGAAATTTTCGAGCTAAAAGTAAGCGTTATATTGCCTCGCACAAATGACGACTGTGGTCAACCTCCTAATTACCGTTCGCTGATTACAACCTGTGATCAGAATCACAGGTAAGATTTAATGAAGGTGATTGTTGTTCTGATGAGGTCAGCTTAATTGCGAATTTTGTCACTCGTGCAGAGTTCTAACCAAAATCTCAGACCTAGTGCACTGCGACGATACATCCTCTCAAATAAGGAGCTGATTTTGATAGACGAGAGAAGCGAAGCTGGTTCTAATCACATCTGAGTCCCAACATGGATATAACACTATCAGAGCACAAAGCGACCTTACCACAGAAAGGTGTGAGATCAGTTTAATATTTATGTGCAAAAGTAAGAGTTAATTTAAGGGAAGAGAGTGTAGATGAATAGTTTTCAGTTTCGCCTTCTTCTCTATCAATTAGATCGCGTTGTGATTCCAATCATATGTATTGTTGCGTTATTTCGTGAAAATTGTTTCAGTGTGGGAGAGAATTATGGCTGTGGTTCAAAAACAAGAAAGCTATTGGAGGCATTCTGTACAGCAAGCTATTAATTCTTACGAATTTATGCCACTACTGTGCTACTACTTCATCAGTTTTAATTTTATAACTATAGAATTTTCGTCTTATGTTAGTAATCGTATTCTCCTCTTGTACCGTCCATTTTTTGGTTTGGTTTGAACATGACACGATCTCCTGGATGTTTCTCAGAGAAATGCCGCGTTTCAAAGAAAACGCCGAGTGCTTCGTCCGGCCCGCCGCTTATTCGATGTTTCGACTGGAAAAATTATTCGCCAGTGATGGGAAATGAAATTGTTCTCTTGCAAAATCGATAACGGGCATCTAGTGAGTACTCAAGTATGCAATAGTTAGAACTTTGTCAAATGTCGCGCGCACGTAATTTTGAGCCACCCTGTAAATGGTGATCTTGACCGCAGCTAAGTGATCGGTTATTCCACAGCATGTGCTTGCTCACCTATTAATGAGAAGATATGGCAGCATAATGGAATCGTAGAATGCCAACTCCACCACCGCAGACGTCATAAGAGGACCAACTTCAGGAGGGCGCTGCTCAATGAACTCCCAATAAACAAAGTAAACGCATTCAATAGTAACGAATATTGTGACCTAAAAATAACGAGCTGTACAGATCTGGCATATACTTGAAATTCAGTTAGAATCTTCTTTCATTTAATTCACTACGACAATGGAAGACAATCGTTAAAATGGAGCCTCTGAAATACAGTAGCTACGAAAAACTACAAACTATATTAACGCTTGAAAAGGGCGTTCTTCGCAAGTTGAATGATCCAAGAGCTTCAGCTTCAGCGTTTTGGAGTTTTCATTTTCCTCGCTGTTTTCCAACGACTGTCCTTCATGGTCGTAGATTTGTATAAGTAAATTGAAAACGAAATTGCTATTGAACCCCGTAGCATCCGTTGTGCACCTACCTGCATAGTCATCCGCAGTTCTTGATTTCGGCGGAAGGACAGAGACTTGCGGTACCACAGGTAGATGAATATGACTGGATATACTAGAAGATGAGTGACTCCAAGGGAATAGTTGGCAATGCTGCTGATTCTGCAACAGCAGAGAGCGTAATCTACAGTACTGCTTGATTGTCAGGTAGAAAGAGTTTCCCTGTGTTAGTGCGTAACGAGCCTCTTGGCAAAACTGGGTGAATTTCATCGACTCGAATTCTGAATAAAGTGGGAATTTTGCCCTTAACGACGATTCCACAGTAAGACAATCCTAGGAACCGCGACTTCGAAATGAAATCAGTGGGAGGCAAAGTCAGAGACGATGAGGGCTACACCAATAACACCCAAGAGCATGGCTTACTGGCTTGGAGATAGGGTCTAGCGTTCGACTCGTTTGTCGAGTCCACCCAGCTTCACATGAATTGAAGCACCACTCATAAAGTTCACTGGTAGCTCATCAACTTGTCATAGATCGTTAAGAAAGGGTGGTTATGTTAGCGTTGAGTTGAATGACATGATATGGCATCCACCTGTTGGTTGGGGAATGGACACGTTCTTAGCGTCTGACACCAATTAAATTTCACTTATATTTGAAATAGTTAAAATAAAGATAAGCATCCTGTCAGGCTCACATTCTGAGGGACAGCCAAGTGCTTTCCGATAATTCGTCCACATTGAGACGAGTAGGAACGTAATGATAGTGCACATCCTCTTGCTGAATCAATCCAAATAGTGCAAAGAAGCATATTCCAACGAGAACTACAATTGCCTGAAATCGGGAGAAATGCGAAAAAATATCCAGAGTATATATTTGGAAACACAGGCATCGGACGGGAATTGAACCCGCGTCTTTCTGTGACCACTCTGCTAACGACGTACCCCTAGCATTTCCCAGTATATGAGTCATTCAACTAGTTCTTGTCTATAAACCACAGTGGTCAGTGTAGTTTGTCGGAAACAGAAAGACGCAGGTTCAGTTCCCGCCCGATTTCAGTGTTTTGCGAATTACCTAGCATCTCCAAATATATCAGTCAATCAACTAGTTCTTGTCTATAAACCGCTAAACAAAGCGGCAATTGATAGACTAGTTTCGTACATATAATATCCAGAGTATTTATACTGCAGACCATACAAAAAAGTTACATTGACGTCATTCAAAGTCTAGAAACGCAAAAACGACAGAGCGTCTGCACTCAAAACTGCTTTTAGAAGGGAAGAAACTTGGTGCTGTCAATATCGGCAAATACTTTAGTTTTCTGGCGCTGTCATATTTTCTTCTGATAAGATGAAAACCCTGCTCAGCAACAAGGCAGAGCTTCTTCTAAGGTTAAGAAGCTTACCTCTGGTGAGCGTGATTTCTCAACAGAACATACCTTCGCTAATGGCGGTGATAAAAGTTTTGATGCCATCGGAGCAAACACGGTATAAATGAGACGATGAATAGTCATCAACACACTCAGAAGTATTAAACATAAATAAGACGCTATATCGATAGCTCCGAGGGACTAAAAATGCTATAAGTGAACAAAGCAGTCTCATGTAAAAGTGAAAACAGCTGCCAACAAAACAATAAGATGCAGAACTATATGTTCTTTCATCGGTGCCCTTAGACAGTTTTATGTAAAGGTAAAGGTAAAGGAATCGGCATCAATCAGACCCCTAAGGACGCGCTACGTATTGGTGTTCCACTCAGAATCAAAGAGGAGAATGCGTGTTCTGCTTGTAAAATGACTTAAGAGGGCCGGCCGCTATACCAAGTCAGTGCCATTACCTCCCAGACAAGTGTGGTACCAATTCATATGACCCGGGAGCGATGAAAAGCTTGGTCAGTCTTGGCGGGTGTCATTGGCTCCTCTTACCATTGCACCACTCCCGCCCTCGACGAGTATGGTAGAGAAATACCTCACCAATCGCGGGCTTCGATGTCAAGCAGGGAACCAAGTGAAGAGGGATCTGGTAGTCAGCACTCCCCCTTATGGAAGGAGGGAAGAAGAAGCAAGAACAACAAGAACAAGTGTGTTTGCAGAGTCGTTGAAACACAATAATTCTTTTTCACAGTACTCAGGTGGAGTACTCCGTAGCCCTCTGCCGTTCACTAAGTGACTGCTCGCAGTTCTTCGTGAGGAATGAGAAGGTTGCGCGATGTGTCTTGTGCCGTTCCGCAGAGATCGAATTTGTAAGTCATAGATTTTCATTAGGAAAAGTCATCATATACTTTCAACCAACCGTATAGAGATGGTGGTTAGAGCAGAAATCCACGTACGCCAGCGATAGTGAATCACAAACGATCTCATTTACGAATCGGATCAATGAACAGCACGACATTCCAATGAGAAGTGTGAAAGCATAGTCTGAGTCCCATCCAGACAATCTTCGTACGGCCTGAAATTTGAGGATAATCACCTACAAGGTTCTTCAATTTGCTGAGGATTGGATAAACTAGAGCACTAGTTCTAATAACTCAAATAAAGAGGTACTCACAAGTATAAAAGCGACATGGAGGCATATTGAAAGGATTGATATGAAAATCAGCGTCAGTGCGCATATCGTTCGCGTGTCACCGAGAAAAACCTCGACGGGATGATTGCAGTACATCTGAAAGTTTGAGGTGCATTCGAAGTTACATCAGAAGTAACTATCAGAACGGCAACAAAAGTGTAATGCAGAAGCACGGAACAGAAAAGTAGGAATCACGTGTGGATTGACCACAATTAATTTGAGAAATAAAGCGGTAATGATAAAACGGAACGGTTTTGAAGCTCCCAACGTTGTTGTAGGGGCCTAATTCTATCTTATCATGCTTAACACAGGTCGAATTTTTCACTTCTAGAGAACTCGGCTATTAAACTTGATAATTCATATGAGCAACTGAATATGTGTTCTTCTCGTGGTTGTCATCTAGCTGGTTAGTTGAGCTGAAGAAACGGTAGCTCAGAATCCCTCCTGGTTTCCCCTTGCCTAGCGATGGGCTTCTTCTGTATGAGACCTCTGAACTATAGGGTATCTCTGACCAAACCGTTTGGCTATTCCACAAAATTTCAACCACGTTCCGGAACCTCTCCCTCTTAAGCTACATACGAGTTAATTTGCGATCTACATATACCACTACCAACAGCGTCTTTTCGACTGCTGAACGTCTGTTTAGAAGCTTTTGTGTTTTCCACTTCGAGAAAAGCAAAACGGTTTCAAATTGGCACCGTACCCTAAAAAACAAAAGTTTTCACTTGAACCGCTCTGTCTGTAGATGATCTTCATGGGGCTACCTTCGAAGGAAACGTTGTGCAGAATACCATCTATGGAGTTCACCTCGGTGAGTACATCACGATGGTATCACTCCCTAGAGAAAACAAAAGCTTTCGTTTGAGCCGGTGTATCTGTAGATGATCTTCATGCTTTGATGTGCGCTTGTAGATGGGACCACCCACGAAGAAAATGGTCCGTAGAGGACCATTTAGTTCAATTCAAGTTCAACTCGCTGAGTACATCCCCATGGCACCTTTATCTGAGAATCAAAAACACTCTTATTCACTGGGGACAGCACGGACATCTGCTGGGTTTCGCTCATAATTAAATATAAATATCATAAGGAGTCTCGTGGTACTACTCTAGAGATATGCAATGCGCCGTTTTATCGCCTTCCATGACACGCGAAAAACTTGGCTGTTCGAAAGTTCAAGAAAGCGAACTTTGATGAGGGACGAACATCAGTCAGATAGTGGCTTTCTGAAGTTGGCGCACGGGACTCACGGGAGTGGTGTCCAAGAGTTGAAAGAGGAACTCGTGGCCATGAAAGCACTCTGCCTGTTCACCTCGTAAGTTTTGGAAAGACAATGCGTTAATGCCCATGGATGCTATATGTCATAGCGCCACTAATTCGCTCTTTCACGGAAAGAGAGAGAGGAAGAATCTTAAAAAAACACTGTAGGATGGCGGGAAACATTCCCGCAGCCTAATATTATAGCGTAATAGAGCCCAGTAATAATTTGCGAAAATCTCATTGTTACTGAAACGCAAACACGATAGCGTAGCGCAAGCTGAATCCCCAAGTCAACGTGTCCATTCATCAAAGGAGGGCGGTCGCTATTAACACTATGGCAGGTGTTCACAGATGAAGGTAATGCGATTGTCCTTAGCGTTTTAATAGAACGAGGTCACCTGCAGTTGTGGGTGGTAGGAAATAGGAACCTGGCATCCTGCGAACTCTTACTCCGATTTGTGATCTCTTTTTTGTTCAGGTTCTGGTTGCAGAAAATGGATTTTTGCGCCTCGAGGAAATCAGAGTTTCTCCTGTTATTGCTGCTCTGAATACTGGAAATAGATTTTTCTAATATTTGTAACCGTAAGAAGAGCAAGCTGTAGTCCCTGCTCAGGTACCCCACAGAAGGTCCTCGTATGAGTGAGCGGGTCCAAACTAGGCCTGAAAAAGATAAAGCAACCTTGGGGTAAAGGGTCCAACGTTGGTATATCCACTAAGGACGCGCCGCCACATTCACCTACAATTCAAGTCGTGGAATCCCCTACGTCAATGTGAGAATACCGTACCAACAGTCGTAAGGGCCCGACTTCTGCTGTTAATGTCCTCACTCTTGTAGACAAAGGCGATTTTCATTCTCATGTGAGGGAGGGTAGAACTCCCCTCGCATCGGCGGCGTTCTAATTGTCAAAACAAATTCCTATTTGGAGACATAGAAACCTAACCATGCGGTGGAGGAACTCACTGAGTGAGAAAAAAAATTACAAATGAAAAATCTTCTGCACGGCAGCAAAACGCTCATCGGAGCATGAGCCGGAAGGTAGGTTTAAAAATTTTTCATTTTACGACTAGAACGCTTCATTGCTGCTTGTCTGTAATAGGAAGTCACCAGTAGCAACAAGTTTCGGAAAATAACAATAATACCACTGTACCTTTTCAGGCTTTGTCTGCTCCGTAACACTGATCTTGCCAATTCGAATTCGTAACTTCTTTTTACAAACGAAAACTTGAGTTTATTGAAAATCATGGCAACGGCTATTGTGGATAAGGAAGCAAGGCCTAACTGGCAATCCAGTGGATCTTCTGTGCGGTCTTTGTAATTTTAGTGTAACAATTGGTGAATCGGATTCTCGAAATACACTTTTTCTAAGTTTTTAGGGATTTATTTGAGATTTTCATGTTGTCACTAGTTCGGGATCTCCGAGCCCTCGCCGCGCCAGTGTGCTAGACTCCGTATGATCAAAGCACAAAGAATTAATAGACCGCGCTGCGCTCTTTGGTGAATCGCGATTTCCACGCAATTCAATTCTGAGTTTATTTCCAGATTTGTTCCATAGACACTCGAGATCATGCCACAAAGGGGATTATTATTAAAAAAAGAAGTACCGTTGAGTAAAAAATGCAGTCTAAGGGATATAATGAGGTTGTCGAGTTTCTTGAATCAGCGGATATGTCGGTATGAGATATTTTAAGTTTAACGTTACCCAAGATAAACACGGAAATAGTTATGATCACTCTAGACAATAGAATACTTCCCACGTCGTGTTCTAACGAAAGGTGGTACACTGGACATACTTAGGTATACTGAAGCGCATTTGAATCGAATAAGTACGGTCCCGCATAAAAGATGATGATGATGATGACGTGATGAATCCGTAGGTTCTGCAAGGTCGAAGTGCTGTGTAAGGTCGAAGTGCTTACGTTATCACTCATTGTCAGATTACGCTTCTGTCTGAATAATGTGAATGTATAGCCGAATTATTCAGGTGGAAAGTCGTCGCTGTGATTTTCATGACTCTCTTACGTGAAAATAATAGCACAACTATCCATGCAGTTCTTATCTACCCAAAGACGAAGAGAAAAACGCAAGATTAATGAAGCGAAGAGCAGAAAAAGCTGATGGTGCGAGTTCGGTCGTGCAGGGTAAAGCTATGGCGAGAGGTATGTAGTACCTAGTAATTAGAAGCGTGTGATCTCTTTTTGTAATTCTGCTGTTCATGAAAGCGTTCGCAATGGCATGGCGACTGAGCAGAAAGCACATAAAATGAGCAAAAACACATAAAATAAATGCTTAATTGATCTGAAAAAGCAAATCCCTCCGAGGGCAAATGCATATCTAGGAATCCCCATTTTGCTGGATAAGATGAAGCTTTTCTCCACATTCAATTTTCATAGCATGGAAAATGACTCCCGGATACACGTTTTTGGCGTGAAGAATTTCGATTAAAAATCGATGTGAAATGCACCACATCGGCTTGTAAATTTCAAAAAAGCATATGCCATGGTTATTCTCCATGCTGATGAAGATGGGATACAGGAATCAACTGGAAAAAAAACTTTCGTCAAATTGTGAACCACAAAAATAGAGGAGCTGCGCCTGATAATGAAACACACTGCATTAAGATGGCGCGGAGACGAGACCAAGACGACTTTATTCAGTTCATATTTAAGACTCATGAGAGAACATTTGAGAATACGAACAGTAATAAAGTCACTAGCGGAGTGTGAGCAAACGAAGAGATTCAAAAAAAGAAAACACCAGGTGATAATTAACAGCGGGCTCAACTACCAGTTTCAACAAGTAACAATAACAAGACGATATTCAAGAGGAGGACTTCAATAATAGACTGACAACACAGCCTCTAGATTAGAGTGGGAATGTAAAACTATAGTAGTAAAGAGAGATAGAAATATTATGGAGCTGCAAATTCATTATTATAACTCATATGCAAGTAGATTAGGCCCAGAAGTCCCTTCAACAATATGATGTAAACGCTTTCAAAGCTCTGAATTTGTAGGTTTAAACTTGCAGTTTTCTATTTTTCGAGACAAAACAGAAACCCAATAAACAAATGGCACGCAGACGGGATGAGATGGTATTGCTGTTAAAAAAGAAAAAGTCTCCATTCTCGACTCTCAGTGAACCCTGGCTCTATGATACCGTAATTTTTTCTGTAGCTCGAGCGAGGCTGTAAGGCAATTTCGAAATTTAAAATTCAAAATGAAATCGTTTAATAAACTTGCGACAAGCTGTGGTACAAAAGATGAATTGAAAGTAGTCTTTGCTCCTCACTTGCTGATTCCGACCCAATATTTCTCATCAGCTGAAGTTTAACGAATGTAGCCCATCAAAGACAACACTGACCAGAGCCCGACTACTTCGTCTAGAATTATGTGGAGGAACAGGTCTTGCCATAAAACAAGTTTTCTTGCACTTTTTGAGCGTTCTTTACATGAAGTTCGCTCCTCGGTATTGTGAATTACACCTGCTTCCATCGAATGGGAGCGCGAATACCACCCCCCGCACATTTATTAGCTTCATGAGCTGATGTTTGACTCTGCTGAAAGGCATGCTACAGAGGTAAGGAGGGCTATTCACACCCGCACGGGGAGTGATCGATCCCCGCACGGGTTAACGAAATCTTCTATCCCTCCGTGGCCGGGTGAATTATTAGCAGAGTTGTTTGGGAAGGTGAAAACATCGACCTGGTCTAGTGACTGGCCCCCGCAGGTCATTGTTTAGGCCAAATACGCATTCACCGTGACTCTGCTATTTAAATGGAACACGAATACGATGGCACGTCCTTAGACCTCACCAAAGCCGGGACTTTTACCTTTTCTTTATGCATGTGCTGCTTATGCTTCGCATCGTATTCATCGTAAGATCCACTGTGAGAAGCTTTTGCTTTCACAAGGAGCCCATTTCTGGATGTGCCAAGCTTTCGTGATGCAACTTCTACCTGATGTAGGGTCTCTTGAAGGTACTCGAAAACCATACTTCATTTTTCTCTAGGCACCTCTGTGATGGGAAAGACGGATGCCGAAGAAATGGAAGGCGAGCTCACCACAGACCGCCATATCGCGAGAGACGTGGCCACTTGTTAGATTATTTGCTCGTAGTAACTACCACACTTGAAAAAAACACTCCTCCACCCAAAGAAGCTCCGTAATAATTAAGATATTCCTAGAAATGATTTAGAGTGTGTTGGACTTAAATGTGATTCTAGTATTCAGTTAGGACATGCAAGAGATTCGTCATAGCGCAGCGAAAAAGTTAAGCAGAGTATTAAAAGTCAGCAGAAAATTGGAAATTGAAAAACGGATTTGAGAGACAGTTCACATTTTTGTGTAGAAGAAGCTGCACAGAAAAGGTTTAAGATCTTCAAGTGCAACGAATGCCATGCAGTGAGTGCAGTTGCCTCAAAAACGAAAACCTGCCTCGAAAACGGCTCAAAGCGGTCAGTGAGTGATGCTGCTGAGCATCTATTCTAGTCTAATAATATGTTGGAAAGCCTCACGTCCACAGCCCCCCGCCGTACTTCGGTCGATGTCATCAAGGAAAGGCATGAATATGCTGATGATTGAGAGAGCTATTGTCAACAAATGTCAACCGATTACAAGTTATCAGGAGAGAACTAGATTTCCTCAACGTCAAAGGATCGCTTCAGGGAGGAGTTTTTGGACCAAGAAGTGTAGAGATGGGCCATACCGTAGATAGCACGTCAAAGGAACTGTTTCTCGATTAATCTTGAGGATCCGCCCATGCGCTTGTGATAGAAAGGGGTGGGAGGAGCCGAGGACAACGGAAACGATGATTACGATAGCCAGACAATCCACATATGCCGCTGAGTGAGAAGATGTAAAATATGCAGACTTAGTGACCATATATGAGTGTAATAGTCATATGTGGGAGTAAATTGTTATTGCTTCGCTTCAAACGTCTGTTGCAACTCTTGTGGAGGAGATTTTTCTATGCTGTAATAAAATTTCTCTCTCCGAGTTGCTAATAAACCGGAGACGTAAAGTCCCAATATAACGGAAACAGCTACTGTTATTGGAAGGAGTGACTCGTCTGCGTTTCTTCCTGGTCGGTTGCTGATTATCTCAACACCGTTCCCAATCTAACGATTCAGAACCAAGCTGAGAAGATGCATAGGTGCCCCCGTAAACTCTTCTAATGTGTTAACTACGCATTTACTGGAATTCAAAAATCGCGGAAGAAGAGTCGTTAAAGGCAGGTTACATTACTTTTCCGACGGTCTGATTTTCCGATCTTAAGGTGTATTCGGGTTACGCCAACCTCGCAAGACTTCGAGATGCTGAAACGAGTTCGGAAGAACTCTACAAGATGGCTCAGGTAAGACAGTTGCGATTTTCTCATGTATACATAGCTACCTGGCAATATGCAGTAGAATATCAATTTTTTACAAGCCTGAAGGCGGAAGCGGAATGATGCCGTTTTTAAACAGGATTATCCATCAGGTGCCCGGTATTTAGTTTTCCGAAGTGATGGACGTAATGTCGGTTACTGACTGACTACACTGGTGCTGTCAAATACGACGCCTGTGGAGCCAAGCACAACAGTACACGTTGCTCCTTCCTTTTTTGTAATTGTTTCCTTCTCGTAGAATGTTTCATGCCGGCTATGTTAGCTATAAAAAACTTTTACTGAGAGGTCTCTAGGTTTCTTGTTGTTTCACTCCAACTCATGACTCATGACTCATTCAAATAGAAAGCACAGAAATGTCGCTAGCAGCGGATAACGCGTTAACATGAATTTTCGATCAATCACGATCATGGTGAACGCCTGCGCCACTGCTGGAGGCCACAAAGCGTCGTCGACTTTTGTGTATTCTAATACAATGGTCAACCAAGGCCGGACAACAGCTCATAAGGTAAAGATATAATAAAAGTTCCGGCGTTGAGCAGGTCTAATGATGCGATCGTATTCGTGCTCCTGACAAATCGTAGAGTCACGATGAATGCGTATTTGGCCTAAACAATGACCTGCAGGGGCCGGTCACTAGACCAGGTTAATATTTTTACCTTCCGAGAACAACAGCTCATGAAGGTAATAAATGTGCGGGAGTGTTGTTCGCGCTCCCATTCGATGGAAGCAGGTGTAATTCACAGTAACGAACGAACTTCATGTAAAGAACGCTCAAAAAGTGCGAGCAAACTTGTTCTTATGACAGGATTTGAATGGATAGAGTATGTCCGTGAGTTACAATTTAAAAGGATATTACCGCGCGAAAAGGTGCTTTCGAAGTGACCAATTACACTGAAACAGATTGAACAGGAGAACACCAGTGGACAGACGTCCTTTCAACAAAGTCCTTATTGTACACTTATCAGTTGCAGGTGAAAGTGAGAAAATTATATAAATAAATCATTTCCGTTGTAGAGATACTGTTGATGAGTTTGAAAAGCGGTGTTTTTACCCGCTTCTCTGATCACCATGACACCCCACATCTAACAGCGCGAATAGCGCAATCAAATAAGCGCCATAATAGCTGATTTCAGTCGGAGACGGATTGGCTTAGTCACGCAAGGGCGATGTGGTGTACGAAAATCACCTATACATTAATAACCTTTTGCACAAACGTGAAGAAAATTTGGGTAGTTTATAATGAGATACCAAAGGTTCAAGCCCATAATATGTTTTTTCCGAAGACACGAATACCGGAAACTAAAAACTCGCGCAACCACTAGTGGTTGTCCCAATATACGAGAATAGTATAAACGTTACTCAGCTGAGCCTGTATTTGTTCATGGTTTAATGGCTAATTTTCTATTGCTTTTTAATTTTGTGTCGTTTTTATTACGAATTGGGCACGCCTTCTACACGAAGTTTTCAGCAATTGAAGAAATCAAATGAAAAGGATGAATATGACCTCCGTGAAACGGCGAGAGAACACAGCTGGGGTGAAAGCATTGTATAGCTCACAAGAGTCAAGTAGCGCATTCTTCCAGCCGAGCTAATTCCCGTTTGGGAAATTATTGAATCGCACGGGGAGTCGGATTTCAAATTTAACGCCCGTAGTTTAAAGATCAGACTGGAGCACTTTTACTCCTTCCTTTGCACTTCCGACTTTGCCTTTGTGTATAACTGGATTATTCATCTACCTTGTTTCGAAATACTTTCTCAAGTTGTGTGCTCTAATATCCGTTCCATTTTAGTCCACCGGCGTCCTCCTCTGAGGATGACAGGCTTACCGCCAGCTAATACTTTTTATCAGGGGTGTGCGGAACTTCCGTTTCCGTGTTCCGAATTCCGGTTTCCGGCCGTTTTTGGCCCTTCCGTTCCGTTTCGTGTTCCGCTTTATTTTTGGGGCGGAACACGGAAACGGAAGAAGAAATCGAAGACCTCCACTGTGCAAGCTAACAAAATGGATACTGAAGTTATTGTCGTCGATCCATTCGAATTCTGGTAGAATGAAACCAATGCAACAAGTACACTCCCCCCTACTTATTGTTAGAAAACCTGCAATGAAGTATTTGTCGGCATCTGCCACATCGTTCTAGTGCGAGAAATTGTTTTCTTTTGCTGGTTTCATTGTGAACGATCTGAGAAAAAGCCTGTCTGCAAAAAATCCTGCGAACACTGCTGTTTCTCCACCATAACATGTTCGTTTTAGGCTTTTAATTTTATTTCGAAAGCATTCTTGTCTATCACGCCAAAAGTCTATTTCTACGTACATATTTGCTTATAATGAAGCTTATAAAGATGAACTTCCACCGTTTACTTTGAAACCACCACCAAACGCTGAACACCTTCACCAAAATAATAGACACGTTCTACTGAAAACAAAACGAGCACTCTATGGGTACCTTAGAAACAGAAATGGAAACTTTTTGTGGTCCAGTTTTGGGGCTAAATTCCAATAATTCAGTGATTTGTGCACTATTTCCGACTTCCGTGTTCCGTATTCCGGTTTCCGGCCATTTTTGGCATTTCCGTTCCGTGTTCCGCCTTCCGCTTTTTTGAAAAAAATTTCCGCATTTTTATTTTTCGATTTTTTGCATCTTTATTCTGTATACATCTGTAAACGCCCTTCTGTGGATGTCCTCGTGCTCCATTCACCTGTTATCTTCGCCTGCAGCAGTTTTTGAAGGGTGGGGGGGGGGTCGTAACTGCTTCTCTCCAGAAGGGGGGGGGGGGGTCGTAATTTTTGACACCCTGCTTTTGAAAAAAATTTCCGCACACCCCTGCTTTTTATACTCTTGGGCTTACCTGGTCGCAGTGTTAGGTGACTTCATTCTAGACATGGACTGCATAAACAACTGTTCCAGGCCTCTAGCTGCAGCAAAATTCACCGGCGTGTTCCATGAACAACAGCTTGCTCAGAGTGATCTAATGCCGACTAGAGGCATACGATACTAGGTTTGGTTTCCTTTTCGGATTTAGTTGCTAAATGCATCATAATTCATAATTGTAACACGAAATAAGTCCTGTCCGATGTCAGTGTTTTGCGAACAACCTAGCAAATACATAATTTTCCAAATACATAATTGATAATTGCTTTACATTACCCTCTGTTAAGTGTCGTTGTTGAAGCTCATGTATGGTATCCTTCGGCTTTGGCTCTGTAATCTGTTACAAATAAACAAAATGAAATGAGCGATGTATGCTTTAGCTGAGCTTTAGTTGCTAAGAGCTTTAGTTACTCTACGCCTATCGCGAAAGTAGAAATCTGTAAAACTTTGGTACAATTCAATTGCAAGATTTCTACTCTAATATATGCATGCAATTATGTGTCCAACCTGATTTATGAGCTTGTTCGTGCGGGAGAGACGTCTCGTGCATCTCACGCTTTTGTAATAACGAAAATGGACTCTCCACCAATGAAATATGGATGATGGACAGAGGAAAGTGTTGAACGTCCCGTTTCCTTGCGTTTTCTCACAGTTGCGGAGACACTAAAGAGAGGAGGATGTGGCGCAATCGGCTTCGGAGTCTCAGCGTCTCGATTTCGACGCTCGTCGGCTGTCAAACGTCCGCTGGACAAACAGAACTGGACGAGCTGTCCGTCGCCTCACCGATTTGCAACCGGCAACTGTATATGACGCCATCGATTCTCCATATCAAATTTCACTTCATATTCGTCTATTGACAGCCGTCTGTCTATTCACACTTTCACTGGGACTTCATTTTGGGACTGTGATCCTCGCTGTCTCCACATCTTGCTGCGAATTCTGTGTTTTTTAAAAATATTTCATAGTGATTTTCATATGCTACTTTGAGCGAAAATATCTCGAAAATCGCTCAGCGTAGGCTCAGTCTGATATGATATACTGATAAAGCATGATCTAGTTAGTATGATGGGCGACAAACATTTTACCAGCCGCCGTACACTGTACTGGATGTGATAACGGGCAGCGGCACATACGGCGTGTGTTGCGATATTTTTTTGTAGGAGCCAAATTTACTTTAACGCATGATTAGTGTTGAAAGTATCAAAATCCACTGTGTATTGAGAAAAAATGAGTCGATTTCATAAATTAAGGTAACAACCTTTGTACTCAAACATGCGCTATGATGAGCAAGTCTGACACTACAAAAATAACTTTGGTGCATATTTGTCGGAATGTTACAGAGATATGAAATTTCGTTTGGAACATAAAATCGAGAAGTTTTTGGCCACCAAAATGCTTGCGCAGAAAAAACCATAATTCAGCGGCAACCCAATATTCCCCTAATATTAAAAAATCTAAAATTTCCAGTGAGGATATGAAACAATGTTTACATACAGGGTGTCCCAAAAAGATGTATACACTGTTTGTCATAACTTCAGCGAAAGTGAACCAATAGAAACGACTCATTGCCTGGATGAAAGCTAAGAAAAAAGAAAATTCTCTGGTATGTGTTTGGTGAGAATTGCGCCATGTACTCGACCACGGCTTCGGATTTTGTACCTGATTGATAGTGCATGGGTTATATGCTTGCTCTACTTTGGTCGTAAATAAGTGATATCGCTACTATGAGTTACCTCCGAGGCAGTAAACATATCGACTTATAGCAGCTCTTGGTTAAGCGTAGAATAATATCAATATCGATCAATAATGGTAACCACTTTTTGAGAAGCTCAAACGTTTCCAACAGTGATGCAATCATAAGAAAAGGATTCAGAGGAATGTAAAATGTATGAGCCATGAAGATTGCGCCATGCACCTGTGCGAATCGTCGAATTCCAGACCTGATTGAAAGTGCATGGGTCATAAGCTTGCAGGAAAATAGCCATAAATTCGAACAGTTGTCATAATGGTTATGTTTAATTGTTCATGTTGATTCCTGTCACGTTATTTTCTCACTTCCCTTGTATAAATTGTCGTCTTTCATTTTAATCTCAATTTAGAAGAAAATATTGTCGTATTGTGCAAGTGCATCTTAAAGTGCATGTTAAATTTGCTGTGTTTTGATGTTTTTATGTTTACTGCATCAAGAGAAACACATATCAGCGATATCACCTCTTGGCGACCAAAGTAGAACAGGCATGTTATCCGTGAATTTTCAATCAGGTCTAGAATTCGACGATTCGCACAGGTGCATGGCGCAATCTTCATGGTTCATGCATTTTACGTTCCTCTAAACCTTTTCCTTATGATTGCATCAATGTTGGAAGAATTTTAGCTCCTCAAACAGTGGTTACAATTATTGATCGATATTGATGTTATTCCACGCTTAACCGAGAGCTGCTATAAGTCGCTATGTTTACTGCCTCGGAGGTAACTCATAGTAGCGATATCACTTATTTACGACCGAAGTAGAGCAAGCATATAACCCATGCGCTATCAATCAGATACTAAATCCGAAGCCGTGGTCGAGTACATGGCGCAATTCTCACCAAACACACACCAGAGAATTTTCTTTTTTCTTAGCTTTCATCCAGGCTATGAGTCGTTTCGATTGGTTCACTCTCGCCGAAGTTATGGCATTTCAAACAGTGTATACATCTTTTTGGGACACCCTGTATTTGCGGGTGAAATTGTCAGAACTCCCAACTAATTGCAAATTCCTTTCGATCTGGGCTATCTTAATGTAATGTGACATATCTTTTTGACCGCTACTCTACATACTATGTACACTTTCCCCACCAGTGGATAGATCACGCTCTCTCAAACTTCGCCATTTTTCCTGATAAGGATGTTGGAGATAATTGCGGCAGAGAAACCATAAAAGCAATTTGTTTAGTCTGTGTCGCGTTCTGCGTTTACCGTTTGCTCTGTAGGTATTGGTTCAGTCATAGAATAGACTACATTACTGCAAACGTTAAGTAACTAATGTAATGCAAGCAGATGTAGTGCAGAAGCTTTCCCACTGTCTCACTGGTGATAGTTAGAGGATTCAATAAATGATAATGATAGTCAGAATATAAACGGCCCCCTTCTGGTTACAAATTAAAATAGCGAAAATAAGGAACTTGTGAAAGAATTGGTCATTGAGTAAAGTAAACAGAATGAAGCTGAAGTATAACGTCGTAATCCAATGTTTAACAGCAAAGCTGGTAAACACTTGAGGTTGCTCGTTGACCCAATTTCCCGCCACATACAGGAGACCGACCCTTATGCGGAAAAACCGGCACAAGTCATGTCAAAGAGCTGGTTATTCTCTAACTTGTCTGTCTCCCCTTCCTCCTTCATCGCAGGAAGTTCCTATTTTTCATTTTTCGAGCATCAGCCATAGATCTGCAGTTAGGTCTACAACAGCTTGTGTGCGCCCTCGAAAAAGCCATATCTAAGTTTGCTCTCCTTCTTATCTGAGAATTTTCTTTTTGAATTCCTCCACTCCAAGGGCATTGAAGGCGTCGAATCTCCGATGTTTTTTTTAACCTATTTCATATGCTGAACTGTCCTATACCCTTCAGTACTGTTCTTGACGTGGGCTTATTTTGTTCTCCTCGCGCTAAATGCGATTTGCTCTCCTTGTGTCACATTCGCTTTCACTTCCCCTGACGTTTTGTTTGTTTCTTTCGGCATATACGTCTGCAGTGTCGACTGTCAACATCCAACTAACTGCATTGTCCGCTTGAGTGGCCAGTAATAGCTGAAAGCTGCCCGTTCTGGAGCGCATTCAAATACCATTATATCTGGTGAAAGAGTCAAGAGCTAGTGAATGCGAACGCGTGAGGACAACCTTGGCAAGTTGCGAAGCTTTCACACCCGACGTCGAGGGATCGATATTCATCCAAAACCAACCGAAATTTCTTGTAGAACTAAGTGAACTGCCAATGGGGGTGCAGACACAACTCTCACATCGCTTCGGCTCAAAAGTCACTCTATTGAAGAGATATCCCCTTAGCATACGAATGGGAAACAAATACGTTGGTACATCATCGGACACCTCAACAACGCCGACTACTTCACCGAACCGTTTGACCTTTGTGAATATGTAAACAGTTACTTAGGCCTATATCGCGTGCCGAAGTGAGCCACACTTCATTTTTTCACATTCATCTTACCTTTTTCGCTTCGTATTCATTTAAGATGGATTGGGTGAAAGACCACTGAACAGCTGCGAAAAGAAGTGCAGGAGACAAATCGTAGAAAGTGATGTGCCAAAATGATTTCAGGGATAAGCAGTGATAAGCCAACTATCAATCGCTCAAATGTATCACACATTGTCGTTAATGAATCGCATTGCCATTCGTCATATGCCATTGGTATGTAGAGTTTAACCGTGATCCAAAATTCAGTCTCGAATGAGCCTTTTTGTGCGCATTCATGAGCTAGGGTTTGTATACTTCTCGGAATATATGTATGTACACATACGGAACGGATAACGGCTTCTTTAATGGAGCCAGATCAGACTCTACATTTTTGGAATTTTTATCCTTTTTTGCTTCAAATAAAAGCTAACGTTTCTCGCCACTTCTGCGCTGAAACCACTTTTTTCCTAAGAGTGTGCTCGTCCCGTGGGATTTTCTTTGCAGCGAGCAACTGATCTGAAAAGCATCACTATATGTTTGATTTAGCAATAAATTGCGAATGATATTTCAGAGGAAGATACATACATTTCACCCCTCGTTGTAGACCGTCTGGTACGGTTTGTTGTTTTGATCCTGCAACCATTAGTTCACGTGATGGCCGTCTCCAATTTCCAAGAAAGATTCTTCATCACGATCACTCTCCCAATACAGTTCTTTCCCACAGGAATCGTTGAGCATATGGCTGCCCATTCATCGCGAAAGAATGGGAAGCTGATTTAAGGGCTGAAGCTGGTTTTGAGGGTCTTGCTTTCTGATTAGGAATACAGCGCTATTCTGCGGGCTTCCGATGGGTGATCGAACATCAGCATATTCCGCCGGACGAGGCGTACAGCCCGGCTTTCTCAAGTGCTATTTCTGTCGGACGACGGGGCGCGGCCGGCACCCCTCGCTGGCCGTTTTAGCCGTCTTCAAGAGGCTGCGCGGTTCCCGGCTTTGCATGTGAAATCCGTGACACAAACACGGCGCGCTCCACGGCTTCTACGGCTAACGCCCTTTCAATCACTGCTCGATTCACACTTCCTCCCTCATTTCCTTCTGGTGTTCATAAAATACAAGAGGAAAACAGTTCGATTTCACAAATTCTAGCCTGAAAGTGCTTCGACATTTCTTCACTTTAAAGAACTGGCGGGAAAAGCGTCGTCTTTTGTGTAGCATTTCTGAAAGCCTTGCAAAAAGCCTACGTTACCAACCTCGTGTGGCACCGCAGCATTCACGATGATTTGATTTCACTTATTCATAAGTTAGCTTCTTACAGCTTCACTTCTTACATTACACTACTACAAGCTTCTTACACTTCCTCTTACTTACTTGTTAGTAGTTCGCAGCGAGTTCGAATTTTTTTAAAAGTTTTTCCGTGGATTGCTAGCTGAGCTCACCGGGTTGCTGTATTTCACATATCAGCCGTTGGTTGAACCTCCACAATTTCCTTCTTCCGTTGGTCTGCCACTAGTAGAGATTCTGTTTCTCTTGCCCACATTCTTACAAGTCCACTATGCGCGTTTCAATTTCTATTTTCTGTACAAATCTAAGCAAACGGGTCACAATATTTTCGAATAGTAAGCCAGTCTGATGTTAATTGTTATAAAATTACACCTCGGAATATCCTTATCCATTCACATAACAACATAGGTATGTAAGTTTCACAGTCCTTCAATATCGTATTTCCATTTCTTTCATTGCTGAAAGCGTATTCGGCTTCTTTCTTGTTTATACATCACACATAATTCGAAATTCTGTTCTCCGTATCACGATTTGGCTTCTCCTATTTCAGTGTTCCCTATTTTATTTTTCAAGTTGGAGAATTTTAGCGCTCCTCTGGCCTCTGGACAATTCACTGAGGTTCAATATGTTTGGGAGCGGATTTAGCATTACTTGAATTGTCCGCTTTCGACAATATCTCGCAGAAATATTATCCAAGTGACGAACATCTGAAATTTACCTCCTGTTGAAAACACAAAGTGTTGAAGAGGTGAATGTTTAGATTAGAATTCTGTTGACTCAGGTGGGCTACTTTGAGAGACGTTTATAACGATTAGATGCGTGATGAATATCAGTGGTTCAATAATAATTATTGAAATTATGAATCCTTTTGGGAGAACTTGAACAAATTCACAATTCCAGCGAAACAAAAACGTGAAGTGAACGCATCAGACAGAGTTCTGTACAGGACAACAATAAAATCTCAAAGGAGTCGCAAGCGCAAGTCATGTCATAATTTCTTATTCAATTCTCGGAACATCTTTCCTGGCTTCTGGCAAGCCTTAACCGTGTCACAGAACGAGGGTGCTTCGCATAACATGTGGAGTTTCAATTATTTGAAGAGAAGTTCGATTGTTTCTGTTGCTTACATATTTGAGGTGGACCAATATTTTCCCTATGGGGGTCCTTATACATATTACTCTAACACGGTGCAGTGTTGAATTAAAAACGAGCTCACAGAGCTCGCTCAGACTCTCAAGAGCTTCTTTGTGATAAAGTCGACTTCTCCTTGTCGGTGATCCTGATTTTTTAAGTGTTTTCGTGTTCATGTTTTGTTGATCAAAAGGATCTGATCCGTGTTTATTTGCTTAACGTTGCCGGACGCATTCCGTAGACATGAGCTCTCAGCCGACACGGTGAGCTGTCTACTCAGACTGCGCCGACGAATGCTTCGATCAGCACAAGTTTCCCCTCTAGTTTTCATTTCACTAGAATTATACTAAAATTAACCATTTAATTTTCTTTGCTCTGCCACAGTGATGGGCGCGGTAAGATGCCACTGACACGGTTTAGCGAACAATCCCTGCCCGGGTCAACCAAACCTCCATCCCACCATGGCCCAGTAAATTGGCGTCGAACTTGTCTGGGAAGGTAAGGAAACTGACTTGGTATAGCAGCTGGTACGCATTCACCATGCCTCTTTGGTTCAGGTAAAGCATGAATGCGGCACACCCTTAAAGGACTGTATGTACAGCGCCTACTCCTTTGACATTACCATATTGCTCGCTGTTCCTTTGAGTGATTGTTTGAAGAAAATAGTAAACTTGGAAAAGCCGAAGGAAGTTCGTCAAATGAGGGTCCATTGCCGTTTACTTGGAGTGATCCAGTAAGCAAAATGAGTAAGCCTGATAGGATTTTTATCCTGTCCAATTCGGATTGCCTTGTAGCAGTACATATAATTAGAATAGCAAGGATTCAGCTACATGTCTATTGACAACCACAAGGTAAGAAAGTTGCCGCAAAAATAGAAAAGCACTTCTTTGCGGTTTTTTCACATCTGCCGTATTTCCCTCTTTCAGCATGTGTAGATTGGAAAATGTCCATCCTTCATGTGGTTCCTCTCCTTCACAAACTTCAGCTAATTAAATTAAGTTTGGCAACTGACTATATGACATATTCTGAAGCAAAATAATTAAAGAGAAGTGCATTCACTACGAAGCTTCAAAGCGGAGGCAGGTTTTTACAAATATCTCTAGATTTTTGCAAGATTTACGATGCACTTATGCGAGCCAGCCCTGCTTCCGCCCATCATCCATGACCCTTTTTTTCCGCGAAATGGGAGAACCAGAATGACCTGACAATGTCACACATGTCGCATTCGATCTCATGTACGAGCTCTGCTTGCCATCAGGTTTCCTTCTCTTCCATGGCGGATTCATTTTCTTAGTTCTTATTTAATCCTCACTTGATTAGAAGTCGCATCTACGCCGCAGTATCGTGAAGTGGCCGACCGCTAAAGAAGTAAAGCACTTTATTAAAGTGTTGTCTTTTGCTTTAAGGTTCGTCTCCTATTTATTTGTTCATCAACTCGCACTGCAACAAAAACATGGGCCATTGAAAAAGTGGTTTGCCAAACCGGGAAAAAGAAAACCAGCATCAGGTAGGACAGCAAATTAAAAGAAGCTCGTTAACCGCCAACAAAGTATGATTGATTGCCTTTTTGAATCCCCACTAAATCTCAAGTTCTAGATAGGGTGATGCCAGCTCTTCCGTTGATGTTTTGTTATGTTTTTTGCATATTTTTCTTTGATAACGACTTCTAATAATCAGCAGACAGTAGAGTAATAGTTCTTACATGAACAGTGGTGTCATCCTTTCTTAGATATTCTACTACTGAGGGATAGAACTAATAATCACGAAAAGATCAGCTATCAGCCACCGGGGCTATTTCGGCTTTACGGTGCATAGCCGGGTGTAGTGATGAGAGGCGCTTCTGAGACGAGCACGGTCGAGCGATTGAACCCCGTCCGGGCGGGCACAGCCTTCCATCCTTCTGTGGTCGTGTAAATTGGTATCAGACTTGTAGTAAAAACACTATCGCGGCATAGTGGCTGGCCCTACAAGTCATTGTATGGGGAAAATCCGCATTCACCGAATATGGCTGCGCGTCCTTCGACAACTGATCAACGTTGACGTCGTTACTTTTATCATTTGATTATGGAACCTCTACGACCAGGTTGCTTGGCAGCATCAGGTCCAAGCGTGCCTTGTATCGACTTATTTCGAACATGGAGCAGAAAATTTTAATGAACTGATATCGGATAATCCAAACAAAAAGATCGAGCGATTCTGACAACCGCTGCCCCTTATGTGATCAGTTCTCGCTTCTCTTGGAAGCACTGGAACCTTCAATGATCCTGATCCACATAACCTTTCCCCGAATGTCTTCTCGTTGGCGGTATCGTCTCCGATTTCCTTGTCTGTTAATGTTACGCTTTCGGCGAGTTACAGCGCTTTCGTTCTTCAGTGCATCACTGAGTCACTCAGAGAACTCCAGATACACCTCCTTCACCCGATTTTTGCAGAATCTTCTTCATTCGCTGCTGTAACGTTGCTCGGCTTCTTTTCCAACCATCACCTGCCTAATCACACTCGGGAACTCTGTTAGCACCGTAAACTTGCGCAAATCCCTTTTCTTCTTGATTTTTACAACGTCTGCGAAATGGAGTTAACAGGCTGCTAGTGAATCTTCATTCAGTTCGGTTTCGTCTCCCCCATTGGTTTAGTCTAGGAGCGTGAGGAGGTGCCTTTTACGCAGGCAAGGCCTTGCAGGAAACAACTGCGTATTTACAGACCTTTCTCCTTTCTCAGTTTTCACTGTTCTGAATTTCCATTCTGGAGCTGAGCTGTCTTTCAGTCCAAGAAATGGAAAAATGCTATCTACAGCTCTTCATTTATACTGCCACCTTCGTTCAAATCTTCATTATCAATTATCCGAATGAGCTGTCTACCGGTTTTCAGATTCAAAATTCATTCTGAAAATCACGTATCTGAATTTCGAAATATTATACTGACATTCCATCCTTGTTGGCAGCCATCCTTGTGAGCTACTCTGCTACCATCTTGCGTATCGAGAAATGCAGTCGACCTTTGCACTGCGTGTGTCATACCTACATTTAAACAATTCTGAAAGGTGTAACTCGGCGACGATCTGACTAATAGATCAGTAGTCTACTATTGAGCTAAACTCAGCGATTCGTAAGATGTACATGTAGTGCCGTAGGTGAACATCCGTGAATTTTCGAGTTCAGTGTGTTTTTTGACCTTGCAGACAAACTAGCATAAGAGAAGCGAAAGTCAATAGGTGATGAATGTAGCGGACAGCTGTAACGATATCTCCGAAATTTGCAGTGGAGTCTGGGAAATATTTCATTGTTTAGAGTTTTCGTGTTTCGCTATGCATATGTGCGTAATTATAGTTAGAAATATGCAAGCCATCAGTAACAACAAAATTACGGGGAAGCTCATACGTCCTTCAATTTAGGTTATAAATATTCATATGATGCTTTATTGGAGCAGATCTTTTCGTGGTCAGAAATAGGTGAGATTTTGATACCGTTCCGAATGAAGCATTCTGTATTCGATCCGGTTTGACGAAAATGCACCAAATTTCCTTCTTTGCACAGCACGGTTCCTTTTTTGATGAGCACTTATCCTTGGTTGCTAGATTTGGTCGTTGCTTACTTAGTCTCACCGGATTCCAACCATTGATATCCACTCGTGTAGTTGTCGTGGTGGATTCACTTCTTGTCAGGACCAACAACGTGGAAAACGCTACACTTTCCCCTGCCTAAAAGTGAACATGCAGTCACAGAGAGCGGTCGAGCACACCAGCAGGCCGTTCCACGATAGAACACCCAGACTAATACGCAGTTTCCGAGCATGGACTGTAATGCAAGAACATCATCAGATTTCTCTTTCAACAGATTCCTAAAATTGTTCAGTCTTATCAAGAGATTCGTAAAAGCAGAGAATCAAGGAGAAATTATTTCTGGTTTACTGAGGATTCACCGAACTACTACAGAATGCGAGTCCTATCAAAGCAGATGCATAAATATTATAGATATCGAAATGCGGTCGCTGCCAAAACAGGGCACACATTTTGACTCAGCGTCCCTCTGGAGATTCGAAATTTTAGACGTCCGCTCTCAATCCTACTATGCGATTACTGCGTTGGTGGGAACCAGTTCTACAACTATAGTGACCCCGAGTGATTCGTGTCGATCTGCGATATCCGGTGAATCGGGCGGCTTGGCCTTCGTGGTGAATTCTCCTTCTTTTCAAAGTCGCAGGTATACATTACGTACGGTTTTGACGCTCGCCTGGATTTTGCGCTTCCGTTCTCGTTCTGATATAATTTCCGGTAACTTTTCAGTCGGAAGTGGCCTCAGAAAAAGCGAAAGTCGCATTCGTGTGATACACGTCATTTTCCATTGTTGATGTAACACATTGTCTCCGAGTCTACTTTGCTTTTGTTACGATTCATTTTTTTATTTTCTTGCTACCAATATTTTTCAGGACTTTCCCTATGCTGATATTCTACCTTTTTGGTAGCTCTCTCAAAAGAAGAACCTCCTCCCAATGATTTTTGTCCCTCATGCTTGTCGTCCCTTCAGTTCCGCAACTTTTCGCCTCCCTCATTTCGCCCGACCTTAATGACTCCCCTGAGAGACATCCACTTCTTGCACAAATGCATGTGTGCTGCTGCGACAATTCAATCGTTCCAGACTTCCCCACTTAAACTTTCTATCAATAGTATGGTTACGTCTGTTTATTCGATGACTTTGTTCTTAACGTTTCGAACTCCTCCGTGTCTATACATCGACAGGTTTTCGTGTGTGATCGCGCACATGAAATCTTAAACGTAGGTGAATTTTATGGTGTTTTAACGTGCGGCGTCGATTCCAATTAGCATTCAGCTTTTCGACTTGGGATAAATACGCACGGTGTAACGACAATAAAGTCGAATTTTTGCGACTGGATTACACGGAGCTTTGAAAAATCACACAAAATCGGCCACACTCTTTGTATTTTGTGGTTCCATCTAGGAAAAGGGAGGTCCTCACTGTGCTACAAAATCTCAAGTCACAGTTCTGTAATCGTCCTTAAGCGTGGGACGTGTTTTCTGTCGTAGCCACATTCTTCCTAAACCTACAGGTAACTCGTATTTGGTGATGTATCCATTCTAACTAGCTGAGCAACTCACGCTACTATTAGGGTGAGCCAAAAGTTTGTGTGCATTTCACATTCTGTCTTTCAAATAAAATGGGTCTTGAGTTTATCATGGTTGGGCACAATTCTTTACTGGATCGCTGGCAACGATTTGTACCTATTCGCGACAAGCTTATTGGTCATTTATTTGTTTTTCTTGAGTTATGAATAAAGGAAATCGGAGTTTGAAATGCACACGAACTTTCGGGTCGCCCTTGTACTTTTACAGCGTTTGTACGGCACTGTTTCCCTAAAACCACAGTTCAAAGGGTGTCGATAGTCCATTTTGATGAGAAGCCACTCCAGTCGACAAGCAAGTTGTCGTGTTTTGAAAGTTTTTCGTCAGCGACTAAGATAATGTTGCATGAAAGTGGTCGTGTTATCGCATACTGTATATTGAAGTGAAGGTCAGCCAAGAAGGTACAAGTTAACTTTTGGTCGAATCGGCCTCTGTCGGAGCCTCAAAATTAGGTAATTGGACTACTACATAGATGTGGTTAGCCAGACTCTGACGAACGCGGGACCGTGTTAAACCAGTACCATAATGTCTTTAGTCTACAATATATAACTCTAGCAGTCGGTCAGACAGTCATATTTCCGACCTTTTTTCTCCTCTTCTCGAATCGAGAGGACCGTTCGAACGTAACGAGGCAATGAGAGGAAAACATCAAATGTGACCATATTGTAATTGGAACGGCCTAGTATAATAGGAAAGGGGTAACCGAAACGATGATGACTAAAAACTATGAAGCATCAAATTACGTATTTTGCTATGAGGAGTTTTTTCATCTGACGTGGAAAAATGTGTGAAAAAAATGTAAATTATTATGTGGTCATCTACTTTCAAGACATCAATTGCGGTTTGTAGTAACCCAAATTGGAGGCGATTGGAGGTGGCAACTGTTGGAAACTCGCAGTCCATTCACATCCTATTAGCCTCGACAAGGTTGATCTCTTCATCGTGGCGATCGCTATCGCCCTCGCCCATTGAGGCCGCCGGTGTTGTCGGCGCGCTCCTCAACAGACTCTCCTTCCCCTCACCCTACCACTTTTCAACTTGCTTATCATGCACTTAAAGATTTGAATTTTGTTTTGGAATTTTTGTTTTTGGTTTCTCTGTTAGCATAGTAGCTGCCTCTATATATAGCTGCTTCTCCTCCACCACAACGAAAAACTGGACGCCATTCGATACGCCTTCTTGCTCGAAATTTCTGTCAGATCAAACAATTTTTGTTTGCCTTTTCGCTTGTTTCTTTTCGCTCATAAATTAGATCGTTCTTTAGCTAAGCTGGAAAAATGTGACGAATGACACTTCTTTACGCTTCCAGGGAATGTCAACCGGAAAAGCCGTTGTTTAAACGTTTGCAATATCTACGGCTACAGTTTCTTGTGCGCACCATTCCTTGCTTTTCTGCTGAATCAGAAAATTCTTCAGATGCTCTGCGAGGTTATCTATAGTTTGACTCCCTACCCACCGCTACCTTAAAATTTTACAGTGGAGGGTAGGGCATCTTCACTAATCTTTTTCTGAAGCTTTTTCCTCCTGTGGCTCTTTGCGTCATCGGCATCAACGTAGTCCAGTTTATGACCGAGTCGCTCCATAAATGCCTCGGCCACTCAAAAAGTTCGTGAGGAGGCGCCGAGTGGAATATCAGCCCTACCAGCGATGTCCCCTCGCAGTGTTTTTTGGTCCTTATGGAGCCCAAGGAATGTATCCAGACGCCTTTATGATTGCATTTTCATGCTTGAGATGCTCTTCTTCGTTGCCTACTATGCTGCAACCTGTAATTCTCATAATTTCCACTGATGACACAGAACGCTTTTTTCGTTTAAACTTGACTCCTCATTTGGCACCTTGGCGTAATAAATTAGATCACTCTTGACCCTTTGATCTTCGCTCTTCGTTTACCTTCTTTTCTCATAAATTAGATCACTCTGTGGCTGTACAGTACCGGACGTGTCTTTTGATCAGAAGCCGAAAAAGCCGGCAAAAACCGCTCCAAAGTGGCTTTTTTCAATAGCCTTGTTGAAACTTAATAATTTGTAAAAATATACGCATATTTGAGCTCAGTAGCTCGAGCCCTATCGTTCGGTGTACAAATACCCATACCTGAAAATTTTTCAAAATATCGATTTTTTTGCGTATTTGCGTATGTCCATCGATAGCCTCGTCGTTGACCCAACAAGGGCCCCGTCAACGAGAAGGCCAACGGGAGGCCGCCGCGTGGTAGCTCCTTCGAGCCACCCCGTGGAGACTCCCATTCCTGGCTCGGTGCAGCAAGCGCCGCATATTTATAGGAGGCGAGGAGGAGGCGGAGATCACTGGCTGCAACGAGCGCCGCATATTTATATGTGGCGAGAAGAGGGCAGAGCTTAATCGGTAGTGAGTCACCAAGCGAGGAACCGAAACGGCAACGGGATCCGAAAATCGAGGGGTCAAAAAATCGACTGAAACAAGTTTCACGAATTTGGGAAAAGTGTACATGGATGGATAGAACTCGAGCTCTGAGCTCAAATATATGTATGTTTTTACAAATAATTGAGTTTCAACAACGTTATTTCAAAAAAAGCCGCTTTGGAGCGGTTTTTGCCGGCTTATTTCGGCTTTCGATCAAAAGATACGTCCGGTACTGTATAGGAAAAAGGCTATGGAAAGCCTCATGTTTGCATTCGTATTGAGTTTCAATTTTAGTTCTATCTTCTTTGTTCTTCAGCTTTTGTGCGTGTCTTTGGACGTATACGTAAATAAATGAATAAATGCTCGTGTAATTCCAGTTCAATTAAATACCGTTTAGATAGCATTTATCTACTCTTCCAGGGGTTTCAACTGTGGAATCAGTCTGCGAACCCGTTCGCAATATCTACGAGTACGCATTCCTGTGGACAATATTTCGGTACGTTCCGTTTTGGATTTGAATTGTAACAAATATCATTTATTTCGTCGATCCTGGAATTTAAACTTTCATAGAATCTAGAAGTGCGATAGCTTGTCAATCTTCAAATTATATAGCTGTGTTCGCTTCAGTGTTGTAGGTACTTCTCTCGAATTAACTTCTTTTCGAAACATCGTTAGTTGTTTCGTAGCGAAAACGTAGACGCAAGTTCTCTTGCGGTCATTTGCGTTACGAAGAATCTGTAATTACAGAGTGATTATGCGCACCAACCACTACAATTTTTCTTCTATAGTACAATTGATTCTTTTGAATCCGCTCATATTTGTCGCCGTTTAACGTTTCAGAACCATTTGAACTTGGTCTCTTCGAATTCATCATTTACTTGTCGTAATGGTCCTGATCAAATTTGCATAGAACCGCACCTGTACACTCTTTTCTTGCGCCGCCCACAATTTAAGCATCTAACGTACTAATCTTATTCGTTTGACAAATGTCCACCTTGGGTTTTCCGAACTTATTGAACTCTTTGTTTTCGTACTGTTTCATCAGAGACTCGCAAGCGCGGTTGCTCAGCGTCAGTCATCCAGAATGTCCGATGTCATTATCTCTTGTACATCTTGTCTCGGTATTTGCTGAGCTACATTAATAGTAACATTTTTGTTTTAGCGGTTATTTTGTGTTTTCGATTAGCAGAAAAATGCTCTTGCTTCAGAACCAGAGAAGCTTTGTGTTTTTGAGAACTTTTTCTCAAAACCTCACTACATATCTCACTAGTGTGAACAAGTTACGCTGTACATTTCTCCTTACCTTGTTGTGCGACGAGAATCGCATACTTTTCAGAGCCCTGCCTGTGTAGGACTTATAGCTCTAATTGCAAGGCGTAGATACAATTCAGGGCGAACTGTGGAATCGGGGAGATGGTCTGATAGTCGAGCCTAATTCATTTGTTCGTGTGCTGCTCGCCTCCTTCTTCCGTGCTCTCGGCTCAAGCCTTTGGTCAAACTTTTGAGCTCCCAGGCTAAGTACACATAAACAGCTTAGGCAATTAAATTCGGTGCGATGAATGTGAATGGGACTTCAGAGACTGGGGAACGGTGGTCGCATACCGCAAAAGAAGGCTCCGGGCAACAGCGACATCAAGTAGGGAAAACGTTCGGCTGATAAAATACAGGGTGTCCCAAAAAGATGTACCCACTGTTTGAAATGCCATAACTTTGGCGAAAGTGAACCAGTCGAAACGAATCATAGCTTGGATGGAAGCTAAGAAAAAAGGAAATTTTCTGGGATGTGTTTGGTGAGGATTGCGCCATGTACTCGAATGTACTCGACAGAGGCCTCGGATTTTGGACCTGATTGATAGTGCATGGGCTACATGCTTGTTCCACTTTGGTCGTAAACAGGTGATATCGCTGCTATGAGTTACTTCTGAGGCAGTGAACATATCGATTTGCTGCAACTTTTGGTTAAGCATGGAAGAACATCAATATCGATCAATAATTGTAACCACTGTCTGAGAAGCTAAAACTCTTCCAATAGCGATGCAATCATATGAAAAGAGTTTAGAGGATTGTAAAATGTATGAAACATACCGATCGCGCCATGCACCTGTCCGAATCGTTGGATTCTAGAACTGATTGAAAGTTCACGGATAACATGCTTGCCCTACTTTGGTCGCCAATAAATGATATCGCTGATACGCGTTTCTCTTGATGAAGTAAACATGAAAACATCGAAGCGTAGCAAGATTAACATGCAGTCTAAGATGATTTTGCACAATGCTGCTTACTCTGTCCAAAAACGCAGGACTCTTGTAATATGCATGTAATAGCGCGTTTGGTGTTAAAAACTTGTTATGTTTTAATGCTTTTATGTTTACTGCATCAAGAGGAACGCCTATCTGCGATATCACCTGTTGGTGACCAAAGTAGAACAAGCATGCTATCTGTGAACTTTCAATCAGGTCTACAATTCGACGATTCGGACAGGTGCACGGCGCAATCTTCATGGTTCACACATTTTATATTTCACTAAGGTCTTCTCTTATGATTGAATCACTGTTGGGAGAGTTTTAGCTTCTCAAACAGTGGTTATAATTATTGATCGATATTGATGTGTCCCGTGCTTAACCAGAACCTGCAGCAAGTTGATATGTCTAATACCCCAGGAGTAACTCATAGCAGCGATATCAGCTGTTTACAACCAAAATAGAGCAAGCATATAGCCCATGCACTATCAATCAGGTTCAAAAATCCCAGGCCTCGGTTGAGTGCATGGAGCAATCCTCACCAAGCACATATCAGAAAATTTTCTTTTTTCTTAGCTTCCATCAAAGCTATGATTCGTTTCGATTGGTTCATTTTCGCTAAACTTACGGCATTTCAAACAGTGGGTACATTTTTTTGGGACACCCTGTAGTGATGGTTTCGAGTGATAAGTTCACCTAGGGCTTCGCCCGAAGTCGTATGTCTGAAGCTGTCAATTACGACCAGAGGTGTCGGTCGACGTTCACTCAGGCTATGTTCAGCTACAGTCAGTGGACGCTGCTGTGAAGTTCTTTAGATGACCTTCTTGGTCTGGTTTGAAGGACGAAGGCCCAAACATTGGTCTTTTGGAGGATGTGATCCTCTTTGTAGGGCTCCGCAAGCTCCGGGTAAAATGCGTTGGCCTCTTCGTCTTTAACCCATAACGTACCGAGGCCATTTCGCGGTGGCTGGCCACTCGGACCGCGCGTGTAGGTCACGCGTGCGCCACCATGTGGCGCACGCGGTCCCTAGGACAAATCTTGTTATCAATTGATGGTATTACCAGTGTATCGCCAACCACAACTTCGGCGAAAGTGAACGGATCGAAACGAATGAAAGGCGGATGGAAGCTAAGAAAAACGAAAATTTTCTGGCATATGTTTGGTGAGGATTGCGCCATGTACTCAACCAGGGCCTCGGATTTTGAACCTGATTGATATTGCATGGGTTATATGCTTGCTCTACATAGGTCGTAAACAGGTGCGCTCTTATAAAATCAAATGTTGCCTAATCAGAGTCTCGCTATGCATCACAAACGGCTCTACACAATAACACTTCTGGAGGACCCTTCTCGAATTCGGCGCATTCAGCGCACGTGCGAACCGCTTATACCGGACCGCTCCCAGCCCCAAAAAAGAAGATGTTGAGAGATTTCAAATCATTTATCTGATGAAGTGGTAGGCGTTGATTAGTTTACAAGGGATGCACCAACCACTCATCAACTGCATAGAATCATAGAGAGATTGCAGAACCAGAACCTCCTAGGCAAAGTTTCAGTGAGATTGGTGGTCCTGGATGGATTTTCCATGTTGGTGGCCATGTGCTAGGCTTGTTCCAAATACGCTAGATAATCATCAGATTTGTGATCATTAACCAAAAGGACCCCATAGGTAAAGTTTCAGCGGAATTGCTGGCCCTTGATGGGGCTTCCAGGGTGGTGGCCAAGTGCTACACTTATAACGCAGCTTTCACCGGCCCAATGTGTGTATCGT